>CM053791.1:289664167-290264167 GCA_028749045.1 Cupressus sempervirens | reverse complement strand
ATATGGTGACGTGACACTACATCAAAGGAAAGGTGGTGATTAGTAGTCCAATCAGGTGACACCATATGCTGAAGGCCCAATAAGAATGATGAATGGATAAGTGACTATGAAAAGATAACCAATCACATCATGACACATGTCAAAGCTCAGTGAACTCAAGTTTGACCTAGATGCAAGATTGGAGGGAAAGTTAAAATTGTAGAAAATATAATATTTATTATTTTTCTAGGGTTGAGAATGCATATATTTTTTAATTAGACTAGTTATGTTCTAAAGTTTTGACTTTAGCATAAATGAAAAATCTTTGGATAAATTAGCTCTAAGAACCATTCTAAACATGGAGTTTCTTTTGGTCACCTTAGGCATCTCCTGGTGGCCAACATATGACTATAATATATCATCAAAAATATCTTGGAATGAAATTTCTAGATATGGATTTATTTTTTACATAGGAGGCTATTAGTAAGAATTATAATTGGTTTTTTCTAAGGTACTCAAGTTTTAGCAACATTGTAGAATGGGCAGTTCACTTTCAATTTGTGGTCTAATGGCAAAGTGGTTAGCTACTAGATTTCGAGAGGACCTTAAAAGCAGTGTTGTTTTACCTCTAAATTAGTTTATTAAGAATTTTGGCATCATTTTATACCAAATATTATGTTTTATAAGAAAGGGAATTTTCTTATCTCTATTTAAAGATATTTTCAATTTGTTGAAGGCAATGATGATATTTGATCTACTTTTTAGTTTTAGAGAGAAGAAAGAGCTTTTGCAACATCAATGTTTGGAGATTCAAGTAGAAAAGTGTCAATTCTAGATTAGATCTAGGATTTCCCCTCTTATTCTATATATTTATGTCTTCTCTCATTGTCTAGGGTTGATGGTTGGATGTTGTTTGTTTTAGAATATTGAGCAAAGCTCTAGCTATGATACCACCATTTCTCCTTAGCATATTATCTTGTATGAACAACATTTAATGTAATTTTATGTATAGTTTTGATCTATTCAGCTATTTTATGAGTTATTTACATGCATATTCATGTATTTATTTCAAGGAAATAAATAAAAATCATTAAAGGTTCTTAGTTTCATTTTGATTCTTGTCTCCTATCTATGTCATCTATAATGTTTTGTGGTTTATGAACATAGAGCTTGAACCCAATTGCAACTCATTAAAGTTGTATCTCTCAATATATTTTGCTATTGGAACAAAGAGCCAAATAAATGATTGATATATTTTATAGGGTTGCAAATTTCATAGAAGTATATTTGATGAGTATGAGGTTTAGTTTGTATGCCAATGTCTGATTCAAAAAGTGATAGGATAAATTGTATATCTTGATGTGTGAGATATGTCACTGATATTATGGATGTATGTTTGTGATTTGTGGAATTGCCCAATAGATAAGGAACAAATTAGTTATAGGATCAATATGTTCTTATTGTTTCTTATTTGGATTTTTCTAATATCAATCTTTAATCAATTATCCATTTCCCTTTCTATTTAGGAGTTGAAAGGATGCCCTCACTCAGCTTGTAGATTTCATAGGTTTTACAATTTTCTATTGCATGCCTTTGTCATTACATAAGTATAGGATAAATTTTCTTTTAATAGATTCAGATGTATGTTTTAGGTATTGGTACCATATAAACAAATCTGAGGTACCTACTCAGGTCTTGTAGAGCCTGAAGTAGAAGAAGGAGTTTTCCTTATAGTTGGCCTCAATGTCTGAATAAATATGTTGAGCATGAAAACTAGCTACCTATAGATGCATTTGATCCTATCATTGGGTTATTCAAAAGCTATTAATTCAAGATCCAACAAAATGGTGAGTCTATTGGGGATAGACACAAGGAAACTACTATAGCAGTGAGGAATTACAAGTTGCTTCTCATATCCTTGCTAGATTTTGAGTCTCACAATTATGCCATATTCTTGATAGCAGTAACTTTGAATATTAATGATAAGTATTGTGATTAAGACCACTTGTGAGTTCTCATGTTTTAATCCAAGTGATCAAAAAGTGCTACAATAGATTTATGAGTTAAGGAATATATGTTTCTTTCACTTTATCAAGAATATGAATTTCCAAAGTTGTATAAAGTTTTTCAAATACTTGTAAATTTTCGACCAACTTTTTATATTGTTCAAGCTGAGAAAATCTTTTCTCACTAAGTGAGTGGTGACTCAAAAGTTATATCGTGTACCAATGCATTGTGAAATTAAAGGTATGATGAAGGATACATCAATTGGAAAGTAGGTTTGAAGAAATGATCTAAAGTTCTTGGCAATGTACTAGTTGAAAAGATTATGTGAGATGATACGAAAGAGTTAGTAAATCAAGATAGGATTTGAATCTTCTATTGTTTGTAGAATTGAAGTGGTTTGCAAGCATCACATATTAAGGTATTTTCCACTTTCATGAGATTTCTTTTCCATTAAAATAAGTTATACAAAAGCTTCTTGATCGAGTGATGTTTCTAGCACTAAGTAGCAAATTTGTTTGATGCGTCTCCACAAACTTTATGAAAGATAGATTTTGAAAATGGGTTTACATGTTGGAGTAGGTTTTGAGATTAAATTGGTATAAGAGTTTTTATATCTTTTGAAAGTTGTCTTGGTGAATCGGTTGTAAGTTTGCAAAGAATGTCAAATTCTTTTCATCTAGTATGTAGTCCATGGATGAAAATTGTAGATCTATTTCTACCAAGAGATAATTTCCATTACACTTTGATGGTATTCACGGTTTCCCAAATAAAATGTTGTATGATCTTAGAAATAATTTTCTAAGGTTTAGTGGGAGCCATTCGGATTCAGCCAATCATCATATCCAGATGTTTAGTGATTTCATGGGCAACTTTGAGATTGCTTATGAAGAAGTGCATATGAATTTGGTTGTTCAAACCTTGCAAGGTAATTCTTGGTATTGGTTTTTCTTTTTTCCAACATGTTCTATTTCATCTTGGGGTGAATTGAATTTAATCTTCATGGAGAAATTTAGGAAAATAATAAGCATATTTGATTCTTTTGAGAAGTTCTTGAAGATTGAAATTAGTAATGGAGAACTTATTCCTAAATTTAATATCAAATGTCCATGATACTTGAATGGGTTTCCTAAAAATTGTATATTGGATGATGAAGTGTGTTCAGTAGTTTATCTTGATGCATTTGATGAAAAATGAGTTATCTATTAAGGGATAAAGAACCTAAGAATTTGCATCAAGAATTCATGACAACAATAGAGATTGAAAATAATATAAAGTATGGACTAACCAAGAGTCATTTCTCTAGAAAGTTTTGTTGGTAAGATGAACTCAAGAAGAGAAACCAATGCCATGTTGAGTGTTCAAATTCAAATCAGCATGTAGGTATCCCTTCTATTGTAACTAGCCATGTTGAGAATTCAGATTTCAAAGCATGTGTTGATGAGGTTTCCTTTTTACAACATAGAAATATTCCTAATATTTTTGAGGGGAGTATGTTTGTTTATAGTACTACAATAATAGATGATAAAGTTTATTCACTAAGTTCCAATATTGTGAAATGGTTTCAGTAGTTAGATCCCATAGTGATAATTCTTATGGTGTTGAGAATATAATTACTCATACAGTTTTAGAATGTTCATTTGAGTTTTATAAGGATGGAAAAGCTGAAAGTTATGACTCAAGTGATGAAAACAGGGTTTTTGATCTAGTTTTTTATGAAGAAGCATCATACTAAGATGATGATGAAAGTGGTTATTAAAGTCAAGGTGAGGACAATGGCAATGCATACTCAACTTCATATGAGTCTAATGCAAATTTGGAAGAAGAGAACAATGATGAAAGTGAATACTATTATGCAAGTAAAGGTATGAATTCTCTTTCTAAAACTGAAAATGAAATTCCATCTCTAAATTGTTTGAATCAGCATTAGGTTGAAAATTTTGAAGAGGATTTATCTAAATAATATGAGGATAAGGGGATCGTTTACAAGGATGAATTACATAGTTGTGTAGAAGAATACCATGAGGTTGCATGTAGTTATAATCATCAATACACAAGTGATTCTAAGGTTGATATATTATCACCTATTAATAAGTTAAGAGATGATTGGTGGTTTGGTGATCAAGCCATCTAAGTTATTTTAGAGAAAATAATGCAAGTAATATTGATCTATATTCCACATGCCTAAATGATGAAGTGGATGGTATGTCTTCATGTAATGGTGATTATGATCTTCTTTCTTCATGTGCTAAAAGTATTCATGATAGTGATTTTGGAAAATTTTCAAGGTTTTCACTAATCAGTTGTATGATGAAGAGTTTGATGTTGATGAATACAACACTTGTTACAATGCTTACAAGGGAGATTTGCATACAATTATCAACCCATTTTTTGAAGAGCACATGGAATTCCTAGATTTGGACAATAGTGATCTCGATGATGATACACTATCTTACTACTATAAGAGATCAGATTTTTTTTTCATCTAGGTGTGACGATGACAATGATGATGATGATGTTGATAGTGAGGTGTTAGATGAAGTTATTATTGAAGATCGACCAACACCTTGCAATGAGTTTTATGGTGAATTCTCTAATATGATGGCTAATCCATTTTTTAATTACAAAGAATCATTGGAGAACCCTAGATTAGTTTCAAGCATTGGCATGGATGAAATTTGTGAGTATGAATCTGGTTGCTCATTTGAGTGCCAACTGGTTACACATGAAGAGACACAATTTTGAGGTATATGTATTTTTTTGTAGTGCCTCTCCCATTTGACTTTTGTAAGTCATCCTAATGGATGCAACCTTGTAGATATTTTGTTTTGATGGATCATGATTGTGACCCTGAGTGGTCTACACCATTGAGATGTTTGGATTTATGTTTCTATTTCAATTGCTTTGATTATGCTTTTGACTGATCTATGAGATTATGATGTGATTTTTGGTTCACTAAGATTTGTGCCACTGGTTACCAAGATGGATGTGGTATCATGAGGTTGTTCCATGATTACATTGAGATGTGTGCAGAGATTGCACTATGTACTTTTTACCATGCTGCACTAGATTAGGTTCCTGTAGCAGTGATTAGCCATGTTTATGACTATATTTTCTTATGTGTTTTAAGTGTCTTTTTGTTGATTCTATAATCAATCATTATTAAATGCTTAAGTAATTAGAAATAGATTGTTCATGTGGGATTATTTGGTTATGTGCTACGGACATTTACCTTGTTTTATTTTGATCTGAGAGATATCTGTTCGTATGTGATATTTTACATTTGAGACGACCCGAGGATTAGATGTTATACTTTGTTTTTAGTATCATAGATGTTAGACTACTATGCTTTTCAGTTAATCATATTGCATGATGATGCCATTTTGAGATGATAGTGTGTTTTATTATGATATTTGGTTATCTAGTATTTAGACATACATCTGATTATGTTATGTGATGGATTTAATGATATGGTTATTTACTTCATTCCTGTGCTGTTATGCTTTATGCAAATGTGAGTGATGTAAATAGATTATTTTAATATAATTAAATAAATGGTTCAATTAGGTGATTTTATGCATTTATTTCTTTGGCTATGTTATTATATGCAATTGCACTTGATTGTGTTGTTTAGTGTGCAGGATTTATATCCCTGGCAGTGGCACATGGAGTTAGTGGTTCAGCCTTTCATATTTTACCAATGTCATCCTTATATGGTCGACGTATCCTTAATTAGATGTTTAATTTAAACATTTTGGTGATTATTAAATTAAAACATTGGGTGGTAATAAATACAAGATAATAAAATGTGTGGGTTGTGCACCTTCTATCGTGAAGAGTTGCTGCCCTAGGTTGTGTGCCTTCCATCATGAAGAGTTGCTCCCCTAGGTTGTGCGCCTTCTGTTGAGAAGGGTAGCTTCCTATACTAGCTTGGGCTTTTGGATGCCAAGTGACTCTCCATGATGTTAGCCCCTACTTAGTAGCCTATTGAGTGTTTGACTAGGACCTATACTCCTTGCATTGTCTTAGGTTCTTGGTTACAACCATCATACTATTTGGCGTGAGTGTTAGCCATGGATGTTATTTTTGTGTGTTTGTGGTTGGATCTTTATCTCCATCAGCACAATAGGTGTGGACCTATGGGTTCCATGTGGTTGGGAGGCATAGCTACCTTCACCACTGCTAGGGACCAGTGTACAAAGATGATCTTTTGTCCTAGTGCGACCATTGCCAAATGTTTTCACTTGGTACTTTAGGTTTTGAAGTAGGCTTTCTTGTGATTTATGCTTTCATTGGAATGCTTGGATATCATGTTTAGATGATGTTATTTTATTTGATGCATTCTCATATTATGATGTTTAGCATATGATTAGATCATGTGAATTGTTGTAGTAGCATATCTATTGCTTATTGATGTTTAGCACGTGATAGGTGATGTTATCTACTGTAGAATTATCTTATGCTTTCCTACTAGCATGTTAGATTTCCTTATGCTTTTGTTGGTAGCATTTTTAGTAGTGACATCCCTATTATGACAATACTGATAATTTGGTTAGTGGCTTTGGATCTTATGCGCGGGGGATGGCTAGGACCCACAATGGTCTTATGATGCTATTGATGGTTGGGAGGAACTGTGTACTTAGTTTGTTTGTTTAGTTCACTATGATGTTTATTTCAGTATGTTCCTTGCTATTGTAGTTTAGATGGATAGATGTTCATTGTTTTGTGTTTTTCTTGCACTTGAGTGTTCATTCCTCAATTTACATGGATCCGTTACTCCCTGGTGTGGAGGTTTTTATCTATGTTTTAGCTTGTTGTTTGTCCTTAGAGTTTTCTTATTTTTTCTTTGGGTGACATTTTTTCAGCATGGTGCGACATTAAAAACTATTACACACCTTTTTTGAGAAATGTCATACGATACTGTAAAGTATCGCACACCTTCTTGAGAAATGCCGCATGCCTTCTTGAGAAATGTCTTACAACACTAGAGAAGTGTCACATCCCTTAAGGATAAGTGTCACCCTCCCTTAGCAAGAAGTGTCACATGATTTTTGGTAAAAACCTACACAGGCTGACAGAGAGAACTTTTCATCTTGATCCAAACTTTTTGAGGGTTGATTTGGCTACCCTTTTGGGTGTTCTTCCACCCTATGTTGCTGCATTTTGAATTTTGGTGGTTTTCCTTCAAATGAAATTTTTCATGTTTCTATAGTCCATCTCTTGGGGTTTAAAATATATCATTTAAGTATAAGTTGGAAATATTTTAATATATGTGTTGAATCTTTTGAGATAGGTTTCAGACATCTTGGAGATAAGTTAAAGAATTTAGGAAATTTTAGGGCTTTAGAAATCTAGACTTAGCCAATTTTAAGGGCTTCAGGATTTTAGGCTTAACCAAATTTCAGGATTCTACATTATACCCCAGCTTGGTGCTTTGTTGATGAGTGGTCATTCCTTGAGCCCTCATTTGGTTTGTGGTGGTTGTTGGCTTTTGTTCACATGTGTCAGTTTGGTAGTGGCGTTCAAAGATTTTCTGGTTGTCGAGATTGTGGTGAAGTCTTCCGTTGTGATCTTTGTGATCCCTATATGATGTTGTCATGTGCATTCATACTTGTAAAAAAAATAATCTTGGCTTGATTTGAATCCTTGTTTCCAAGGATCTCTGGGCAGGCCATTACATATTTTAATTTCTGGTAGCTTTGCCATAGATGAATTCCTATTTATAGGAATAACCTATTTTCGTTTGGGTCAATTCGAGGTTTAACTAGGTTGGCTGGTTATTTTCCCTAATCAATTATTCAATCGAAAAGTGAATGAATATCCAAAGAGGAATTTAATTCCTCACTTCACACTTTTGAATTAGAAAGTTGGAGAGTAAACCCAAAATCCTCTTCATGAGGATTTATTATTTTGTTCATTGTGGGAGCTATGGGCGTGGGATCATCGCGAAGTTGGGCTCATTGGATCTAGCTTGGGGACACCTTGGATTGTCGCAATTTTTAGCTACTTTTGTGAGATATTTATTTTATGGTTTAGCTTCCCATTTTGCCCTTTTGGCTGTGAGGTAGGGCTTTCCTATTTTATTGTTTCTGCTCCATTTCTACTTCTATTTTGGTAGCCATTTGTTTGGAGGCTGAGAACTAGTGTTCCCCTCCATTTCTATATGTTAGTTCTACCCGGTTGGGCAGGTATGAACATTTCCTTATTTTTCGGGATGAGGGTTTGGGGTTTTGCACCGTTATGCTAGCTGTTTTTGCATATGGTGTCTAATTCCATTTATTTTTAATTTTTAGGGTTTTTGTACCCAAAGGCCAAATGGGTTTTAATTTTTAAAGTTTTTTCAAATTTGGGGTTTTTACCTTGTTTTGTGTGCCACCCTATTTTCTCAAGTTTTCTCGACACAATGCAAGTCGTGGTCTTGGATGATCTATTTGGATATCAGTCAGACCACTATTACTGATGCATGTCGGATGCAGGAGCATCTTGCATGAGAAAATTAAATTATTAGAAAAAAAAAGAGAGAAAAAAAGGGCAAAAAAAAAAAAAAAATTGTGGAGAGAGAAAGTGACGAAAATAGAAGGAAAAATAATTTAAAAATAAAATAAGGGAAAAAGGAGAAAAGAGGAATTTCTATTTTCAAGGTGCATAGGGGCGTAAATAGAAAAATAATAATAATAGTTGTTATTTCATTAATCGAGGTGTGTACGTGGCATCTTAGAAGTTTGTGGAAAGTTCCTTGAATCATGCATTTAATATTTTTTGTGAAGGAAATGTAATTTTTTTAATTGGGCCACATGGTGATGCTTAGTTGTATTTAGGTGGAAATTCTAGAAAGTTGTAGATATTGTAGAAGGTTGTAGGTGAAATTCTAGAAGGTTGTGGATATTCTAGAATGTTGTGGATAAATCATCCATTGGGTGGTAAGTGCCTATTTAAGGAAGGCTCATATTCATTTGTAATCAAGTTGGAGAAATAGAAGCTTTTCAAGTGTAAGCTCTTGTAGTGAATCTCTTCTAATGTAATTTCTTGTAAGGAAGTTTGAGAAATAGAAGTTCTTGAATTGTAAGCTCTTCAAATGTAATCTCTTCTAATGAATTTTCAAGTATTAATGGATGCTTTATGAAGCATTTTTGTCATCTCTCTATCTCCATCTTGTTGCATTTTTCTGGTTGTGAGTTGGTACGGGTGGTGTGGCCCATCATTAGTGGTATCAAAGAGGGAGTTCCTGAGCGTGCGAACAAATTGCCAAACGTGAGGTAGTTTGCACCAGGAGCTTGAGTTGGTTGAAGTTTGTCAAGAAGTTCTTGATTGTGTAGACAGATTGCCAACTGTGAGGCAGTTTGCACGAGGTTCTTGTTTTGGACGAGATTTGTCTTCTGAAGACTTGATTATGGAGAAGAGAAAGAAGAAGATGACTTTTGTGATTGGATGGATTCTAAGGATTCCTCGACTTGAGAAATGTAGAGAAAGAAATCAACAATCATTGCTAGTTGATTTGCAAAAGCAAGTGAATGAATTAGAAGCTGAGTTGCAGAAACAAAGAGCATGTTACTAGAAAAGAGATGTTGATAATTCTTTGGATGTGGAAAAGAAAGATGATCCAGTGGAAGAGCAAGTAGATGAAGAGGAAATCATTTGTGAACCTAAAGTTGAAGAAGATGAAAGAGAAGAGGAAGAGCATGAAGATGACAAGATCTACAAACCTAAAATAGATCAAGATGATGTGAAGATTGCAGTAATGGAGGAAAAGTATAGTGCCTTCATTGGAGATCAAGCAAGTGAAGAAGTTACATGCATTGTTGACGACATAAAAAAGGCAAGCAAATATGTCTATGTCAAAGAGTGAATTCTTATGAATCATGGGATGTTGTCTTTGAGATGAATTTGAAAGATACTAATAATGGTTTGCATGAGGATCTTGTTCATGATGTATGGTATGCAAAGAAAGATTGGTATGGTGTTCTTGGGTTGCTTACATGTGTGATTAATTCAACAAGATTGAATGAGGATGACGATTTATACTTGGACAAAGTTCATTGCAAAGGAGAAATTTCAGCAACAAACACTTGTTCTGACTAGGTGTTGGAAAAGAAGAAAGAAGGAAATAAATCGGCACCGGATACTTGTTGCAACTATGTGTTGGAGGAAGAGAAAAAAATGTCAACAATGGATACTTCATGTTGTGACTCCATACTCACAAAATTTTTCCTACCATGGGAGTCGGATGCAGGAGCATCATGCATCAGCAAAAAAAAAAATGTGGAAGATTTGCATGTTGGTTTTCTTGTCCCTATTGAGGTGGAAGCTTGTGGTGAAGATGAAGATGGTTCTATATCTCTCTTTTGACATCAAAGTGTGGGACACACTTTTCTATCTACCAAGGGAGTCCGATGCAAGAGCATCTTGCATGAGAAAATTAAATTATTAGAAAAAAAGAAAGAAAGAGAAAAAAAAAAGGGCAAAACAAAAAAAAATTGTGGAGGAGAGAGAAAGTGACAAAAATAGAAGGAAAAATAATTTAAAAATAAAATAAGGGAAAAAGGATAAAAGAGGAATTTCTATTTTCAAGGTGCATAGGTGGCGTAAATAGAAAAATAATAAAAATAGTTGTTATTTCATTAATCGAGGTGTGTAGGTGGCATCTTAGAAGTTTTTAGAAAGTTCCTTGGATCATGCATTTAATATTTGTTGTGAAGCAAATGTAATATTTTTAATTGGGCCACATGGTGATGCTTAGTTGTATTAGGTGGAAATTCTAGAAAGTTATAGATATTGTAGAAGGTTGTAGGTGAAATTCTAGAAGGTTGTGGATATTCTAGAATGTTGTGGATAAATCATCCATTGGGTGGTAAGTGCCTATTTAAGGAAGGCTTATGTTCATTTGTAATCAAGTTGGAGAAATAGAAGCTTTTCAAGTGTAAGCACTTGTAGTGAAGCTCTTCTAATGTAATCTCTTGTAAGGAAGTTTGAGAAATAGAAGTTCTTGAATTGTAAGCTCTTCAAATGTAATCTCTTCTAATGAATTTTCAAGTATTAATGGATTCTTTATGAAGCATTTTTGTCATCTCTCTATCTCCATCTTGTTGCATTTTTTTGGTTGTGAGTTGGTATAGGTGGTGTGGCCTATCATCAATTACACTTTTATGTTGCATTGGGATGCATTTTGCATCCGTACTCCTGACATTGTGTTCAGTTGAGTTATGTTATACCTGGTGTTATTGTTTTTTTTAGACCTTTGCTTTTGTTTCGTGAATGCTAGGATTCGTGTAGAATCCATACTCTTGGATTGAGGCCAGTTAAGTGAGCTCATGACATTTGGTCTTGTTACATCATTGGAATTTGTGTAGAATCCAAACTCTCAGATTGAGGCTAGTTGAGTGATTTCATGATGTATGGTTTTATTTTCTTTGGGATTCATGTAGAATCTATCCTTCCCATGTTGCTTCCATTTGGGTGTTTTCTTTGCATTGTGTTCTCATCCTATCCTTGTGTTATGATCTTCATGATGGTGGTACACCACACATGAGTATGTGCACATATATTTTTTTTGGTGACTTGCGAGGCTCAATCTTCTATGGTACTTCTAAAAGTTATGATCATTGGGGTTGGGATGGGAGTATGCATGGCCATGGGCACTTGGCATAGGATGACCATGGGTAGGGTAGGGTAGCATATGGAGGGGCTTCTATACTACAACCTGGTGACTATTCTCCAGTTGGTAGAGGAAGTTTTATAGAAGTGTTAATTAAATTTAAATATTTGGTGGTAATAAATACAAGATAATAAAATGTGTGGGTTGTGTGCCTTTCGTCATGAAGAGTTGCTACCTTGGGTTGTGCGCCTTCCGTTGAGAAGAGTTTCTACCCTAGGTTGTGCTCCTTCTGTTGAGAAGAGTAGCTACCTATACTAGCTTGGGCTTTTGGATGCCAAGTGACTCTCCATGATGTCAACCCCTACTTAGTAGCCTATTGAGTGTCTAACCAGGACTTGTACTCCTTGCATTGTCTTAGGTTCTTGGTTACAACCATCATACTATTTGGCATGAGTGTTAGCCTTGAATGTTGTGTTTTATGTGTGTTTTTGGTTGAATCTTTATCTCCATTTGCACGATAGGTTTTGACCTATGGGTGCCACATGGTTGGGAGGCATAGCTACCTACACCACTGCTATAGACTGATGTATAGAGACAGTCCTTTGTCCTAGTGTGACCATTACTGGATGTTTTCACTTAGTACTTCAGGTTTCAGAGTATGCTTTCTTGTGATTTATGCTTTCATTGGAATGCTTGGATATCATGTTTAGATGATTTTAGTTTACTTGATGCATTTTGTATTATGATGTTTAGCATATGATTAGATGATGTGAAATGTGGTAGTAGCTTATCTATTGCTTATTGATGTTTAGCATATGATAGGTGATGTTATCTTAACTCTTCCATTATGAATAACATGAAGAGTTAAACTTCTTCAATGGCCATAAATATAATATGTCATGATTGAATCAACCTCTACTTGAGAAGGTACTTGTAACCTCGATCAACAACTCCAGAAGCCATAGCTTTCACATCCAAACTCGGATTGAATCCATCTGGAAAGCATCAAAAAGATATCGACAAGGACTACAAAATGAAGAAGCTAAGAGAGACCTAAGATCTACGATCTGAGACACCACTCAAGACAAAACAACAAAGGAATAAAAAAGTCATGGCCACCAAGACAAATGATAGACAAAATGTCCAAATCCACAAAAGAGCACACATGCCCAAAACAACATAAGGCATGGAATGAAAGGTAGATCACAAGCTAAAACCATCATTACTCTTCTTTCATAATTTACTAGGTACCTATTGGGGTTCGTTCTTGGGTTTTTGTGTTCCTATTGCACTGACCAACCTTTGTGAGGTGAAGTGTGCTTTGTGACCATTCCTTGCTCAGGCTTGATGTTGCCCTATCATTTGGGAGTGACTCAATTCTTTGATGAGTCTAGATTCTCCTTCTTGGACATTGCCTTCTGTGCATCTCCGTATCCTTTTCTCTCTTGTGAGAGTAGGCTAGTGTGGTTATGCCACTAGCTCAGTAGTGTTTTCTGTTGAGTATGTTGATGGTTGGTAGAATTGTGAGTTCCCTAACATGTCTTGGGCTAATTTTGTACAGAGGTTGAGAGTTACTCCCTCTCAGTCCTAATACTCTCTAGTATCCTTCTCCCTAAGCTTATATCTTCATGTGGTTGTCTCAATCAAGTTTCTCTTTAACTGTTGACTTGAGGTAGGAGATTGACTTTAGCAATAGGTTGGGTGTAGTTTTCCTAGCATGGTGATAGAGGGACATGGTATCGTTGGACACATGTTACCATCTTGTGAGTTGGTATGCAGATATTTCATGATTGTGTCCTCTGATGAAAATCTTTGAAACCTTATGAGAAGGTGATATCTTGTCTGGTTGGGTTATGTTACCCTAGTTTCTAGTGGTAGTTGAGCTTTTGTGCTGTCATGAGGTGTCATGCTCCTACGCTTGGTGGTGAGTAGTCTTTTGGAGTGTGTCCTTTTGTTGGTAAATTGTCATCCACTTTGTTCTAAGGGTGAGTTTACATGGATTCTAGAATGATCATGTGTGACATGATAGTATTCTTGGAAATTTGGGATGGTTATTTCCCATGATTCCAACTCTTGTTTGAAGTATGCTATTTTTTGACCTAGTTTTGTGGTCTTGTGGTAGGTGCATATTTTGTTGGGCACCTGTAGATAAGGTAGAGTGGCTTCTTCCTTAGCTTGTATTGTTGATTTTATGGCTAGATGGGTTTTTCCTAGTGCATAGAAGGTTCCTTGTTGGAGGATCTTGAGTCTATGTGACACCCATTCTCTTGTGGTTAACCTATTTTGGGGTTAAGGTGATGGTTTAAGAATGTTGGAGTGATTTGGGTTTGACTTGTAGAGAGTTGTTTAGTCATTCCTATTGCTTTCTTTTGATTTGGTTCTTGGTGTGTTTGGTTTCTATTCTTGGATTGCAAGCTTCCAAGAGTAAGCCTAGTCTTTGGGGGGGGATGATGTAGTGCCTCTCCCATTTGACTTTTGTAAGTTGTCCTGATGGATGCTACCTTGTAGATCTTTTGGTGTGATGGATCATAATTGTGACCCTAAGTGGTCTACACCATCGAGGTGTTTGGATTTATGTTTCTATTTCAGTTGCTTTGATTATGCTTTTGACTGATCTATGAGATTATGATGTGATTTTTGGTTTACTAAGGTTTGTGCCAGTGGTTACCAGGATCGATGTGGTATCATGAGGTTGTTCCATGATTACATTGAGATGTGTGTAGAGATTTCAATGTGTACTTTTTACCATGCTACACTAGACTAGGTTCCTGTAGTAGTGATTAGTCATGTTTATGACTGTGTTTGCTTATGTGTTTTAAGTGTCTTTTTTTAAATTTTGTAATTAATCATTATTAAATGCTTAAGTAATTAGAAATGGATTGTTAATTTGGGATTATTTTGTTATGTGTTGTGAACATTTACCTTGTTTTATTTTGATCTGAGAGATATCTGTTCATATGTGATGTTTCACATTTGAGACAACCCGAGGATCAGATGTTATACTTTGTTTTTAGTATCATAGATGTTAGAATACTATGTTGTTTAGTTAATCATATTTCATAATGATTCCATTTTGAGATGATAGTGTGTTTTATGATGATATCTAGTTATCTAGTATTTGGACATACCTCTGATTATGTTATGTGATGGATTTAATGCTATGGTTATTTACTTCATTCCTGCATTATTATGCTTTATGTGAACATGAGTGATGTAAATAGATTATTTTACTATAATTAAATAAATGGTTAAATTAGGTGATTTAATGCATTTATTGCTTCGGATTTGTTATTATATGTAATTGCACTTGATTGTATTGTTTAGTGTGCAGGATTTATATCCCTGGCAGTGGCACATAGAGTTAGTGATTCAGCCTTTCATATTTTACCAATGTCATCCTTATATGGTTGACATATCCTTAATTAAATATTTAATTTAAACCTTTCGGTGATTGTTAAATCCAAACTCATTTGCATTATGTGATTAGACCAGTAAGTGTGTCTATGCATTTAGATGTTCGCATTGTCACGAAAGTTGTTAAGGAGATTTATGTTTTTTTGGGTTCTCGGGCTTTTTAATTGATTTATTTTAATTTTTCCTAGCTTTTCCATAAATGAATTCCTATTTATAGGAATATCATGTTTTCGTTTGGGTTGATTCAGGGTTTAACTAGGTTGGCTAGTTAGTTGCCCTAATTGATTATTCAATTGAAAAGTGAATAAATATCCAAAGAGGAATTTAATTCCTCACTTCTCACTTTTGAATTAGAAAGTTGGAGAGTAAAACCCAAAATCTACTTCATGAGGATTTATTGTTTTGTTCATTGTGGGAGCTACGGGCATGGGATTGTCTTGAGGTTGAGCTCATTGGATCTAGCTCAGGGAAACCTTGGATTGCTTTGATTTTCAACCACTTCTGCGGGCGCTTTATTTTCTAGTTCAGTGTTTTGTTTTTCCCTTTTGGCTATGAGGTAGGGCTTTCCCGTTTTATTTTTTTGGCTCCATTTCTACTTCTATTTTTGGTAGCCATTTATTTGGAAGTTGAGAACTAGTGTTCCCCTCTATTTTTGCATGCTACTTCTACCTGATTGGGCGGGTACGAACATTTCCTTTTTTTTGAGATGAGGGTTTGGAATTTTGCACCATTATGCTGCCCATTTTTTCATATGGTGTCTAATTCCATTTATTTTTGGATTTTTGGAGTTTTTGAACCCAAAGGTCAAATGGGTTTTTAATTTGGGGATTTTTCTAAAATTTGCAATTTTTACCTCATTTTGTGTGCTGCCTTATTTTCTGAGGGTTTCTTGGCTCAATGTGGGTTGTAGACCTTGATGATCCATTTGCATATCAGTCAAACCACTATTGCACTTTTACGTTGCATTGGGATGCATGTTGCATCCGTACTCTCAATGTTGTGTTCAGTTGAGTGATTTTATACCTGTTGTTATGGTTTCTTTTAGACCTTTGCTTTTGTTTTGGGAATGCTAGGATTCATGTAGAATCCATACTCTCAGATTGAGACTGGTTGAGTAAGTTCATAACTTTTGATCTTGTTACATCATTGGGATTCATGTAGAATCCATACTCTCAGATTGAGGCCAGTTGAGTGATTTTATGATGTATGGTTTTATTGGATTTGGGATTCGTGTAGAATCCATCTTTTTGGTGTTTCTTTCAGTTGGGTGTTTTCCTTGCATTGTGTTCTCATACCTATCCTTGTGTTATGATTTTCATGATGGTGGTGTGCCACACACGAGTACATGCACATACATTTGTCAAGTGATTTGTGAGGCCCATTCTTATGTGGTACTTTTGGAAGTTATGATCATTAGGGTTGGGTTGGGAGTATGCATGCCCATGGGCACTTGTCATAGGATGAGCATGGGTAGGGTAGGGTAGGGTAGCATATGGAGGGGCTTCTATCCTACAACCTGGTGACTATTCCTTGGTTGGCAGAGAAAGTTTTATATAAGTGATAATTAAATTAAAACATTGGGTGGTAATAAATACAAGATGATAAAATGTGTGGGTTGTGCACCTTCTGTTGAGAAGAGTAGCTGCCTATACTAGCTTGGGCTTTTGGATGCCAAGTGACTCTCCATGATGTCAGCCCCTACTTAGTAGCCTATTGAGTGTCTAACTAGGACTTGTACTTCTTGCATTGTCTTAGGTTCTTGGTTATAGCCATCATACTATTTGGCATGAGTGTTAGCCATGGATGTTATTTTTGTGTGTTTGTGGTTGGTTTTTTATTTTCATCAGTACAGTGGGTGTGGGCCTATGGGTGCCACATGGTTGGGAGGTGTAACTACCTTCACCACTGCTAGGGATTAGTGTACAAAGATGATCTTTTGTCCTAGTTCAACTATTGCTAGATGTTTTCACTTGGTACTTCTGGTTTTGGAGTAGGCTTTCCTGTGACTTATGCTTTCATTGGAATGCTTGGATATCATGTTTAGATGATGTTAGTTTATTTGACGCATTCTCATATTATGATGTTTAGCATATGATTAGATGATGTGAATTGTTGTAGTAGCATATCTATTGCTTATTGATGTTTAACACGTGATAGGTGATGTTATCTACTATAGGATTATCTTATGCTTTTCTACTAGCATGTTAGATTTCCTTATGCTTTTTTTGGTAGCATGTTTAGTAGTGATGTCCCTATTATGGCAGTGCTGATGATTTGGTCAGTGGCTTGGGATGTTATGCATGGGGGATGGCTAGGACCCACAATGGTCTTATGATGCTATTGATGGTTGGGAGGAACTGTGTACTTAGTTTGTTTGTTTAGTTCACTATGATGTTTATTTCAGTATGTTCCTTGCTGTTGTAGTTTAGATGGATAGATGTTCATCATTTTGTGTTGTTCTTGTACTCAAGTGTTCATTCCTCAATTTGCGTGGATTTGGTAGTCCCTAGTGTGGAGGTTTTTATCTATGTTTTAGCTTGTTGTTTGTCCTTAGAGTTTTCTTATTTTTTCTTTGGGAGACATTTGTTCAGCATGTTGCGACATTAAAAAATATTGCATTCCTTCTTGAGAAATGTCATATGATACTTTAAAGTATCGCACGCCTTCTTGAGAAATGTCATATGATACTGTAAAGTATCACATGCCTTCTTGAGAAATGTCGTATGATACTGTAAAGTATCGTATGCCTTCTTTAGAAATGTCATACGATACTATAAAGTATCGCATGCCTTCTTAAGAAATTTCATACAATACTATAAAGTATTGCACACCTTCTTGAGAAATGTCATACGACACTGGAAGAGTGTCATACGCCTTCTTGAAAAATGTTGTACGACACTAGAGAATTTTCGCACGACTTAAGGAGAAGTGTCGCACGATTTTTTGTAAAATATTGCACAGGCTGACAGTGGGTACTTTTCATCTTGATCCTAACTTTTTTAGGGTTGATTTGGCTACCCTTTTGGTTTTTCTTTGACCCTATGTTGTTGCATTTTGAATTCTTGTGGTTTCCCTTCAAATGCAATTTTTCATGTTTCTATGGTTTGTCTCTTGGGGTTTAAAATATATCATTTATGTATAGGTTGGTAATATTTTAATATATGTGATGAATCTTTTGAGATAGGTTTCAGACCTCTTGGAGATAAGTTAAAGAATCTAGGAAATTTTAGGGCTTTAGAAATCCAGACTTAGCCAATTTTCAAGGCTTCAAGATTTCAAGATTTTATATTATACCCTAGCTTGGTGCTTTGTTGATGAGTGGTCATTCCTTGAGCCCTCATTTGGTTTGTGGTGGTTGTTGGCTTTTGTTCATGTGTGTCAGTTTCGTAGTGGTGTTTGAGGATTCATTGGTTGCTGGGATTGTGGTGAATTCTTCCGTTGAGATCTTTGTGATCTCAATATGATGTTGTCATGTCCATTCATACTTGTAAAAAAAATATCTTGGCTTGATTTGAATCCTTGTTTCCAAGGATCTCTGGGCGAGGCATTACATTTTTCTCGAAGTTGAATATGAAAATTTCATATTCAAGGTTAATAGCATGCACGATTCACATATTGAAGAGAATTTTGAGTTTGATTCTAATATATTTGAGCATTCTGATCCATATGTTTAAAGTGAGTATTTTGTTGAAATGGTTCTTAGTTTGTATATCCACTATGAACATGAAAATGTAGGTTTTGTTTTACCAAGTGAAATGATTTAGAATGCTAATTTGATTAGTGAAATTGATGGAAGTGATATTCTTAGATTATCTCATGAAAATACAAATGAGAATTAGGTCTATGATAGAGGTAAGAAGTTTTTTTGGAATTTGGTGGCTTGAGGCCATCATTTGTACAACTTAGGAGTAGTTTTCTTGCTTTCAATAAAGTTGTTCATGAGTAAGTCTTGGAGAGGGTTGCTTCTTCTAAAGATCAGAATCCTTTCCATTCCCACAAGGGACATGCTTCCCTAGATAGAGCCATTCTTAGGACTCAAAATTGAAATCCTTGATTTTGTGTACCATTATGAAAATCAAGTCAAATTGAGCCCCTATAAGCATTTTTTTGTACATATGTACTTGATTGTCACTTTGAGGCCTATGAAGTGTCTCATGTTTCTAAAAAATTGAATTTAGTATATTCATATGTCCTATTATGATAAATTTTCATTCTGAGCCATTACGTGAAGTTTCATTTTGAGCATTGCTTAAATCTACATTTTTTCCCAAGTGTCAAAAAATGATATGAAGCCTAGTTTTCAATTGAATATCTTGCACATAGTTAAGTATCATGACTTTCCATTTTGGGTGTGTTTAGCATGCATACCAAAAAACTTATGTTTCAAATTTCAAGTCATTTTGATATGCTTTTGTTAGGTTTTGAATCCCTCAAAGTTGATTGTTTACTATTGTCATGTTGATGCATATTGTTTAGAATTCTAGGGAGCCTTGTTTGACCAGTTATAACTTTGATCTAGTTGACCAAAATAAAAATATTCCTTTTGCATTATAGACTATGGGTAAAAAACATGCTATGTTCTAGATTTGAGCCTATGGAAAATCTGTTTGACTAGTTTTCAAATGCAATTCCAAATATAACTTTTGAAGTTTTACTCATGTCTAAAAGTGCAGATTGATCAGTAGCCTTGTGCAAGATGTCATTAAAGTAATGGCCCAATTTTCATGCCCCTAAGTATTTGTTTTACCTATTTTCAAATCCAAAACTGAATGCACTTTATTGTTTTCTAACATGTTTATTTGGATATAGTTTCAAGTGAGCAACTTTGACAGTTAATATCTTTTTACATAGATATTTCCATGACATAAAATCTAATAGTGTACAAGAATGTGGAATAGAGAATAGATATGTTAGATCTCAAGGCCCAGTTGTTTGATTTGCTCAGTTTTAAAAGCTAATTCTAGAGGCTTCTAGGTAGAAAATGACAGTTTGTAGAAAGTATTAAAATGATGCAACAATGATTGAATTTGAATCTAATCAATGCTAGGTGATTGATTGGTTAGTCTAAAGGATTAGGTGTTTCAATTCAAAAAAAAATTAGCCAGACCCACATTGGGGCTTAACTAATTTCATCGAGTAATTGAGATAACATTATGGAATTCATTAGTTTTTCCAAAGGGTGATATCAAGAAGTGGATTTAAAAGTGTTTCAATGCATTTTAACATGCTAAGAGAGTTTAGAATCATATATAAATAAGATTTATGAAATCACTAATGATGAATAGATTTTTGAATATTGCTAGTGCATAAAGGGGCCACTAGGTAAAAATCCAGAGCACAAACGCAAGAGTTGGCTGTGCATCATGACTAATTTTGATTACAATCACTACTACTTTTTTTGCACACTACATAAGGGCATGTGTCTTGATTTTTTTTTTTGTTTAAAAATTCCAAATGATGTGGAGTTTTTATTTTCCATCTTGATATGAGAATGATGACTTAGTGATTAACTATTTGCAAGCAATTTTCTTTTAAATAGATCTAGAACCTTATTATCAAATAAATTGATTGTTCTCTCATTATAGATTTTAAATGTGAAGTTGAAATTTAATACATCTTTCCCAATCTATTCTAGAAATACAAATGGTAGGTACGAGGTGTTGAGATTATGTTGTCACTTATCCAAAGGCTAAGAGGGCATTTTTCCAAGCTTAAAATCTATCCCTCAATGTGGGTGTTGTGCATGGCATTCTATGAACAAGAATACATGGTTATATCAAATGAACTTGGGGAGCTTTAGGGCTTTGAAATATTTTTTGGAGGAGGTATGTGAAGAAATTATCATGTGGAGGCCACATTTCCAAGATTGGGAGAACTTCTTGGATACTTTCCTAAACAAGATATTCTATATGTAGTGAAAGCAATTGTCACCACACAATGAGGCTATGGAAGATGAGATGATAGAAAGTACAATCACATGAAATACTTAATAAATAAATGAGGAATTGAGAAATTTTTGTCTATTGTAGAGTAGTACTATGAAAAAGCATTTGAGCCTTTCAAGGAGTTTCGAAAATGGGAGTTTGAGAGCTATCTAGGTTTGCATGAGCATGGGGATGGAAATATTTTTATGGAGTGCATGTTTATAATGGTTGGATCAAAGGTGCTACCAAAAAGAACTTTGAGAGGTAATTGGTAAATACAACTTAAGTGTTCATCTAACCCCAAACCAAAATATCATCTTGTGTGCTTAGAAAAAACCCATTTATAATGTTCTTGCTCAAGCATGCAATGGACTTCCACTCAAATCCTTGTCATAGTACATCCTGGTGGGAAATATTTGGCAAGTAATATTTTGTGAGAGAGGAGAGGCTATTCTTTACACCTAGAAAGTTTTTTCCTTATCTTCTTTGGTGCCAGATGGAGGTGATCATGGTAGAAACTTCTTCCTCTCTCATGAATTTGAAAGACTCAGTTCTCTTTGAGTAGTTCAGCTATGCAAAGCTTTCTCATCTGCCTTAAGTACACTCCATAAATACTAAAGACTACATCTTTATGATCATATGTTGTGCATTTCCTAAATGAAGAGCTTGTTCTATTTGCAAAGACCAAATCATGGGTATTGAGCAATTATTTCACCATGGTAGGCAAAGAAACCACAACGGTGGGAAAAACGCCTAACCAAAAGAGCATAATGGGTCCATATTTCTTTGCTAGTTTGTAAATAGAGTGGTGAGGGAGGTTTCCCAAGAGATTGAGATTTCCAATGAGAGGCCATAGACATAGCTTAGGAGGCAATTTTATTCTGGTGTTTTCCTCTTCAACTTATAGAGCAAGCAGTAGAGAGAAAAGAGGATTGTGAATCCAATGGTGGCAACCTCTTTTAGATTGTGTGTGAGGGATTCCATGACATGGGAAAAGGGAAGAAATCTACAAGTTTTAAATAAATGGAAACCCACAAATAACCCCTTTAACACTAGATATATTGCAAGAACACAATGGCTATGGTAAATAAAAAGGCCCAGATAACTGACAAAATTTATCAATATGGGAACACACCAATCAAGGTATCAATCTAAAGCATTGCATTAAACTATAGTGAGATACATTGTGGAGGCCTAACTAGCTTTTTCTGGTGTATTTTCCTTTTTATCGTAGATATTTCTTAAAGGTTTAATCCCAAATTTATTAGGTAGGAGAGGATTTTTCTATTTTTACATCCCACATTACACAATATTGAATTTTCTTGTAGGCGTGATCCTTTTAAGACACAAGACTTGTATGTGAGGAGCTCAATCAACCAGCTTGGTGACCAAGAGGATAATTTTGACCAAGGTGGCTAATGAATGGATGATGACATGGACATTTAGAAAAACCAAACATTGAGAAGTGACACTAGGTGGACCAATTGTAGTGTGACACATTGTAGCAATTTTCAAGCCTAGTGCAGATTTCAAGGAGATGATGTGGTGTCACCTAGATCAATGCACAAGATTGTGCCACATGGTGAGATTAACGCTTCTTGCATTGTCAAGAAATAAAGATGCTAAATCATTAGCCAAAGTGAGAAAGTGACAAGGCAGCATGTGGTGGAGGTTATTACATGGCACTATGTAGATAGATGCTCTAGATCATGCCAAATAGTGGAAATCAATGAAAAATCATATGGTGACACATGGCATTACGTCAGAGACAAGGTGGTGATTAGTGGACCAATCAAGTGAGACCACATGGCAAGGACCCAATAAGGATGTTAACTAGATAGGTGATTGTCCCAAGCTAACCAATCACATCATGACATATATTAAAGCTTTGTCAACTCAAGATTGACTTGGATGTAAGATTGGAGGGAAAGTTGAAAAGTTCAGAAAAAATAATATTTTATTGTTTTTTGGGTTTGAGCATGCATATGTTTTTTTAATTATACTAGTTATGTTCTAACATTTTGACTTTAGCATAAATGGAAAATGTTTGCATAAATCAGGACTGAGAACCTTTCTAAACTTGGAGTTTCTTTTGGTCACCCTGGGCATCTCATAGAGGCCAGAATATGACTATCATTTATTGTTCGAAAACTCTTAGAATGAACTTTTTAGATATGGCATTTGTATTTACACAAGAGGCTATTAGTAATAATTATATTTGTTTTTTTTGAGATACTCATTTTAGCACCATTCTAGTATCGGCAGTTCACTTCTAGTTTATGGTCTAAAGATGAAGTGAGTAGCTACCAAATTTGGAGAGGACCTTAACTAGTGGGATTTGTTTTAGTGGTGAATATTCATAATTTAGCAAATATTAGGATTTCTTTGTGTTGATTTTGGAAATTTTTGAGCCTTTACATGGTGGCCCATTCACCTAACTTTATCAGGGTTAGTGGGTCATTACTCCTTTTAGTTGTCTAGCATGGATTCACATTTGACTTTTTTGGTAGCATTATTCTCCTTTCACATAGCCACCTTGGTTATTCTAACCAATGCCATATTTACCATCCCTCAATCCATTATATTTTCATGTGTATGGGTAATTTTCCTATTGTATTTAATTTTATTTCCCTTCAGTTGGCTCATTTTGTCAATAATTTTCCATTTTGCATTGGATTCATTAACACAGTTGGCCTACTAAAATTCAGAATCAAGTGATATAAATTCCATTTTGTCTCATTTTTTTCTATCCTTGATTAGTGATTGGCATCTTAATATAAACTTCCATATTTTGGACATGCCACACAAGAGATCACGGGGAATGATCCTTTATAAAAGCTATTGCAATATCCTCACTATTAACAGTAAGTAAAAATTTGTTCTATTTTTAGCTATTGAAAAATTCTAAATTTCATGATTTAGTTAGTGTCTCTAAATTCTTGGTTTTTTTTTATCACACTTAATGTTAGAACCACAAAATTAATGTTTAATTTTGAAAAAAGAACTATTATTCATTAATGTATATATTTTATGTCTAGTACAATGAAATAATTTGACCACAAAATTAATATTTTACTAGAAAATCATTTTTATTTGCCAATGCATAATTTTTTGTGGTTTTAAAAATAACACAATTCATCTAGATTTTTCACATTCTTGAAGGGACTATTAATGATTCAGAAATGGAGATTATTATTATTTCTTTATCAATTAATTTTTTTGCCAAAAATATTAATTATTTTGTTAGGTTTTTTACTCCTTTCAACAAGTTTTTACATCTTTCCCAATAGGGGGGTTTCTTAAAGTATACCTTGCTTAGCAGTAGTGATGTTTTACTTCTAAATTAGTTGGTTAAGGATTTTGGCATCATTTTATACAAGATTTGATGTTTTATTAGGAAAGAGGCTTTTCTCATCTCTATTGAAAGATATTTTTAGTTTGTTTGAAGGCAATGATGGGATGTGATCCATTTTTTAGTTCTAGAGAGAAGAAAGAGGTTTTGCAACATCGATGATTGGAGATTCAAGTGGAAAAGTGTTGATTCTAGATTAGATTTGGGATTTGCCCTCTTCTTCTATATTTTTCTTTCTTCTCTCATTCTCTAGGATTGATGGTTTGATGTTTTTGGTTTGAGACTATTGAGTAGAGCTCTAGCTATGATACCACCATTTTCTCCTTAACATATTCTCTTGTATGAACAACATTTAATGGAGTTTTATGTATAGTTATGATCTATTTAGTTTTTTTATGAGTTATTTGCATGCATCCTCATGTATTTGTTTCAAAGAAATAATTAAAAAGTAGTAAAGGTTCTTAGTTTCATTTTGATTCTTATCTCCTATCTCTTTTGTTTTTAATGTTTTTTGGTTTATGGAAAAAGAGCTTAAACCTAGTTACAAATCCTTAAAGTTCTATGTCTCCATATTTTTTTTTGTTGGAACAAAGAGTTAACTAATTGCTTGATATTATTGATAGGGTTGCAAATTTCATAGAAGGATATTTGATGAGTATGAGATTTAGTTTGAATCCCAATGTCTGATTCACAAAGTGATAGGATAGATATGATATCTTGATGTGTGAGATATGTCACTGATATCATGGATGTATGTTTGTGATTTGTGGAATTGCACAATAGATAAGGCACTAATTAGTTACAAGATCAACATATTCTCGCTCTTGCACATTTGGCTTTTATTGATATGAATCTTTAATCAATTATCCTTTTCCCTTTCTATTTAGGAGCTGAAAGAATGCCCTCACTCAACTTGTGGATTTCATAGGTTTTGCAATTTTCTACTACATGTCCTTGTCATTGAATAAGTATAGGAGAAATAAGAGTTTTATCTACTTTGCATAGATTTAGATGTATGTTTTAGCTAGTGGTACCATATAAATGAATCTGAGGTCCACCCACCTAGGTCTTGTAGAGCCTAAAGTAGAAGAAGGAATTCTCTTTATAGTTAGTCCTAGTGTTTGAATAGATATGTTGAACATGGAAATTAGCTACCCCTAGATGTATTTACTCCTATTGTTGGGTTATTGAAAAGATATTAATATAGGAGCCAACAATAGTAGTGTACACTATGAACAATGTATAGATCAAAAAAGCTATGAGCAAGATCCCTTATGAATTATAGTTTGTTCATTCACCATGAGTTCAATCTTTCAAAATATTTGGAAGTAAATGTTACATTAAGAGAGGTTATGACATTGGTAAGTTTGATCCAAGAAGTGATGAAGGTATCTTTCTTGGCTATTCATTAAAAATTAATGCATACAAATGTTTTAATCATAGAACGAATACTATAGTAAAGTGTACAAATGTAAAGATTGATGAAATGTTTGGAACTAAAGAGAAGATGGTAGATTATAATTCCAGTGAAGAAGATAATTCTGGAATTGTTATGAAGAATGTTGAGGTTTTCTTTGAGACTAACAATAATTTATAAAATGGTGTGCTATCTATTGGGCAAAAAGGAAAACAAAGATTTGAACCTAGAGATGAGATAAGAGTTGAGATGACAACTACCTCTAACAAAAACATGCCAAAGAATCACCATCTAGAGAAGATAATTGGAAGCAAAGACAAAGGTATGATGAAAAGGAACAAAGTTAATTAGAAATTATGTCTCATTATTCAAGTTGAGCCTAAGAGTGTAGATGAAACATGTAAAGATGATCATTGGATTCAAGCAATGAAAGAATAACTAGATAATATTGTGAAGAATGAAACATGGGAGTTAGTTCCTAGACCTAAAGACAAGAATGTGATAGGGACCAAATGGGTGTTCAAAAATAAGATGAATGAAAAATGTAAAGTTGTGAGAAATAAGGCCAAACTTGTATGGAAAGGTTACTCATAGAAAGAAAGATTAAATTATGAGATGTATGCCCCTATAGCCATAATAGAAGCAATAAGAATGTTCTTGGTTTATGTAGCAAACAAGAAGTTCAAGGTCTATCAGATGGATGTTAAATCAGCTTCCCTAAATGGAGAGGTTGAAGAAGAGGTATAAATTGAGTAACTTGAAGGTTTCCCTATGATAGAAGATGAAGATATGGTATGTATACTAAAGAAAACTCTATATGGTTTGAACCAAGCAACTAGAACCTAGTATTCAATGTTGGATAAGTATTTGACAAAACCTGGATTTGTTAAAGGAACAAAAGATGGTAATTTTTATTTGAGAGAAGTTGATAATGGTTTATTTATCATAGTAATATTTTTTGATGACATAATATTTGGAGGTAATGATAAAGAAAGTAATAAGTTTTCTAGATAAATGAAGAATGAGTTTGAATGAGTATGATAGGAGAAATGAAGACTTTCCTAGGATCATAGATTATATAGAATAGTGATGGTATTTTTATTTCACAAGATAACTTCGATAGTGATGGTAGACACTCAAAAATGGTTCGCATCTATGATTTCATCACTTCTTCATATTAATTTGTCCCATTTTCTCATTCTACTAACTTTGATCTTTTGACCAGATTGACCATATTTCGTCATTTGTATCTGCTTTCACATCAATTTCATATCAACTCAGAATCGTATCAAATCAACTTGAAATCAACCCGAAATCACTCAAAATCAGTCCTAATCAACTTGAAACATATCAAACATCCCAAATCAATCATCATTTGTTCAACTCCTAGGTATTTTTGTGGCTTTTAGTGCCTTGGAAATCTATCAACCTATCAATCTTATCAATTTGACCTTAGTACTATTGTGGCTCTCAATGCTAGGTCAAACTATCATTCATGTCATCCAATCTTTGACATTGTTGAGGCTTTCAATGTCAGATCATGGCATCATCAACCATTTTAATAACATTGACAATGTTCATCGATGTTATTATGATCAAACCTTATCAATCAATTTCAATCCTGTAGCATTTACAATGTCGATTAAATGTTACATATCAACCAATTCATGTCATGTGTCCTTGGCATGTTATCAATTTCAATCTATCAATCAATTTGACCATGGCTTTGGTCTACTTTTCATCATCTTATTCCATATCTATCATTGTCACATTTTCATCAAAGGGTACAATCGCATTCATTTAATCAATTTGGCCAATGATCTACTAATTTTCTCTATAGGATTAAATAACCCATAATTTAATCCTATTCTTTCTAATTATTCTTCCTAATTATCACCCTCAATTAATTAATTTTACCAGTTAATTGGTTCATCATCTGCAAACCATGGAAATTCTTAATTTCCCAAGTTCCATTTTCCATCATTAATTCCATTTTCTACTAATTCTTATTTTGTGGAATAAGAGGATTTTTAATTCGAATATTCCATAAAATATTGCATCATCATGACACTTGGATATGACACCTCGTGGATTCTCCTTCAACACTTGGCTAAGACTTGTCATAATCAAATATTCTTTTTCTCTTATGCATGTCTCTATTTGGCTTCTTTGTCATAGATTCTTTCCTTTAAGTGGGTTGAGGTGTCTTATGACGTGTCATAGATTCTCTTCCACATTTAGCCAAGTTTGACTTGTATGTGTCATAGAATCTCACAATTGGCATATTTTTTCATATGTGTCATGGATTCTCAAAGGAATCTCTTGTCACGTCACACATCTATGGGTGACAAATCCAATGCCCTCACTTTGAGTGTTGATTATAAAATGGACACTCTTTCTCTCATTTCAGGTCCTCTTGAAGTCTTGGAAGCCTTTAGGTCCTAATTTCTTTTAGATTTCTCACTCCATCTCTCACATTCAAATCACAACTTCAAGTATTCTCATGGCATTATCCACATCATAGAATTTTGCTTCAATTTTGTGTGCACTATAGGAAACTTTGGAGCTACAATCATTTAGAGAAGAAAGAAGGACATGGGAGCTACAAACAAAAAAAGGGGGTTTCTATTGCTTTCTTTATTAGTTTGGCTTTCATGGTAGACTAGTGGGCGCTAACATATGTTGATTGGGTTTTGTGATTTTCTCATAGTATGTTATGCATTTAACCCATTTTGTGGTCCTACATTTGGTGAACCCGACATGAACATGCATATCTAACTTGGGTTTTCTTGTTTTGTATTTGTAGGTGCAAGGAAGGAGCTCACTTGGAAGGGTATAATGACTATCTGCTCTTCCTTTTCACACCTAGATTAATTAAGGGGTCTAGAAAAATTCTTATATGCTCTTGTTTCATGCATTCTATTAGCTTGCTGTCCTAGGGTGCACTCTGCTCTGTCAGGGTGAACTTGGGACCCCTAGGAGCAGTTTTAGGAGCCCAGAAGCCACCAAAACCTCTTTCTGCTATTTATAACTTACTAAATGCACCCAACTAGGCCCCAAATACATCATTGATGTAGTCTACACTATTTGGGTGCAGTTGGGAGTGCAGCTTTGAAATTTTCAATTTCTGGGTCTTGTCTAGGCACCATTTCCCCACACTTTGCACCTGATTTCCCAACTGCACCCTAAAACTACCAATTGTGCCCAATTGGGTCCCAAATACATCATTGACATAGTTGGCACTATCTGGGTGCACTTGGGGATGTTCAAAGCCATTTTAGCCTTCTGGGGAGCAATTTGCACTGTCAGAGCACACTTGGGTTAATAGTAAGCACATGCATCAATCAAAATTTGCATCTAAGGTTCCTATCACTCTCTACGACATAGATTAGGTGATTTTGTGTTACTAATGGTCTATTTGCAGCATGTGGTGATCATTTCATGAAGACATGATCATAGGAAACTACTAATGCTTTGTTTGTAGGACGTTGTCGAAGACTTTGTGTGTCTTTCAAAACTATGTGTGTGGATTTCCTAGATTAGATAACATTTTTTTTGGTGCTTAAAAGGATCCTTTTTCTTTTCTACTTGGTGTGTCAACAATGTTAAATACCTAGGAGTTGCATTGGACATATCCTTTCCCCTTGCCATTCGTGGATCTTGGGTGTAAGAGAAATCCATGTAACTTCTATAGGAGGCCTACCTTGGACCAAGATACTTGATATTCGGTATGCTAGGGGACAACCTCAGAGTAGTAACAGGCCAAAGCCAGGTCAATGTTCTAGCCACTATATAAAATTCAATTATGGTTAAAGTTGTATCAGTGGTATTGCTGCGTGATAGCTCTCCTCTAGTACCCTTGTGGTGTGTCAAACCTCGGTTCTCGAGGCTGGGAGACCTTTTGCGAAATTTTATCATTCACTTGCCGAATGGAATGCCCTTACTAAAAACCATGTTTTAGTGGCCAAAATCCTTTCTATCCACTAGCTCAAGGGGTCACCCATGCCTATGAAGACATCCTACATTCTCACGGTCCTTAGTAGAGGTAATAGTCCCTTGGGAAGTCATGCCCCTTGGGAAGCAGATCTTGGTAGCCCCAAGAAGTGAGTGTGCTTTAAGGGGGAGCCTATGGTGCCAAGATCCTAGGTTGTCCACTTTGGATAAGTGCACCTAAACTTTGGTTCAAGTAGGAATTCAGTGGATACAGTCGTAAAAGCCTAGGTTGTGGTGTGTTTGTTAACTTTTACAATAGCTATTCTTGTCTTAATGTGTCTTGAGTGTGTGTAAAACATAATCAAGATAAAAGCCAAAATTTTAAATGTACACCTTAGATATCATTTGAACTTTTTGAAAACATCACACATTGCCAAAACATTTCAACCTTTATCAAAATTTCAAACTTTGGTTCTACACACTCAAACCTTGAAAAACATGGCGACTTGTGCTCTTAAACATGCTTGGCAAAATGTAGATCTCACACTTGCATAGACTTCACTTGCATTCACCCTAGTATAGGCCTTATTCATGCATCATATAGACATAATATTTCACCTTTTAGTCCTCATTTAGTACCTATTACCTTTCATATTGCATCCATTTAGGTTCAGTTTACCTTCCTTAGTTTTTGCATTCCCATATCAAAATCAGCACTTTGCATTCACCAACTTGCATCCTTGCATACCTATTCATAATTTTGACCACTTTATCCATCATTTCAAGTGTCCTAACCATAATTTTGAGCATTCATACTAGCCCTAGCACTATCCTCTACTATTTACCTTTCTATGACATCAATCCTGAAACCATAGCTTCCAAAATTGCCTCAGTTTCAGCCCAGTTTACCAACTACGCCCAAAAACTACCAACTGCACCCAACTAGCCCCCAAATACATCATTGACAAATTATTCACTATCTAGGCACACTTGGTGGTCTTGAGATCCATTTTTGGGTTCCAGATTACATTTTGGGGCTTCAACAGTGTCCTTAGGTACCTGGTTAACTCCCCTTGCACCAACTTGCCTAGCTTTGCATTCTGCATCACCTAGTCTTTAGTACCTTCACTTAGGACATAATTCTATAGGTCATAACCTCTATTCTACATCTCCCAACCCATCCTAACATCAACCCTAGAATCTTAGCTTCTTGACATATCAGTTTGACATCCATACCTCTCAAAATCAACAAACCTTCATTCTGACTTACCAACTGCACCCAGAAACTACCAACTTTGCCAAAACTAGATCCAAGTGCATCAATGACACATTTGGTGCTGTTAGGGTGCACTTGTAACTATTAGGGCATACTTGGGTACCTGCATGACCATTTTGGAACTCCAAATTGCACTTTAGGACCCCAAAAATGCATCTAGGAGCCTCTACACCTCCCCATTTTGCACTTGACCCAAAACCACATCTTGCACCAAAAATCACCTTTTGCATTATATTAATTGTTCATATCACATATCTATTCAGCATTACCACAATTTTGAGTCCTTGAAACATCATTTTGAACCCCCAAAACCTTTGAATTTAGTCAAAAATCTAGAACAAAGCATAAGTCTTAGAGTATCTCCCAGTGTTGACGGATAATGGATCTTGACTAGTCTTTTTATCTTTTCTTATCATTATCTTTGGTCAAAATCTATCTATGTCTTGATAGATTTTACCTTGTCATCTTTTATCAATTTGATCTTTTCGTCTTTTATCACTTTTTTGGTCAAGATCCAAAGTCCTTTATCACAAGGTTAAACTCCTAGACAAAATACTTTCTAAAAGGTTTTACCTAAGTTCAAAACTTTCCATATACCCTTGTCATAGCATAATAATATCCCGAGCATCCCCAAATGTCATTTTGACTTACCCTTGTGGTATATCCCCTTCATCTTGGATGGTCCAAATCTTAGCATCATTCTCACTACCAAACCCTATCAAATTGTCCATCAACCAAATTGTCTTCTTGAGCATTTACCCTCATTTTTCATGTCCCAAATATCATTAAAAACCCTAGAACATCATCCTATTCATGATATACCTTGCATACATCAACCTTTATCATCCTTAGGAAGTCCAAAACATAACCCTAATTATCATTTTACATACCTTAGAGTCATTTTCATCCCCTCTAGTCAAACTTTAAAACATCACCTTGCATTTTGTGTTTGAAAAAAATCCCTAGGACATTTGCACTTTGTAGATCAAAACAATAATTCATTTAGCATTTCCTCACATTGCATAACATTCCTAAACATTTAAAAATCCAAAAAACACTCATATCTTGCATATCCACCACTCTAAATCACTCAAAATTTCCATTGTATTTGCATTCTTAGGTATCATGCCAGCACTTACTAGGACACAATCAGCTTAGAGACCCAAGGAACTTTATCAACCTTTGTTTTCTGAGGCACAAACACAACCAAAACCTCATCCAAGACAAAGAAAGAGCAAGAAAAACCAACAAATCTTTGACAAAGACCAAATTGAGGCATCACAACCATTACTAGTAGACCCCTTGAACATGTTTCCGCAAGATCCTCATAATCAAGCTATGGCACAACAAACCTTGAACAATGCACCTACCATGAGATTTCCTCCAAACACTTCCCCCACACATGGGATGGTTCAATGGAGTCCTAATTTTGAACCTATATTTGTGCTGATACCACCTGGAGGTGGAAGTGTACCAACCACACCGAAAGATGAACAATCACATTCCTTTGAATTCAACCAACCTAACACATCAAAAATACAACAAGGTACTATACACCTAAGTGATGACTTTGACACTGATTATGGCATCACTAATGAAGAAATGGCTAGGGCATGTCAAGACAAAAGTTTTCGCAAGAACTTCAAATGTTTGGCAGCCCAGGAAATTGTCAAATTTAACCCAAACTTGGAAGGTCCTAAGTCCAAACATCAAACCAACACAACTATTGAAAATATACAACCCATGATAAATTTGGACTTAGACAAGGGAAAACAACCTTTGGATTTTTCAAACACAATAATGGCACCTATAAGGTCCCATCAAGAGTCAACTATTGAAATCCTCCAAAGTACATTTGAACACATCAATGTTAACCCCTTGTTCGATGAAATACCACCAATCCCTAAACACCCCAAAAGGATATTAAGACTTGATTTTAGTCACATGATGCAATGATAAGATGCACCTAAAGGGACTTGTGCTCTAGGGAAGCCAAACATACCTCCTTTGGAGGCAAATCAACAAAGGTCACCTTTCCTCCTAACTTTACCAAGTGCTATGACATCAAATGCTAAGGAGCCTCTCATAAATACAACATGTGAAACATCAAGTGCAACCATCCCTATGGACACACAAAGGAAAAGTCTTATTGACATTATGCCCATTCCCAATAGGGACACATCTCATAGTCAAGTCAATATGATGTGACAAACAGGAACATCTAATACACAAAGGTACCAAAACCACAATTCAAACATGACGTTCAATTCTCAAGGACTTAGTCAACCCCCACAACAACAACAACCTACAGTGGTACAAGGACTCCACACTTCCAAGGCATAACCAAGTATACATCCACTTAACACACATCCCACATATCAACAACATCATCAACCGCCACGACAACAACCTCAAGTGTGCCAAACATCCAATATTCCTAATACATAGTCCCATGAGAACCTACTTGACTTGCACACAATTTATCAACAAAAATTTCAGCAGCAATTCTGACAACAACAAGCAATTTTTGCTAAACAACAAGAGCAACTCAATCAATAGTTGGAATACCAAAGACGCCTTGAGCAACAAATCACATACCAGCAACATTTTTTACAACAACAAAAAGTGCCTCATCAAATACCACAACAAGTTCCCCAACAACAAGGACCTTTCTATCTTCGAGGTGCCAACATACCTCCACTACCTAGTGACACTTCATCAGACTCATTAGACACAAAAATGTCAGAACCAAGTAGACATAGTTCTCGCCATAGCAAACAATCTACTCACAGACACAAAAGACTTGAAGGAAAGACCATCATGCAAAACCCCAATAAAGAACTATTACAACAATTCAAACAACTTTCCAAACAAGTTGAGGCATTGGGAGTCCAAAAGAAATAGGCTCTATATACAGAAAGGGACCTACGTCCTAACCCATTCGATAAAAGTCTATATATGCCTCCATTCCCAAGACAGTTTGAGGCTCCAAGGTTTGAAAAATACCAAGGAAAAGGAAGCCCTGTTGATCACATCCGAGAATTTTGTGTTTCATGTACTGAACTTAGTGATAAGCCCACTTACCTTATGAGATTGTTCCCTCGTTCTCTAGGTGGGCCTACACTTGAATGGTACTCCAAACTTCCTGATAATATCAAATCTTGGTCAGAACTGGTAGACAAGTTTATGTCCCACTTTTCCTTTAACATTACAAATGAGGTGACACTTTTTGATTTGTGCTCAACTAAACAGAAAATGGGAGAGTCATTCATCATATTCTTACTACATTGGAGAAGCCTAGTTAGTCAATGCTCACTAGACATTCCTGAGGAACAACAAGTAAACTTGTACATTGAAAACTTAGTCCCAGACTTAATGTATGAACTAAAAATCAAGAGTCCAACCACCATTTCTAAACTGATGAAAAAAGGGGCTAGTATTGAAGATGCTCTTATCCATAAGGGAATCCTTAAGATAAACAAAGAAAAAACAAACACCAACTCATCTAATGACAAGGAAAAAATTTTCTCCAAAAAAAAGAATGTGACTAATGATGGCATTGTGGATGCTTGCACGATTAGCACAACACAACCTCAACTAACTTTGAAAGGTGTAAACCCTACAAATTCACAAACCTTTAATCAAACATCAACTCTACAATAGAAAATTGAGACTTCCACACAAGAAAAAAGACATCCTAGAACCAAGGATAGAAAATTCACACCATTGGGGATACCTCTTGAGGCTGCATTACAATAGTTACTAAGTAATAACTTCCTACAGCTACCCCCAATCAAAGATGAACCATTAACTAAAGTAGATTGGTGGGATGACAAAAAGTATTGTGATTACCATCGCACCAAAGGACACAAGACTTCATCATGCTTCCAATTGAAACATGCAATACAAGACCTTATTGATGATGGTGTTTAATCACAATTGATCCATCACTATTAGCATCCAACTCTGATCATACTATTTTCAAAGATCCTTTGGGTAATCATGAAAAAAGAGAAACCCTCAAGTTCAAACTCAAACTCACAAGGTAATGTGAATTACACACGCATCGGCTATGACTACACCATCAATTGCTTTAATGAGTCTGACTTCCACATATCCACATTCACATTGAAGGCTAAAGACCCTCATTGTGCTGTCACTACACGCCATAGCAAGATCACCCTACCTGGAGCCCCATCTAGACTTACTGCTTCTACTAGACCTGCACCCCCAAGTAGGCCTATTGCTCCTACTCCATCTGATTATATCCTTTTCGAACAACTCAAAAAAACCCCTGCACAAATATCCATTTTGGACCTACTGCATGCATCTGCCCAACACTAGAAGATCTTGGAGCAAGCCCTTAAAGAGTCAATAGTCCCAGATAAAATGGATGTTGCCCAGTTCCAAGCCATGATTAGGAACCTATCTGCCTCACAGCATATCACCTTTTCCCCTCGAGATATTCTTGATGACAAACCTAACCATAATGATCCCCTTTATCTCAAAGTCTTCATCCATAATGCCAAAGTCAGACATGTCTTAATAGATGGAGGAGCAGGACTGAACATCTATACTCTTAAGGTTGTCAACAATTTGGGTTATTCTGAAGATGATGTGGATCCCTCTCGAAGAATCACAATAAAAGCTTATGATGATGGTGAATTCTTCTCTAGGGGCATCATCACATTACTTGTCAGAGTTGGTCTAGCTACTGAAGACACATTGTTCCATGTCCTAGACATCAAAATGAATTGCAACATGATACTAGAACACCCTTGGCTTCATGCTATGAAAGCAGTCCCTTCTACATATCATCAATGTTTGAAGTTTTCCTATCACAACATAGAGGTTACCATCCTTGGTGATCCAGATCCTTTCCAATTTTGTGCTAATCTAAGAGATGCTACTGCATTCCAAATCCCAACAAACAATGAAGCACAACCCACAACTCCCTCTAAGTATGTGGATGCTGATATATTGCTCAATAAAGCCAAGGAAAAGATGAAGATTGAAGGAAATGGGTGTGGAGATTACTTTATGTCTCAAGTCTCTCACATTAGGGAATCACCACTTTCTCCCATCAGTACAAAGAATTATACTTCTATCAGTGAGAATACATCCATATGTATTGAGAAAGAAAAAGTAGAATGACAACCCACTTTGATGTCTCCTAGCAAGTATGGACTTGGGTTTACCATCATGCAAAAACAAGGTTATGATGACTATAGTGGTCTTGGATCTCAGAAACAAGGAATCATTGAACCTATCACTACAAAAGGACAACCTCCTAGTTTGGGGCTTGGATTTAAACCATTACGAATAGGTCCTCCTAGTACCATAGTACCTACATGTAAGACTATGGATGTTTCAAATGATGAAAAGGCATCAGAGGATATCCCACTTGAAACCAACAATCCCCTAGCCTCTGAGCATAACCCCAATGACCCAGTTGAATCAGTTACCCATATATCTACCTTCAACCAAAGCCCATTCAACACTGATGATGACATCTCCTCAAGTTATCTTGAACCTTTGGATTAGGACCAACGTGGACCACCAATTTTTGATCAATTCAACAATGATGGCACTCTTATAATAGAATTTGAAGGCATTATGATTGAAGATCATAAAGAAGCAATTTCTCCTAAAGAGAACACATTAGCATATTTTGGGGAGCCAACTCCACTTTTTAGCTACAAAACAAAAAGAGAAAAAGATAGAAAGCATAGGTCTCTTGGTGAAAATCAAAAGGCACCATTAGACTATAAAAAATCAAAAGCTGTGCAGCTCCCAAGGATACAAAATGAAAAATATGATGCCATGAATATCAGTTTTCTAGTGTTCAACATGCCACAAAGACTTTTGGAGCTCTCTCGATCAACATTCATGTGGAAGGTCATTGGTCTCAAACCTCCCAACCTTCCCTTATATCCCTTTGTTTATCCCCCAAGCCAGCTACCTAATTTTTCCTATAACCAAAATCAGTCCTTTATCCAACAAGCCTTTGAATATGTCATCACCAGTGATATCCCACATGACATTTCTATTGACCCATTTATCCTTAGATGCCTTGATTTGCTAGAGATAGACATTGTCTTACATACGGTACATGATGGTATCTCTCAAGGCCTTTCTTGTGGTTTGATTTTAGCTACAGACTCAAAACAAATCCTCCATAGTTATGGTCAGTCATGGATCTAGAGCTCATCAGCTAGCAGCACCAACAATAGATATCTTCTCAGCATTTGTCAGTGACATTCTTGATTTCATCTAAAAGTCCTGAAAAAAATATCAAAAAAATAGTAAAAAGTCATGAAAAAAGAAAAGAAAGAAAAGTGAAAAAAGTCATGAAAAAATGGATGCCTTGACGAAAACCTAGAAAACAGGCATCTTGGCACAAAAATTTGAGTCAAGAGAAAAATTTCGTCCAAAAGTGAAAACCTGGCAAACAGGCGCTTTGGGCAAGTACCATGGTGAAAACCTGGCAAACAGGCGCCATGTGTAATCAGTGTCGCTCCTCCATCTATCAGGATTCCATCTAGTCTTTTCCCCCTCCATCATTCCTTGATCATATCCTTCATATTGCAAGACATGCTTGGTCCCTTATCATGGCTCACAAACTGGTTAATGTCCTTTGTTACCTTGCCTAAGCATCACCAGTCTACACACACACTTTGTCATTGGCCTTCGTACATAGTTTGTGTCTTGTCTGGGGGCATATTACCTACATGGTGCATGAGTTTGAATTTGAACTAGGGGCATATCCCTAAGTGCTTTTTATCCATTAGACCTATCGCATAACAGATTGGAGCTAACACTTGTTTATGCTTATATGATCTTGAAAAAATCCCTAAAAATCATAAAATCTCTTGAGAAAATCACTAAAAATCACATAATGTCTTAAAAAAATCCTAAACATTCACATAATGTCCTTAAAAAAATCCTAAACATTCAAATACGATCCTAAAAAAATACTAAAAACCATAACATGTCTTGAAAAAAGCACTAAAAATCATAAAATGTCCTAAAATCAACCCTAAAAATTGTAAAATGTCCTGAAGAAACTAGTCACACAAAAACATCAAATATCCTCAAAAACCATAAAAAAAACAAAACTCATCAAAAATTTGCAATAAACCTTTTACATTTCATTGTGGATAACCATCCCTTTTGCGTTCACACTTGCACTTGGCAGATTGAAACTCAAAGCACTACACTTTCAAGACAATCACACTATCTGACCAATGTGAACCATCAATCAATCCAACATGTCACTACGAACCTATCAACTAAATCCAAAAATAGTGCTATCACATTATCAACCTGTCAAAAACCATCTAAACACCTAAAACACTAAAAAAAAAGTAAAAATGGAAAAGGATAGCTGTTGGCTCACACTGTTTAGTGAGTGATTTATTTTTTGCTTTATTTTTCTTTGATCATGTTCCTATGCCACTCGATGATATAAAACTTATCTATGAGACTGGCCAGGATGGTTCATGGTCATATTTTTCCATTTCTATATATTACAATATACCTTTGAGATTCTAGGGCATGTACATATGCCTTAGAAAGGACAAGGTCATTCTCTGTCTGCATCATGCTTGTTTACGCAAAAGGCTTGCATTTGCGCTCTAGCCCTTTGTGCCATGATGCATTGTATTCCATTTGCCATATTAAAATAAAGCTCCATTTGACATATAGTGCACTTTCTAGAAGCAAAATTCTTTCCATCATATCTCCTCATCTCATCTTTCTTCTTCATCTCATTCTCCATCACCATAAACATGTCTTCTGATTCACCAAATCATCTTCGTCTTGCATTCATGCATCATCCTACACTGTCAATCAACTTTCTATGGCTTTCCACCTAGTTCAACCTTAGAATGACCTTTGTCTCATCATATTTGACCAAATACTACCATTTTTGATGATTTACCTCATGTAATGACATCTTTCCATCATTTTGGGCATGCACACATAGTTTCGGGTCATTTCGAGTCCAATCAGGCTGATTCTGGGCCCTGGAGCCTTTTAGGGCACAATCTACACTCTTAGGGCATAGTTGGGGTTCCCAACTACATCATTGACACACTTGGTCATGCCAACTACGTCATTGATGCACTTGGTAGAGTTTGGGCGCACTTGGAGACCCAGGTTATCCAGAATTGCTCTCAGAACCCCTAGGTTGCACTCCAGAGGCCATAACTTTTGCATTTCAACTCTGATTTATGAACCGTCAGTTACATTGGACTCATATCTTTCTTGTGAAAAAAATGATCTATCATTTTAATTATTTGGTCACTATATGGAGTGTTAATCCTTGCAATTACTCTTGGGCTCCTAGTTACCCCCTGTCATGTTGATTTTGGCCCCCAGAGCCTTCTCAGGCACATTTTTACACTCTTTGAGACCACTTGGGCTTCCCAAGTGTGTCATTGAAACACTTGGTACTGTTATGGCACACTTGGGCTTACCAAGTGCATCAATTATGCACTTGGTTGAGTTTTGGGCATAGTTGGGGACCTAGGATACTCAGAATTGCTCTCGGAGCCCCTATGTTGCACTTCGGAGCCCATAACTTATGCATTTTAACTTGGATTTGCAATCTGTTAGTTGCATTGGATTCGTATCTCTGTTACAGACAATGTGAGCTATCATTTTCATCATTTTTTTTTTTCTTGAGTGGAAACCCATGTAATCACTCTCAGGCTCTTGATTGACCCTGTTTTGCACTCTAGACCTCATAACTTTCACATCTTAGCTCTGATTTGTGATCCGTCAATTGCTATGGTTTTGTCTTCTTGCTATCAAAAAATTGACTTATCATATGCTTATCTTAGTCAATTTCTTGAGGGGGCACCCATAAATATCATCCCTGCTGGGGCATGTTGTGGCTTTTTCATTAGAATTCTTTGATACAATGCTCTAAATCACATTGTATCAAAGAGGGGAAAAATGTAGACGCTCAAAAATGGTTCACATCTATGATATCATAACTTCTTCATATTAATTTGTCCCATTTTCTGATTCTACTAACTTTGATCTTTTGGCCAGATTGGCCATATTTCATCATTTGTATCCATTTTTACATCAATTTCATATCAACTCGAAATCATATCAAATCAGCTCGAAATCACCCCAAATCAACCCAAAATCACTTAGAATCAGTCCTAATCAACCTAAAACATATCAAACATCCCAAATCAATCATCATTTGTTTGACTCCTAGGTATTGTTCTGGCTTTCAGTGAATTGGAAATCTATCAACCTATCAATCTTATCACTTTGACCTTAGTACTATCGTGGCTCTCAGTGCTAGGTCAAACTATCATTCATGTCATCCAATCTTTGACATTGTTGAGGCTTTCAATGTCAGATCATGGCATCATCAACCATTTTAATAACATTGACAATGTTTGTCGATGTTATTATGATCAAACCTTATCAATCAATTTCAATCTTGTAGCATTTACAATGTTGGTTAAATGTTACATATCAACCAATTCATGTCATGTGTCCTTGGCATGTTATCAATTTCAATCTATCAATCAATTTGACCTTGGCTTTGGTCTACTTTTCATCATCTTATTCCATATCTATCATTGTCACATTTTCATCAAAGGGTACAATTGCATTCATTTAATCAATTTGGCCAATCATCTACTAATTTTCTCTATAGGATTAAATAACCCATAATTTAATCCTATTCTTTCTAATTATTCTTCCTAATTATCACCCTCAATTAATTAATTTTACCAATTAATTGGTTCATCATCTGCAAACCATGGAAATTCTTAATTTCCCAAGTTCCATTTTCCATCATTAATTCCATTTTCTACTAATTCTTATTTTGTGGAATAAGAGGATTTTTAATTTGAATATTCCATAAAATATTGCATCATCATGACACTTGGATATGACACCTCATGGATTCTCCTTCAACACTTGGCTAAGACTTGTCATAATCAAATATTATTATTCTCTTACGCATGTCTCTATTTGGATTCTTTGTCATAGATTCTTGCCTTTAAGTGGGTTGAGGTGTCTTATGATGCATCATAGATTCTCTTCCACATTTAGCCAAGTTTGGCTTGTCTGTGTCAAAGAATCTCACAATTGGCATATTTTTTCATTTGTGTCATTGATTCTCAAAGGAATCTCTTGCCACATCACACATCTATGGGTGACAAATCCAATGCCCTCACTTTGAGTGTTGATTATAAAATGGACACTCTTTCTCTCATTTCATGTCCTCTTGAAGCCTTGGAAGCCTTTAGGTCCTAATTTCTTTTAGATTTCTCACTCCATCTCTCACATTCAAATCACAACTTCAATTATTCTCATGGAATTATCCACATCATAGAATTTTTCTTCAATTTTGTGTGCACTATAGGCAACTTTGGAGCTACAATCATTTGGAGAAGAAAGAAGGACATGGGAGCTACAAATGGAAAATGGGGTTTCTATTGATTTCTTTATTAGTTTGGCTTTCATGGTAGACTAGTGGGTGCTAACATATGTTGATTGGGTTTGTTATTTTCTCATATTATGTTATGCATTTAACCCATTTTTTGGTCCTACACCTAGGATCATAGATTATATAGAATAGTGATGGTATTTTTATTTCACAAGCTAAGTATTTGAAAGACTTGTTGAAGAGATTTCAATTGGAGAGTTGTAATCCTATTGGTACACCTATGATAATTGGTCACAAGTTATCTAGAAAAGATGAGACACCTATAGTTGAGTAGAAGAAATACATATCCATGATTAGAGGATTGCAATAAATGACTCATACTAGATCGGATATAGTGAATGTAGTTGTAATTATAGCTAGATTTCAAGCTAATCCTAAAGAGTATCATTATAGAGTAGTAAAGAGGATATTTAGATATTTGAAGGGGACATTTGATTATGGAATATTGTGTGATAGATCAAGTGATTTTACCTTACGTGCATACATTGATGTGTATTGTACATGTATTATGGATGACAAAAAGAGCACCAATGGTGAAGCATTTTTCCTTGGAGGAAGATTGGTTCCTTGGCTAAGAAAGAAACAAGATTGAATCTCATAGAGTACAACAAAAGGAAAAGTATGTAGAAATAATAAATAAGTATAATCAAGTTATGTGGATGAAGTAGATACTGAAAGATATTGGGATTGAGTTTACAGAACCTGTTATCATATATTGTGATAACACAATTATAGTAAGTATGTCTAAGAATCATGTATTGCATTGTAATACTACGCATATATCCATTAAGTATCATGTCTTGAAAGAGAAGGAAATAGGAAAATAGATTAGATTGGAGTATGTGAGTATTAAATATCATATTGCAGATATCTTTACAAAGCCCTTACCTAAAGATACATTTGAGTACTTGAGACGTATGCTTGGGGTTATACCCCTACCTACTTTAGAGTAGATAATGCATTTAGTGCATCAATCTAGTGGCACAACACACTATTGTTAGACTAGATTGAATGTTGATGCTTCCTAAATGAGGGAGTATCTATTGAGATTTGAGTCATTAAGGACTCTTGATACTTTGTATTGAACAATGTCTTTGGAAATTTGACCTGGTTGAAGACTTGAAGTAGTATTTTAATAATTGGTAGATTGAGATGATGAATCTTTTTTCATTGATATCAATGGGGAAGAATATGCATGAAAAACATCTCCTAAGTATGTTTGGGGAGGGTGCTTGGAGATCTCTACTTTATTAGGCATATTTAGAAAGATTCATGTGAGAAGAAAGAATAAATATCTTCATGGGGAGAGATATATATGGTTAGTTTTTATTGTGAACAACTATTTCTAATACTAAGAGGATGGAGGATAGAGCAGTGTCATAGATAGTTTCAGATTTGATTGATGAAGAGGATTTGAGAAGATGAGAGCAGCAACAAAGTACTATTTGTTGTTCTTGGAACTTAGATGTTTTTCATCTATGTTACCATCAATTCCAAAGGGGGAGATTTTTACCATGAATCTAATGATACTACTTTGGGGGAGTATCCTATGCATTGGAAAGTTTTGACATGTTGCATTCATGACTATATTTTTCATTGATGTCAACATAGAAGTAAGTCTATGAAGACTAGAAAAGTAGCATACAAAGATCTTAGTTGTATGGACAATAGTTTCATTGTCTACTGATGTGTGGTCAACGAAATTTTCTACATTATGTCATGATGAGGTGGTTAAGTGCATATGAAATAAGTTAATGATGTATAGAAGTTTTACTTGATTTACTAAGAGCAGTATAGAAACAAAGTGCTTGAGAATAATGTTTTGATATTTATTTGATATCTTTCATCTGAGATGTAATGATAAGATGCATAGTCAACCAATGATAGAAGATAGTATGTTGGTGATGTTAGCGAGTGTGCAAGCCCTAGTATCACATGTGTAAGAAGTTGTGTAGATTGTGAGCCAAAAATGCTACTATAATTGTAATTTAATTAATTATCTTATTATAGGTAATTAAGAAAGCATCATAGATGATTCAAGTAGAAATGCTATAAAGGAAAGATGTTTTACTTGTTTGTAATGTGCGGTAATTATTGTGTTGAATGAAAAGTGAAAAAAAGTAGAAAAGTGTTTATTAAATGTGAGTAAGTGATCAAAGTGATTATTGAATACAAGTTTTGTGATCTAGTTACAAGATCAGAAGGAGTAGAAGTCTAGTTCACAAGGAAGTTTTAGAGGAAGGAAGGACATTTCATTTCTATTATTCTACAAGGAATAATAAAGAGATCATTTGGACAATGGGTTCATTGATTTCAACCTTGAAGCTATTTTAAAAGTGGGTCCAACTATCTTCCACAATTCCTAATAGGGTTGGCACAACTCCTATCAGGGTTAGAATCTCCTAAAAGGGATTGATATGTACTGAATGTTTTTATAGACTCCTAATAGGGTCCATCCTCTAATAAGGAATACTTATATTAGTGCATCATCTTGTGGGTATCATCCCCACCATGGTTTTCCCTCTGATCAAGGGTTTCCCTAGCTAACTATCTAGTGTTAATTGTGTATAAGTATTTTGTTGTAGTTTTTTATTATATTGCTCATATGGTTAAAGTTTAATAAGGTTGATAATTGTGATTTTAGTTGGATACCCCCCACCACCCTCAACATATTGGGGGGCTATATATTTTAACAAGAAGCTATCTAATGATGCTGATTCTACTAATATAAACCAGACCCTATAGAGATCCATGATTGGAAAATTCAATATGTTGTTCACAACATGCCAGATATTGCTTTGGTAGTTGGAATAGTTGCTAGATTTTTCATCGAATCCTAAAGAGAATCAAATGATAGCTATAAAAATGATATTGAGATATCTGAAAGGTATAGAAGAGTATGGATTATATTAAAAAAAAAGTGATAGATTTGAACTAAAGGTTTTCATTGACTTAGATTGGGTAGGAAATATTAGTGACATAAAAAGCACTAGTGGAGATGCATGCTTTCAAGGAAAGAGATTGGTGTCATGGACAAGAAAGATTCATAATTATATTTCCTAATCATCAGCTAAAGTTGAGCATGTGATGGTTGTAATGAATTGTTCAATAATAATTTATATTTAGCAATTGTTGAAAGGTATGAAAGAAGAGATTATAGATCTAATGGTTATCTATTGTGATAACACAAGTGCTATCAACATTTCATAGAATCAAGTGATGCACACTAAGACAAAGCACATTGCTATAAGGTATCACTACTTGAAAGAATTAGTTCAAGACAAAGAAGTAAAGCTAGAATATGTGAATACCAAGGAATAAATTTCTAAAATATTCACAAAGCTCTTACCCAAAGATTATTATGAATATCTTAGAGGTAAACTAGGGGTGATTCCCTTAACCAAATCTACTCAAGAAGATAAGGTATAATGCATCACATGTTCTAATTAGAAAATTCTACATAGTAGTAGAATACAACTCTACTTTAGGACATGCTTAAGGTAGAAAACTTAAATACAACATAAATATATTTGTCATAGAAATATGAGAAGTATCAACTAGACATACTATATATGTGAAAATGTGGCCTATCCTAATACACACACTTCAACATGGTCTTTATTTGTGGATTCATCCCGGAATGAACATCAGATTATTCATCTAAAAATCAACCGGCAAGGTGACCTATTGCCTTCTATCTAAAGGGAATTTCTTGTTAGATATCCTTAGATTTGAGGTGTTAAGAAACTAGACCCTCTACAAATGAAGGATTTAAAGAAATGTAATTACTCTATATGAAAGATGCAATTAATCCATGAACATGTAAATCAAACTAGATTAATCATATGCATTTTAAGAACTAGATGAGATTAAGCTAAAAGTATGAATGTATGAAAATGTGTGAACAAAAGTGAGTATGAAATTCAATAGCAATTCGATAGCATAAGAATTCAACCTTTGTAATGAAGAAATGAGGGTCTCTTAAATAGATTTTCCTAAAATGAATCAATGGTTGAGATCAATTCCGATCAACAGTCAAGATTGAAGCAAGATTTAGTTAAAATGGAAACTTCCTTAAGAAAGGAGAGTTAACTGAGCTTTTCATGAGTGGAATAAGGAGTTGACTGATTTAATTTCTTTTCGAGAGATAGTTCACTCAGAGTTTTCATTTTGGAATTGAAGAGAAGATTTTAAAGATATTATTTAATTTAATAAGTGAGATATGACCTCATAAATGCATTTTCTATTTAATTGAACAATCACATCCAATTATTTAAAATAAGCATAGTTATTAAATTAAATAAATTTAATCCCTTAGTACATTAGCCTTAGGTGATGATTTAATTTAATTAAAGTATAAATACTTGATAATTAAATTAAATCTTAATCAATAGGTTTAATGTGACTAATATGAGTCAATACTATAGGAATTAAATAAAGAGTCTGACTAATGTAGATTAGGGTTTTCTGCATCAAATCAATTAAGTCAAGTAGCGAGTAGTAGAATGAGAATTGCCTATTAGAATAGGTCTTAAGAATCAATCAGAAATAGACCAGAATTAGTTGAGATGGCAATGCGCCAATTTTGGGGTATTACACATACAAAATGTACATAATTGAGATATCCAAAGAGTTTGAAGCTGAGATAGCTCTACATCTTTGACATTTTTGTCAAAGAGGGAGAGATTACTTAAGAGAAAGAAATCTACAAAGAAAGAGACTACTAAAGAAAGAGAGATCACTTCAAGAGGGTGAAATCTACAAAGAGAAAGATTATTATCATAGAGGGAGATATTGAGAGTAATTTAGACCAGAGAATCAAAATGAAATCTTTTGGATTGTATAGTAAGTTAGTTATTATTAGTACTCAAATATTTAAGATGTTGCCATCAATGCTAAAGAGGGAGATTGTTGGCAACTTACAATTGGATTTTATTTTATTTTGGTCATTGATGTCAAATATATTGATGAGACATATTGCTACCTAATCTAAATGTCATATCTATTTGATTGATGAAGAGGATTTGAGAAGCTAATCATAACTCTAGCACCTAGAGGAAATGTTGAAGTTATGAAAAGGGAGTTACAATGGACATATGATTAGATAGAATTTGATAAAGAAAAGTAAATTTTTAGGTCAAGAAAGCTAAGCCAAGCCAAGCATAAGTGTAAAATACTAAGGAGTACCAAGTAATACTAGTGTCAATTGAACTATAGTTAGTGCCGAGAAAATCTAGTGTTGACTAAGCATTAGCATCAACTTAAAAAGCGAGTTGATGTTGAGCCAGAAATATTTATAGAGATCGAGTATTTAAATGATTACTAAGCATTAGAATTTAGAGATTTATGAGTGATAGTAAGAGAATAAATTATAAGAAATCATAACATCAAGCTGACTCAGTTGATTTCTTGGGAGATGTAAACCATGTTTAAGATAAGATTGATGAGTTAGATCATTAAATTCAAGGATAAGATTAGGTAAAGATCTAAGATATGGATTCTATGGAATTTTCTAGAGGATGATCAAGAAGATGGGCATATACAATGAATTGAGTTGAACTTGATCATAAACCCTAAGGTCTACGATGGACATAGAAAATGGTAAAGCACAAATTACCTATTTAAAGAGATATAGAGCCAAATAATTGGTGATTTTTGTATGTGTTTATGCATGAGATTTGTGTGACGAGAGACATAAAAAGAAAGGTTGATTAGAAACAAACAAGAGTGTGAGTGAATGTGAAGATAAAGGAGAAATCCTATAGATGTAATGTTGTTATTGATAAGTGAATTAGAGAAGAAGTTTAAATGTTAATGAAAAGAGTCGACTAATTGCTTGAAGGATGTCCAAGAAAATCAAGATTAGAGATTTAAATGGAAGGCTTAACAGTAAATTGACTAACATAAGGATTGAACATAGGTTTGAACCTACAAAAGTGAGTTTAAATCACATAGATCAAAACCTATTATTTTATTTCTTATCATTGTAAATAATTTATATTGAAATACTTTTAATAAAGGTTAACCTAATAGCTATTTGAAGTCTTAATAGTCTATGTAAATCCTTTAATTGGTTAAAATTCTAAATGGAATGATCAAAGTCCTCTTACAAGGCTAGTCCTAATAGGGTGATTAAATCCTCTAACTAGGTCACATTTATCAGTATGTTTTCTAACCTTTAATAGGGTTTGCTCCTAACAAGCCTCACATTGAAGGAGTGGAAAAGAGTGACATGTTGTAGGTGGGTTTTCCCAAATTGGATTTCCAAGTAAAATCCTGGTGTCAAAACTATGATGAATTCTTTATGTGCATTTACATTTGATAATGTTTTCATTATGCAATGCAAGTTATGTTTATGACAATTTATAGTAAAGACCAAGAAACAAAATGATAAGAAGAATAGTGAAGTGTTTATTATTTAATTGTTCAAGTGGGACATATTGACCATGAGTAATTTATTTACCTAATCTCTTAATTATTATAAAAATTTCTAACACATATGACTAGAGATGGGAATACTTTTTTTGAATTCAATAGGTTTAGATTAAGGTAAAAGCAAGTTTTGAAGGGACCCAAAACCCTTTACAAAAAACTAAAGATAAAAATTTAAAGCACCACTAGGTTTTACAAGGCCCTAAAACCTAAAGTTTAAAATATTGAAACCAATTTTTATAGGGACTTGAAACTAAAAGTTTAAACCAAAAAAAGCAACTAGGTTTTACAAGGACCTAGAACCTAGAGTTTAAACAAGATGAAAAGAAAAAAGTAAACACTAGAAAAACCACCCAAACCAAAAACCAACACACCTGCTCCACAACCAACACCTACAATGGCTCTTTGATAATGTTTTCCACCTATTTACCTACTTTTGTAGTACTCTAGATTATGTCAATCAGAGTAAGAATAGGAGCCTCAAGAGCCTCAATATACTTTTTCTTTGTGCTTTTCCTTGTTCTCTTAATAGGTCCTCCTATACACCCCATCCTTGCATTACCAGGAGACATTATCTCCTCATTACTCTTCTTACTTGGACTAGCTGCCATAGCACATAGACTCAAAGTGACCTATTCTATTTTTTGACCACTTTTCTTAATTAAGTAATGAAGCTCCTACTCATGTTCTTTAATCTTTTAAGGGATTTTACCAATTTGCACTTCCATCTAAGCTCACTTAGTTCATTTAGCATCCAAATCTTTATGGATAACCCCCAATTTCTTCTTGAGAACCAATATTTCATTATACAACCAAGAATTACTCTGAAGAGAAGTCTCTGCTTTAAGCTTAGTAGTGTGAAGAAAGGAAAATTTAGCTTCCTGAGAGTCATCCCTCCCATCTATCATAGCCCTAGGCTCAAAACTAACCATAGTAGTCATAGTATTGATATGGGTAATAGTATTAATATCTAGATTCTCTGTCATCTCCAACTTTTCATCTTTACTCTAGCTGTTGTCCTTAACAGCTGGGCTTTTGTCTTCAATTTCCTTACCAATATCCTCCTCCATTATCCTCCTCCATTTTCTCCTTACTAGAATTAATCTTCAGATGAGAAGCGTGGTCACTCTATTTTTCTTCATCCTCCTTGAGGGCTTTCAACACAACATTTGAATTAGTATTTCTATCCTTACTTCCCTCTACATTGTCTTTACTAGTTGATACCCCTTTACTACCAGAGTAACCATCTAGGTTAGAACTAAGTTCACCCATTTTCAGTTTCTCATCATTATTAGAATTCTTAGCTTCTATGATTTCTGCAACATTTTTCTTAGTCCTCTCCTATTTGAAAACCTTCTTGCTATCACTAGTCCCTTCTTCAACCTTTATTCTCTTAGAGTGGGGAACATTATTAGATCCTTTGCTCTTCTCCAAAACTAGAGAGATTTTTACAACCTTACTTTTACAAAAAAATTTAATAAGTAATATTAAACCTTCATGAAGCATAGGACAAGATTCTTTCTTTCTATGACCATATAGGATTTGAAACAAAGAGTATTTTAGAGAAAATAGAAAGGAAATCCTTTCTTTGTGTCTAAAATAATTTAGGAAAACAAAGTGAAATTTATGATCTCTCTTAGCCATACCATCAAGAATAAAATACTTATAGATACATGACAACATGTCCCTCTAGATAACCTTTATTTGATTCAATTCATAAAAGTTTCCATTTTTCTCCAAATTATTTTCTTCATCTTTTATCTCTAGAAATTTCTTGAAAGTTGCATTAGAGATACTAGTCTCCTTGCTAAATTTAAACCCTTCCATTGGAAGCCCTACTATCTCAGCAATAAATTCTTCAATCAATTTCACCATGAACCCATTCAAAGTGACCCTATCTTCAAACTAGTTTTTAAAGAAGGAATTTGTAATGTGAGGTTTATACCCATGGAGACTTTCAATGTAGGTTGTCACTTTTCCTTTCTATAAAATCTTTTGCACAAAGGCCTTTTTCTTCCATACCTTATAGTTGCTTGGCTCTTGCTTTCTATGTTCCCCTTCCATCTTGAAAACTTGTTTTCTCCTACAAAACACTAAAGTGGCAAAAACTAGAAAAAGTAATAAAGTTTTGAAGATTACTAAGGAACTATTAACCTTACTTACATGCCAAATGCAAGTCATAATAGTGCAAAAATACTTCCTAGGGAATCTCAAACTGTCCTTTGTAAACCCATCACTCCTCTTCATAAATTTTTCAATCTTAGGAAATCTTTCCTTCTCTAGCATGTGTTCTGTCATAATTAACTATCACCATCAACTCCACATCCTTGCATAGGTTAGCATGCCACCTCAACTTGATTTCCCTATACATAGGTTGGTTGGAAATCCAATCAAAATTGAATTACCCTCCCAAAAAATATGAGAGAATATAACTTTATCAAATTTATTAATACGATTTTTTATTTCCATTTTACTTCCCTCAATTGTCCAAGTAATTGGACTCTTTTTATTAAGCATGTTAATAATGTTAAGAAAATCTCTTTCCATCCATAGATTTTGATAATCAAAATCCACTATTAGCCTCATAATATACAGTTCTGTTGTAGCTTTAGCTTTATGGTTAGTATAAATCCCTATAGGGATGGTAATAACATTAACATTTCTACTAGTATGGTCCCTCAAAAGCCCTCCACAACCAACTTTACCATGATTTCCTTTAGGATTACCATCAAAGTTACCCTCAATCCAACCAATAGGGGGAGATTCCCATTTTACATTCAACCTCTGATCATCAATTTTGATTTATAGCCTTTTGTTTGCATAGGGTTATTGATTTGAATATCTTTACTTAGTTTTCTATGAGAATTGAAGTTTTCCTTGATAGCTCTAATTATATTATGACAAAGAACCCAATCAGGAATTTCTTTGTCTCTAAAAATTCTATTATTTCTTTCTTTCCAAATTCCCCACCAAAGATGGGCTAGGGTAATTTTCCACATAAAACCAATATTACCCTCCTTAGAGGGACATGTCTAGTTCTAGAACCATTATTCAATATTATTCTATTGAACCCAATCTAATTTCTAGTAGATAAGGATACAACTCCACACTTTTTGACTATATTCACAATTTATGAAAAGTTGATTCCATGATTCCTATCTTTAGAATCCCTTTTACATAGGCAACATCTATTAACCACATAAACCCCTTTGTTTTGAAAATTATCCAAGGTTAGAATTTTGTTTTGAAGCAAGATCCAAATTTTTTTGTTAATTTTAGGAATAAGCCCTTTAATCTAGGCCTTTCTCCATAAAGGTCTAATTTTCTTCTCCTCAATTCTAAAAATAGAAGAGACTTTAAAACAACCTCTTGGTTCTAATCCCCAAACTATTTTATCTTCAATATAAGGATATAGGTTAAAAGAATTCAAGATTAACTAGATACTATAAAAAATCATATTTGAACAAGGTTAACCCATTCATTATTAAACCAATAAGTCTCCACAAGAATACCAAAAATATATTTACATCTATCTACAAGAGTTCTATCCTCAAAATCCTTAATCAGAGGATGATCTAGAACCCACACATCATCCCAAAACTTGATCTTCTGTACATTACTCACTTTCCATATACAACCTTTGATTAAAATAGTTTTAGCTCACCAAGAAACTTCCCAAATAGTAGAAGGTGGTAAAACATTGGGATAAGAAAGAAAATAATACAAAGAAGGATCACCAAGGAGTTATTTATGTTTCCAAATAGAACTTCACTCCTTTTTGTCATGATAAACTATCATGCCCAAAATACACGGGAAAAACACACCAACAACTTATTTTTTAAAAATAAAAAAGTGTTAATAGGATTAAATGTAATACAAAAGTATAATTACAAAATTTAAGTACTGACCAAATACGAAATCTTGAGATGTAATTCCCATTCATGCAACTTCAAATTTAAATGACATAATTCAAATTCAAACTGCTTTATTATATACTATTATTTTGTCCAATTAACATAAATCAAGTGAATGAAATTTCAAAGTGTATAATATCATAGTAAGGTAAAACATCATCTCATCAAATTTGAAGCAAACTTTTGTAAAGAAAAACTAAAATACTAGACAACTCATATGCAAGAATACTACTCTTTTTAAAATAAAAAAAACAATGTGGTTCAGTCATTTTTCATTTATTTTATTGAAGCACCTAATTCAAAGGCTCTGTCAGGAAAGAACTAGGAAGAAAACTCGACATTATAGCCACTTCAACAAAGAGCTTAAAATATAACATTTTTACACATGATTAAAATCCTGAGGAGAAATCTCCCAATATAACTGAGTTTTACTAACAATTGAATTTCCTTCTTGGCCCTTAACAAGGGATTCATATCATTTTTTGCAATACATAACTAAGATCGAGGAGGAAATGAAAACTGACTAGGTGACAAACAAACATAACAAGGAGACAAAATCTGACATTCATTTCAAATACTGGGTTTTCACAATAGGTATAAAACTAGGGAGAAGGTGGATTTTTCCAATAGGAGATGTCAGACACAACACCAGAATAGGTGCCCAATTGGGGCTATAACTCAAGAACTTTTGTTCTTCCATTCTGAAAAGATTTAAGGCCTTATGAAAAGATTTGCGACCAAACAAAAGCTAGGAATTTTTAAGACTATCCAACAACTCCAAAATGTAGATTAAGCACTAATCTTGATTAGGGGTAACTAAACTTGATTAAAAACAAAATAGTGATAAGAGCACTAACTTAGTCTGAATTAGGTCTATAGGTTACACAGATAACCCTAACTAGCATGCTAGAATGCATAAACAATTTATGAGTGTCAAGTGACACTATAAAAATACTATTAAGAAACATTAACATTTACTAAATTACAAAAAGATACATTCATACATCTCACAATACGAATAAAATATGAACAATGGGGTTTTCATATTTTGTTAGATTCAACCCTATTTTCCACAATGGTACATAGGGTTCAATCTTGTTTCTCCATTATATTCCCTAACTAAAACATCTTACACACTCATTGCACACATCAGTAGCTCAAGAAAATCACATGCATATATCTCTCTCATTTGGATAACCACATAACTCAAAACATAAATCTTTCATTTATATAACCCTTTCTAACTTCAACACACACTTTTAGCCATTGGTAATTACATAATCAATATAACATAACTTTTTTTATTAATTCAGATTAAGTACTAGTATAATCATCGTTAGGCATGCATATACCTAAACACCATAACATCACCAATTAAATAATACTGAACTACTGAAGCATAAAACTTAATCATCGAGGTATCAAATTCAACACACTTATCATCAAGTGAAAATGCCTTGTATCATCATGAGTGAAATTTTAATGTTTAAATAGTCAAGATAATGTAGTTTTTTTCTCGAATCACTAAATATTTAAAGCATGAATGTATTAGGATCTCAGTTCGTATTAGGACATCTAAACCATAAGACATAATTTCATATCCATTCTAATCTCCTACAACTATTTTAATAGAGAGATACATATTTAATAAGTACATGTGAGGAGAAACCTTAGATAAACTCTCTAACCCTGCTTAGCGAAATAAGCTTTATTCATACTATTGACAGACCTAATGCCCAAACCACCATCCATCTTAGGCTTATAAATTTGATCCCAAGAAATTAAAGCCATTCTCTTCTTATCCTCAAAACTAGACTAGAGAAATTTCCTTTGGATTTTGTCAATATTATCATCATATTTAGCTGGAATCCTAAAGAGATTCAAAGCATACATAGGAATACTCTAGAGACAAGCCTTAAGAAGAGTAATTTTTCCAACTTGACTAAATAAATTACCTTTACAATCGACTAATTTCTTGTTGAATCTATTACTAAGATCTTCCTAAAAAGAATCCAAATGATTTGGCCCTCGAGGAAGTCCTAAATAAATACAGGAAAAAGACCCTATAGACCAACCAAGAATATTAGCAATCTTTCTCTATCTCAAAATAGGGGTATTGATAAAATAAAATGAACTCTTATCCTACTTGATAAATTGACCCAAAGTAGAAGAATATAGATTAAGATTAAGGGCCTTTTGAGGTTCCTACCTTTCCTAACTCCTAGTTTACACGAAAGAATTGTATCATCCACAAATTGTTCGTGGGAACAAATAAGAGGATAAGAAGACGACATTATTAGTAAATAGATTTGTTATTTCTAGTTCTAACTTGCAAGTGCCCTAATTTGTGAACAAAATTTAATTACAACAGTTTGGAAAGTTGCTTCTAATAAGGCTAACTTCCCTCTAAATTATTAGTTACAACTCTCTATTGCAGATTTGTAATGAATTTTGTTTATCTTAAGTTAAACAGGGTATGTTCTTAACCCGAGAATAGGAGAGGTTAACCAAGTTAAAACTATATGATATTTTAACCTAGGCAAGGAATGATTTAGATAGGATTAACTATGTTTATGAGTTTTACACATCCTATGAACTCATAAGTCTAAATGGTTTTTAAATGTATGCTAGCTAGTACTAAGCTAAATTTATCAAAAACTAATTGCATGGAAAGGAAAACTAAATCATAGAATGAGCACTTAAGAGATCCCTTTTAAACTCATAATGACAATACTTGTCACAATTAGTTTTTTGCCTAAAAATAGGGGAGTGAAGCTCTATTCTTTCCTTCTTAATTTAGAAAAAGAGAAGATAAAACTATTAACATCTAACAAATTAGAATAGAAAACAATTGATATAGAAATACCATTCAATTGACTCTACAACATTAAGTATATTCAATTGAACTTTTATTAATCTTTCATTAACATACTTATAGGATTCTGAGATGACTATTACAAAGGAAGTTCAATCAGTTCATCTCCTCAAAAATGACAAATGGGAAGTAGCCAATTTGTCTATTATAATGATCACATAACAAAAATGAAAAGGGAAAACTATGAATCACTTCGCCTTCTTTCCTTTTTTTTTCTTTTTCCCTATAGGCCTTAGTGGCTACAATAATTGGATCTAACTCCTCATGCCTATGAATGTGCACATTGGTGTATTTTAAGAGCCATTTATAGTGCTCTTAGGACAAGTCTTTGATGGTGCTCAAATGATCTTGTAGCTATTCCATGGCCATGTGCACACCTCCACTCAACTTTTTTAATTTAGATATCCTATTTTAGGGATTAGAAGCTATTTTTGTCAGACCATCTATAAATTTAGAAAAGTTGGTTTGGGTAATAGGTATTCCAATGATTGCCTTTCCTTACTCACTAGACTATGAGTCTGTGTGCAAGCTCTTAGTAATTCATAGTCTCTATCCTGCTCCTTCTTTACTTTAGCTTTAGTTTTCTTTAGTCCCTCTTCTACAACTATGATCATTTCAGACTTGAACTGCATGCTCTGAAACCATTCAACTAAGGGCTTATCCCCTTTAGGCAATATTTTTGCTTCTACATCCTCCTTTTTCTTTATTTGGATGATCATTTTCAATAAGGCAACACAATCATCACTCTTGATTTTCTCTATGGCCAAGGTAGCTCTCCTTGATGATATGTTGTCCTTCTTTATTTCTAGTCTTAGTATAGTATTGTTGATCTACTCTATGATGGAGAGTCCCTAGATCTTGACTTTTTTCCTCCACTCTCTACCAATTTTCCCGAAATACTTATCTTTTTGGAGCTGGGAGATGAGGGCTTGAACATCTGCAACAATGGGATAATTAGTCATAGGCATCCCAAAAATGCTTGTTAATGGAGTAACCAATTTCTTGATGAAACTATTAAATTCTTGTATCTCTACTTTGATTCTAACCTTTGACAACTTGAGACTTTTTAATTTCCCTTCAATTACTTCATTTTTTGACTTCCATAAGCCAAATTTAGTGTCATGTCTGGCTTCTCCAAGATCCACAGAGTGTAAGGAAAAATCATTAGGAGACATGTCCTCCAATCTTCCTTCCTTGATGAGCTTGGCAACTTCCATGCTCAAATGCCCTATTTTAGGATCTTGCCCAAGGATGGACAAAGTCTTTTGCATCTTGACTTTGCTCAATGTTAATCTAGAGCAGATGGCAAGGAGCAAAGTATCCTTGTTTGGGGTGCCTTCATCCTTCCTCTTCCTTTTTCTTTCTAAGACATCCTCCAACCATGAATATGTACTTATTACTTTAGAGACTATTCCCAGAGAATCTATGCTAAACATCTTCATTTTCACTAGAGTGGTGGCTTTAGCAGTCAAAGAAAAAGGATTCTTTAGAGTTTGTGAAACCAACTATAACAAGCCTTGAGCTTTCTCTATTTCCTTGGATTTCTTTGCCACCTCATTAGATTTAGTGGATTCAGTGTCACTACTTCCACCATCTCCCAAATCTACCACTTGTACATGAGGGCTACTTGGTAAAATGAGTGTAGGTCTTACTAACAGAAGTGGATTGCTATGAGGTGAAAGGGGAGGAATATTTCCATATCTTCTTCTCAACATCCAATAGGGACTTGATCATCAAGAGGAAGCCATCATGGAAAGTTTGTGCAATAGTGATATTCTTATTAGGAGGTTGATCAGCTCTGCTAGATGGTTGGACTACTACTTGGGTGATAGCTAGCATCACACCTGATGTACCATCTTGAGAGGAAGGAGCCACTATAGTTGCTAGAGAGGTTTAAGATGTCATACTTTTTCTTTGGCTCTTCCTTTTTATGGTCTACTAGACCCACTTCCCAATTCTCTTGATAATTTGGGCCATCATCACCTCTAAATCTTCATAAGGTTCAAAACTAATAAGATTACCCCTCAACCTTGTTAGATATGTATTACTATACATGTCTTGTCCATCATCCTCAACTCCTTCAACATCAAGATTGATTTGATATATTTTTACTTGATGCACTACGAGCTTGGCAAAAGCACAATTACGACTCTTGAATTCATCTTTGTAATTAGCCCAGTAGTCTTCTATAGTGGTGATATGCTTAATCATACTCCTAATCTAAAGAACATCTTTTGCATATCCATTTGGGTCAAACACAAGTCTCAAGACCTCATACATTTCCAACATGTACTTTATCTCAAACACCTTAAGCATGTTCTTTGCATCAAAACGAGATTCACATTGAAAGCTCCCACCTTCATAGGGAACTCGTAGCCTTTCTTCTTTAAGCTCCCATTCATGTGAATTGCTTGCCTCATGATCTTGATCAACATGACCATGTCACTTGGGTACCCTAGTAGCTTCAAAGGAAACCTATCAAAAGTTGCAAGATGCAAATACAAAAAAGATGAGAACTGGATGAAAATGCACCCAAATTAATTGATAGCTACCATAGCTCCTAGGCTAAATCTCCTTTCTGGGCACCCTGTAAATTTTCATAGTAAATGTTTCATTAACTCTTATATACTTTGCATAACTATTCTCCAATTGTAAACAAGGGTAGAACTCATAAGAATTCACATCATCAGGAAAATTCTCCACCCTTTAGAGGCCTAGCCATAATTGTAGAGAAGCTAACATATAAATAAGGAAAGAGGACATATAGAATGTGGTGTAGAACTTTGCAACACTAAAATATTGGACAAATTCTAGCTTACATCGTAGGCCCAATCAATATATTGGGTATCAGAATAGATAACTTGCACCAAGAGGAAGTATTGTTCAACAAAATTCAAAGATTCTACCTCTCCTTTCAATCTATGCAAGAGAACCATGATTTCAATAATCTTAGGTTTAAGATTAGTACCAAGAAAAGTCTTAAGGATCTTAGTCTTGGTGCCTCATGGATTTTGTAACCACGATTTCATAATTTCCTTTCTCCAAACCATTTTCTTTGTGGAAAACTCAGAGATGGCTTTGCCAATTATCAAGTCTAAAAACTTTTCTCACTTCTAACATCAATACCACGTTATCTAGAAATACAATCTACCTAGTATCTAGATTATAATGATTTATACATTCATAAACCAATTCAGGAGGCTAGACTACAACTGGGAAATTGATTTCTTCAACTAGATCACATCCTCAAAGCTTCTTAGTGATGGGATGGATTGACTCTAATTTCACTCTCTTCTGAAAGTCTTGCATATCAAAGAAAAAAAGAGAGATATCCATGAAATTCTATAGAGAAGACTTGATTCCATTTAATCCATTGAAACCCATGAATCTAGTTGCCATTCTATTCATGGGTGAATTTCAAAATCTAGAATAGTAGAGAATAGGAAATGCACAAATGCTAGCTTTTCAAATAGAGTTTGTGAAAATTAATAGAATAATAGTTTGAGTAAGATTAGTAATTTTTGCAGCTATTCATGTACCTCTATATAGGGGTTTCAATCCATTCGTTAATCTTTAGGGTTCACACTTCACGAATGAATCAAAGGAGAGCTTGGTTGTAATGGTAAATTCATAGATTCAATGGATAACTTAATGTCCTTTCACTTTTTTGTTGGGCTAATAGTAATTTTCTATCTCTGACATTTACTTTTTGATTTTCCACTAAATTTCAGAAAGTTATAAATAGAGTATTGTGTAACAAAATATATGTTGAAGTGAATTCTTCTTAGTAGATCTTTCCTACCATGGTTAGGTTTTTTCTATTATCATCTTGATACGTTTAGTAAAAAAAATATGGATTTAATTCACTCACCAACTTTATTTTCTTTAAAATCTGAAAAATTGTCCTCATGGTTTGAAAACCCGCTGAGGAGAAGACAATTTTCATTTCTCCTCCTAGGCTTGCCTTTTAACTTCAACTTTTGATTATGGTTTCCTTTAGATTTAAAGATTTACATATTTTAGTGCAAGAAATCATTAGGGTCCCACCTTTTATTCTTTTCCTTTGTAATTATCTTTTTCAGGAAACTAACTTCATGGGTTGAAAACTTGCCGAGGAGAAGTCAGTTTCTAGTTTTCCTTCCGAAGTGATTCTGAGACTTGTGATGAATTCTAAATGTTCCATGAAGTAGATAATTGTAAGAGGAACCTCAATTTTTCATAGGGTACCTTTTTATCTTCTTACTTTAGTCCATATGTATCATTTGATGCTTTCTATGGAAAATCACCTTCACGCATTGAAAACTTGCCGAGGAGAAGGCAAAGTTTGGCTTTCTACAAACTTCTATTCTCATGGAAAAAAGAAATGGATCACAAGTGGACATAAATCTTGTAAGTAATATTTTCATGTTATAAGAATCTTCACTAGATTAGGTACTAAACTACTCACAAAAACTCATAACACAAAAGGAAAACAACCCAACTATGAAATGTGGCTAAGGGGAAAATGAAAAATCTAATGAAGACTTCCTCCACCTAAGAGGGCTTGGACATAGACTTGAAAATACCTAGGACTTTACTACACACAAAATTTCCACTTTGCAAATTGGTTAGAGGATGAAAAGTTGGGAAACAATAATCAAACCTTTGATATCTCCTTAAGAAACCAATTTCCCAACATATTTGCCCAAGCAATCAACCATAATAGCTCCCTATCTCAACCCCCTAGATGGTTTAAAGAATTATGAGGAAAACCCATTTATCAAAATAACAACTATAGTACTAGGGATCATTTTCATAATTTGCTTAACCACATTGACACTAAAACCAAAGGATAATAAGATCTTATGAAGAAAGGATCATTCTACTCTATCATAGGCTTTAGCAATATCAACTTTCATTATAAAGCCCTGATTATTAGAAAGAGATAAAGAGTGGATATTTTCATGTAAAGAGATAATAGAAATAAGGATTTTTCTACTAGGAACAAAACTATTCTATTGTTCAAAAATAAGAGAAGGAATTAGAAGCAACAACCTCAAATTCAAAACTTTTGAAATAATTTTATAAAAAGAATTGTAGAAATTGATTGGCTTGAATTGATCTAGAGAATCTGCACCAACCTTCTTTAGAATAAGGCATAGGAAATTTGAATTAATTTCCTTCAATATCCTTTTATCCCACAATATTCTTTTATAGCATCACACACATCTTTCCCAACCAGTTTCCATACTTTTTGAAAAAACAACATAGGAAAACCATCCAGCCCTGGTGACTTATCCCTCCTAATGAGAAGACCACTTTATAAATTTCCTCTTCCTTAGGGATAGCACACAACATTCTACTTTTCTCTTTAGTAACCAAAGAAGGAATAACATCCAACAACTTATCCTGATGAGTCAAATTAGTACTAGGATTTGAGGACATCAAAGAAGAGAAAAAGGAGACCATTTCCTCTGAATTTTCATTTTTCTCTGTTAACTTCATACTACCTTTATGAAGACTTGAGATTCAAGATTTTTCTCTATGTTTTAAAGTAGATAAATGATTTTTTTTTGTATTTCTACCACCTTTATCTAGCCAAATAGATCTAGATCTCTACCTCCATTAAATCTCTTCTTTAGTAACATTATCATGATACTCCACCATCTTCTCATTTTCTTTCATCACTAAAGCCATAGAGTACTCTTCTCTCTGTATTCTTTATTTGATCATTTTTAAATCCTCTTTAATTTAAGATTTTTCTATAAAAAATGTTCCCAAAACATCTTCTATTTCAAACTTTTACTTTTCATTTTAACATTTTCGAGTTTGAAGCCATGTGAAATAGAGTTGTTCCTTCAATGTTTATGTTCCACTATTTAGACAACCAATCTTTGAATTGTAGATGCTACAACCATATTATCTCAAGTCTAAAAGGAAAATTCATACTTGAATTCAATAGTTACTATGGAAGAATAGTTATATTTATAAATAATGCAACATGTCACATAAAAGGAAAATGATCCATTACTCTTGATGTAAAGACTAACAATAAGGATTTTTAATTTGTGTATTATTTGAAATGTAATTTTTTGAGTGTTGGAGAACTTGTTGACAAAGGTTACCAATTATAATTGAAAGAGAAGAATTGCATTATCAAGGATAAGAATGATAGCTTGATTGGTATTGGTACAAGAACAAGATGTAATGTATTTTAGTTGAACCCTACTAAAATGAAATGTTTTTTGCCAAGGTGGATGTTAGTTAACTATGTCATAAGATATTTTATTATTTAAACTTTGATAACATTGTGAAGTTTGGCACAACATTTTCAATTAGAGTTTTACCTAAGATTTTGAAACCTTCTAATATGACTTTCAAAGAATTTGTGTTGGCAAAGAACAAGAAAATTTCATTTCCAAGAAATATGTTTACTACTTTAGAATATTTGGAGATTGTGAATATAGATCTTAATGACCCTACAAGAAGTAGATATTTTAATGGTGGAAGGTAATTTATACTTATTATTGATGATTTTACTAGAATGATATGGGTTCCATTTCTTAGAAAGAAATCTAAAGATTTTGAGAAACTACAGATATTTAAGAGTAGAGTTAAAAATAAAAATGTTTGAAGATTAAATTCTTGAGATCATATAGAGGTGGGGAGTTTTATTTAAATGAATTTAACAAATTTTATGAGGATAATGGTATAAAGTGATAAATTTCAGCCCCTAAGACTCCACCAAATAATGGGATAAAATGAAGAAGGAATAGATCATTGACCAAATAAGCTAAAGAAATTATGTTTTAAAATAATTGATCACACATCTTCTGGATAGAAGTAGTGAGCAATGCAATATACACTATGAATAGAGTGCTGATTAGACAAGGCACTAGTAAGACACCATATGAAATTTGGTTTGGACATACACCTACTATGAAATACTTCAAAATATTTTGAGGTAAATGTTATATTAAAAGAGATGATGATATTGGTAAGTTTGATTCTATAAGTGAGGCTTCTTGGATATTCATTAAAGAGTAAAGCATATAGATGTTTTAATCAAAGATTGGAGACTATTGTTGAAAGTGCTAATGTGAGAGTTGATGAAAATTTTAGAATTGAAGAAAGAATACATGATGATGATATTGATTAAGAGACTAATAAAAATAATAACAACCATAATGTTGAGTAGGAATTATTTTATGAAACTAATATAGATTTGTAGACTAGATTATAATGAGTTTAGAGTATAGGGAAGAACCTAGAACTGAACCTAGAGAAGAAGTTAGAATTGAGCAAGTGACACCAAGAAAAATTGTGGAAATGAATCACCTTTTTGGAATCGATAATTGGAAGTGTGAAAAAAGTGGTTATCAAGAGAAACAAGGTTAGAGAATAACTATATTTAACATCTCAAGTAGAACCTAAGAATGTTGATGAAGCTTGTAAAGACAACTTTTGGATAAAAAATATGAAAGAGGAATTAGAGAGGAGTGAAAAGAACAAAATGTGGGAATTGGTTCCTAGAACTAGAGGTAAGAATACCATTGAAACTAAATGGGTATTTACAAACAAGATGAATGAACAAGGTGAAGTTGTGAGAAACAAAGAAGGACTAGTTTATAAAGGAAATTAATAGCAAGATGGAATTGAATTTGAGTAAACTTTTGCACCTATTGCTAGATTAGACATAATAAGAATATTTTTGGCATATGTAGCTAACAAGAACTTCAAAATTCATCAAATGGATGCCAAGTAAACTTTACTAAATGGAGAACATGAAGAGGAGGTATACATTGAATAGCTTGATGGTTTTCCTTTAAAAATGAAAATGACACAATTTTTATATCAAAGAAAGCATTGTATGGACAAAAATAAGCACCTAGAGCTTGATATGCAAGATTGGATAAGATTTTGAAAAATTTAGGATTTGTGAAAGGTAATGTTGATAGTAATTTGTACTTGAAGAAGAATGAAGATGTTTTGTTCATTGTTTTATCATTTTTGCATGACATCATTTTGGGATTGATGTAATCATCAAGCTAGCAAGATATTTTTAGAAGGTATGAAGAAATAACTTGAGATGAGTTTGATTAGAGAGATTAAATATTTCTTAGGATTATAATTTTTTTGAATAAAGGTGATACTTTAGTACCACAGGATAAGTATCTTAAAGATTTGTTAAAAATATTTGGATTGGAGAGTCAAAAAATATAGAAGACATTCTTCTTTTCTAAAATAAGAAGAAAACGTTTCAAACTCAAGAGGAATCAGTCACTCAACTAAGTTGCTTCAAGGGGCATCTACAACCTCCAGGAAAATGATGCAGAGCCACACCTTGAAAAACTCAGGAGGAATCAGTCACTCAACTAAGTTTCTTCAAGGGGCATCTACAACCTCCAGGATCACACACTAAAATCAGATTCAAAACAAAACTTTGAAAATAAATCCCCCAAAATTTCTTCTTGCTGCCTCCGGATAGACCTGCACTTAGACATGAATAACTTTTGAACCCAAAAAAGATTTACTCAATCTAACCATTGAGATTTGGCGTAACTAGGTTTCAAACAACATATAATTTTTTTAGAGAAATCCAATGGTTAAAACCCGAGATATTGACCACGCATCAGAGTACATTTTTCTGCAAAACATTGCTTCTTGTTGTCTCTAGATAGACCCGTGAACAGACATATATAACTTTTTAACCAGATCAAAACTCTTCAATCGCTCTAGTGAAGATGGGCATAATTAGGCCTATAATAACATATCCAAAGCTCATGAAAATCCAACAATGCATTTGGGAAATATTACCCACGCACTGAGATTAATTTTCTGCAAACATACCAAATTCGACCCAAAACTAAAACTTTTTAATCTTCTGCAAACTATCAACTTGTTTCTAGTGAGAAGATAAGAAAAATTCATTCAAAACTCAGACCATCGAAAACTTGCACAAAGACTAAATGAAAAAAAACATTCCATATCTCTCCAAATTTGATTCGTCTCTTACATAGCCGACTGGCTTTTTTTTTTAAACTGACTCTCTTTTTCTAATTAAAGGATGTGAAACATTTTCTTCTTATTTTAGAAAAGAAGAATGTCTTCTATCCAAAAAAAAGGATAAGAATCTGAAACATTTTTTCTACCAATATTAGACAGTCATTGTCTAAGTTAGGAATATTCCAAAAACTTCCTACTACCTATTATTGGATTCTAAAAATCATTAGACACTCCACCTACGAACTAAAAAAAAACTATTCTAATTTAAGATCCACACACCTGGTCCTAGGTGGCTATATCTGGAGAGCTTATTGAACTGCTACTCTAGGTATGCCACCACATGTAGGACATTATTAAAAATTTCAAAAACTAAAAGCATTTAAAACATAACATTAAATTCCCTATTACATTTTCAACAATGTTGCCTCCTATAGCGTTTCTCTTCTCTGCCACTACGGCATACTCCCCTGTAGAATGAATCTCAAGTCCTCTTGAGATGATGTGTTGTAGAAATGAATCTCATTCTTCTTTCAAACTTTCCAATTTCTTTGAACTAGGATGAGCATATCTACAAGAAAAATAAAAATAATATCCAACTTCTCCACCTTGTAGCTTTGATTCTTTAATGTTGTAAATGTCACAGAAAATTCTCCAGCATGATTCACTATACATGAAATCTGCATCCCTGCATAAACATTATTAGAAGAAAACATATCATTAGCATTAAGTTTATTTCAGTTCTCTTTTTGAATATGAGCTTCCTTATACACCATGTAATGTGCATCATATCTATCTTCATCAATAGTAATCATAAACTTATCTGCTTCTTGACTATCAACCAGTTTCACATCTTGAATCTTAAGAATCATATTTATCTCTTCTTCCTTTATTAAACATTTATCATCATCTTGATCTTCTGTAGTAATCTCACTTTCAAATATCTCTTTCTTATTACAACTTTTCTCAAGAACAATAACAGTATTGCACTCTTTCCTTTCTTCTTCAAGCTAAGTTTTCGTATTACCGCCATGCCTTTTCCATTCTCCCACAATGGTTGCAAATTTTTCCCATAAATCAGATTCTTCTTTAGAACTTGCTATTACACATTCCTTAGCTTCATCTTCATGCCATTCCTCTTGACATTTTTCTTCATTATGCATATTTAAGGCTTCATCAATTGCCTCCAAAATCTTTTCCATAGGAGTACCTTCCAACATTGTACTCTTCTATATTTTCAAAGGACATGTTACTGTTCCAACGACAAATTTTTCACACTCAAATCCCATAGGACTTGTCTCATTACTGCTCTCACCAATAGTTACTTGTTGCACTTCTTCTTTTTGCATTTTATTTTCTCTCAACTTAGCTTCATTCTCTTCAAGTTTCCTTCTCAGACTTTTTATTTCCTCTTCTATCTTGCTTAGCTCTTCTCTTTGTTTTCTCCTTTCTTCTTTCTCTCTTTTCTTCTTTTCCTCTATCTCCTTTTGTTTAGAATCCTTTCTCTATCGATACCTTCTAAAAAGATACAATAAAGCTGCTTCTTCTTGTCCCATCATTCCTCAGCTAGGTTATTTTCTTCTTATCTAGTCTCCTGGACTTCTTCTCAGACTATTTCTCTCAATCTTTCACAATCACACAAACATATACACAACTACTTTTTCCCAAACCTTTAGCTGAGCTCTGATACCAAAAATGATGCAGAGCCACACCTTGGAAAACTCAGGAGGAAAAAACTCACTCAACTAAGTTGCTTCAAGGGGCATCTACAACCTCCAGGATCACACACTAAAATCATATTCAAAACAAAAATTTGAAAATAAATCCCCCAAAATTTCTTCTTGCTGCGTCCGAATAGACTTGCACTCAGCCATGAATAACTTTCGAACCCAAACAAGATTTACTCAATCTAACCATTGAGATTTGGTGTAACTAGGTTTCAAACAACATATAAATTTTTTAGAGAAATCCAATGGTACAAACCCAAGATATTGACCACGCATCGGAGTACATTTTTCTGCAAAACATTGCTTCTTGCTGTATCTAGATAGACCCGTGAACATACATGTATAACTTTTGAACCAGATCAAAACTCTTCAATCACTCTGGTGAAGATGGGCATAATTAGGCCTATAATAACATATCCAAAGCTCATTAAAATCCAACAGTGCATTTGGGAAATATTACCCACGCACTGAGATTAATTTTCTGCAAACATATCGAATTCGACCCAAAACTAAAACTTTTTAATCTTCTGCAAACTATCAACTTGTTTCCAGTGAGAAGATAAGAAAAATTCATTCAAAACTCAGACCATCGAAAACTTGCACAAAGACTAAATGAAAAAAAACATTCCATATCTCTCCAAATTTGATTCATCTCTTACATAGCCGACTGGCTTTTTTTTTTAAACTGACTCTCTTTTTCTAATTAAAGGATGTGAAACATTTTCTTCTTATTTTAGAAAAGAAGAATGTCTTCTATCCAAAAAAAATAATAAGAATCTAAAACATTTTTTCTACCAATATTAGACAGTCATTTTCTAAGTCAAGAATATTCCAAAAACTGCCTACTACCTATTATTGGATTCTAAAAATCATTAAACACTCCACCTACGAACTAAAAAAAAACTATTCTAATTTAAGATCCACACACCTGGTCCTAGGTGGCTATATCTGGAGAGCTTATTGAACTGCTACTCTAGGTATGCCACCACATGTAGGACGTTATTAAAAACTTCAAAAACTAAAAGCATTTAAAATATAACATTAAATTCCCTATTACATTTTCAACAATGTTGCCTCCTATAGCATTTCTCTTCTCTGCCACTACAGCAATTAGAACACCTATGGTAACTAGATGTGAGTTATCTATCAAAGTTAAGTACCCTAGGGTAGAACAAACAAGTACAAATCTATGATTTGTGGATTAAAGTATTTGACACATACTAGACCTGATATAGGTAATGCAGTTGGAATCGTGGAAGGATTTTAAGGAAATCCTAAACAGAAACACCTTAAGATTTTTTTATTTTTTTCATATAGTTGAAAGGAACTATTGATTATGGTTTATGGCATGACATATCGCTTGATTTCACAATACGTATGTACATTGAAGCTAATTGGAAATGAAGTGTAGATGATAAATAGAGCACCAATGGTGGAGCATTTTATTTTGGAGGAAAATTGGTTTCTTGGCTAAGAAAGTAATAGGATTTCATTTCATAGAGAAAAACATAGGAAAAACATGAAGTCTTTGAAAATAGTAATAATCATATAATTTGGATGAAGAAAATGTTGAAGGATATTGGAATGGAGTTTAGTGAGATTTTTATCACACATTGCAATAACAAATGTATGATGAGTATGTCAAAGAATATAATTTTACATTCAAACAAAAATAAAATCTTAATGAAGTATAACTTTTTGAGAGAAAATGTAGTAGAGAAAGAGATAAGATTGAAATATACTAGCACAAAGGAGAATATAACAGATATGTTAGTATGTCAGAGAGATGAATAAGTGATTATGTGTTGCATTCATGATAGTGATTTCCAAATATCAACTTTCTAGATAGTTCATGGTCAGAGCTCATTATGTTCTATGAACTTGAAGGAATATTCAAGAGAATGTCTTGATTCTATGTCTATCTTCACAAAAAGAGTTTAGAAGCTTTTAGTGAGTTACTAAAAGTTTTGTGGAGATTGTTCTCAAAGAGAATTAATGGGATTTGTATTTTATCACTTTGGTATGGATGAGGAATGTTTAGGGTGCTTGGATTATGGTTGATGACATGTTCATAATTCTATCGTGAACATGGTTGAATTAGATGTTTATTCCCTGAGGTTTGATAAAGGATGGTCAAGATGTGCTTCCTAGGAAGCTAACTATTGGTAAAGTCATTTTGGAAGTGCTAATTATAATGTAAAATGCATTGTAATATATTAATATTTTCTAACATTATTCATTTTAAATTGAGAAATCCTCAAGGATAACTTAATACTTATTTTAGGACTTGGTATAAATAAAAGTTTGCTTCCTTGGTTCTAAGTATGTGAAATTGGATCAGTGAGAGCATTTTATTGTGTATGTGAGCTTGAACGAAAATTTCTCTAAGATTAGAGTAGAAATTGATGTTGAGGATGTACTATGAATTTCAAAGGAACTATATTGGAAAAGAAGTTTCTATTTAATCAGTTTAGAATATGGTTATGTTATCCTAATGATTATGTATTGAAAATAGTCTAAAGCTATTTGAAAAGTGTTAGCATGAATGTTGATGATATTATTTTAGGGGAGTCTCCTGAGAATTGATATTAATACATGGCATTCATGAATAAATTTTTCATTGATGTCACCATAGTAATATTTTTGTAAAGACTATGACAATATTAGGAAAAATACATACAACATATTGATGATGAGTTTTAGCACAATTGCGGATATATTTTATAGTATGTGTTAATGACATGGACAAGTACCTGTGTAGGAAGTTAAAGACAAGTTAAAGTCATTTATAATTTACAGAATATAATATGTAGACAAAGTACTTGAGAAGTCATTTCTAATATTTAGATTATATCTCCTAATAGTAGTAGAATCAAGATGAGCAATGTTAGATAATGACTGTAGCTTGATGATGACATCAATGAGCTCATACGGTCCAATATTTCATGTGTATGATGACATCAATGAGCTTGTACAGTCTAATATTTCATGTGTAAACATTTATGAAGACTTTGAGATGATAGTACTATCTAATTACAAGAAGATGTAATGAATTGTATTATCCTAATGAGCTCCTATTATAATTAATTGGTAAAGAATCAAGGCTAATTCAATGAATTACTTTGAGGACATGATATAAATGAAATTTGTTTTCCTTGTGATAAAGTATGAAAGTGCATGATTTGTAAGAAATATATTAGATATTTGAAGCTGGTAATATGAGTAAAAAATCAAAGGGATCATTGAGATGTTATTTTGGACATCTTGTATTGAAATCTAGAAGGTATTTGGCATGGTATTGGCACAATAAGAGGAAAAGGAAAGAGTTTGAGTTATATTTGTATTATTCTAGAAGGAAGAATATAGAGGCCAGTTGGACAATAAGTTCAGTGCTCTTTCCTTTTATTTTTTTTGGATGGTAGGTCCAACTACCTTCTACAACCCTTAATAGGGCTGGCACAACTTCTAATAGGGTTGGATTATCCAAATAGGGATTGAAAGTCTCCTAATATGGACATATACGCACTGAATGTATTTTATTGACTCCTAATCTAGTCCATACTATTACAATAAACATATATATTACTACATCATTTTGTGGGTACTTTTACCTTTTATCAAGGTTTTCCTAGTTAACATATATGATGTTATTGTTTATGTGTATCTTCTTATGGTTGCTGGTTTTATTGCTCACATGTTTAATGTTTAAAAAATTATTTGATTGAAGTTGTATAGATATAATAACTAATTCACCCCCTTCTCAGTTGTCTTGGTGGACTTTAATTTCTAACAATTTTCATTAGAGTATTAGGTCCTTGAAGGAAAATCTTAATAGCTTAAGGACATCTATTAAGAATCATTTTACAAATTAAAGTCCTATGTTTAATGTAGTTAACTATGAAAACTAGAAAGAGAAGATGAAGATACATCTATAATGCATGGGTCCAAGTTATTGGATGATGACAACAAATGGAAAGAAAATAATGGAAGAAAGAAAACTTGAAGAATGCAGTGAAGCTAGAAGAGATCTATTCATGTATAACATGCTTGCAAGAGAAGCACTTTTGTTAGATGTTGTTAAAAAATAATATGGTTAGGTAAAATATTTAGAAATATCTCATGTAGTTTAGATAACTTTAGAGTCTACTTTTAAAGGTGATAAACATGCTAAAACAACTAGGTTACAAAATTGGATATGTTTGCTTCAAGAGGATAAAATGATGGAAGATCAATATGTAAGAATTTATATTAGTAGAATATTAGAAATTATTGTGAGTATGAAGTTTTATAATGGAACTAAATATGAAGATGAGATTATATGGAAAATTTTAAAACCCTTCGCACCACCATTCAAGTAGACATCATAGATGATTAAGAAAGTGATACCTTGTACTATGAATTTTACCAGAGAGAATCATCTCGGAAGATTGGAAGCAATAGAAGTAAGCTTGAAATAGTTTGAACATTTACCTAGAGTGGATCCTAATTTTAGTATATTAAGTGTTCACCCTTCTTTTTCAATAAGTGCAAGTACCAATGGAGATTATACTACTAGTAGTAGATCCAGGTCTAAGGAAGACAAAAGGATTGAAAGTGTTTCCTTTCTTGCAATGAGAGAACCAAATAATAAGAAAATCTTTAAATGCTGGACTTGTGATGAATCTAGTTATTATTTTTCTAAGTTTCCTATAAGAGTGATAAAGTACGAATATAATTTCAAGTTTGTAAGGCCTAGAGTATGTTTGTATGCAAATGAAGATGATGAATTTCATGAGAGATTTAAAAGTAAAAGTGATGATTGGTGATATGAATAAATTTTTGAAGTTCAATAGTCTTAATGGAGGAATTGTTAGAGTTGGTAACAATGTAGCTTATCATATCAATGGAATAGGATCTATTACTCTTGATGGGAAAACTAACATAGATGATGTTTACTTTGTTATGAATTAAAACATAATCTATTGAGTTTCAGACAATTGGTGAATAATGGATATCAATTATAGTTCATAGAAAATAGATATATTATTAAAGACAAATATGATCATTTGATTGGCACTGGTACAATCTCTAGTGGTAATGTTTTTTTGTTTTACTCTACATAGATGACATATTTGGCTATAAAATTTGGTAAAATTTAGTTGTGGCATAGAAGGCCTTTTCATATAAATTTTCATAATATTGTAAAGGCAAGTAGTACAATTTTTCTTAGAGATTTACCAAAACTTGTGAAGCCTACTAAAGTTATGTGCAAGGAATGTGTTATGGATAAGAAGAAGAAAAGATCATTTCCTAGAAAGAAGCTCACCACAAAAAAAGTGGAGATTATTCATTTAGATTTGAGTGGTTTGACTAAGACAAGAGGATTCTATGGTGAAAGGTAGCATTACTTAGGAGAAGTCTAAAGCATTTGAAAATTTTAAGTTGGTTAAGATCTAATAAAGGTGGATAATTTACCTTGAATGAGTTTAAAACCATTTTCTAAGTAAATAGCATCAAGAGGAAACTATAATCTCCTAAGAATCTTGAGTGGAATGGAATTGGTGAGAGAAGAAATAGGTTTGTGAAAAAAGTAGCAAGAGTCATAATGTTTGAAAATGATGTATCAAAGACATTTTTGAGAGACTAAGTTAATACAATAGTATATAAAATGAATAAAGTGCAAATAAGAAAAAGTACAAACAATACATCCTATGAACTATCACTTGGACATGTACCATTAGTGAAATATTTTAGATTTTTAGAAGAAAATTTTATATCAAGAGAGATAATTGTTAGAGTTTGGTTGCCATTGCACCTAAAGACTAATCTATTAATGCCCAATAAAAAACTCAACTTATAATGCATAGAAGGTAGTTAAGCCTTTGTCATGAATCCCAAGGGGAGCACTTGAAAAAAGTTCAACAATCTCTCCTTTAGCATTACATGAGGCCTTGAGAATTTGAAGGCCTTGAGGATTTGAACCTATGACCAAGATTTGGTACCACTTGTTAGAGTGTGGTTATCATTTCAAAAAAATAAAATTTGATCAGTCAATGCCTAGTACAACAAGTTGACTTATAGTACACAAGAGGTAGTTAAGCCTTTGTCATGAATCCCAAGAGGAGCATTGAAAAAATTTCCAACAATAAGGACATTGGCAAATTTGATGCAAGATTTGATAAAGGTATGTTCCTTGCTTATTCATTGGAAAGAAAATATTATAGATGTTTTAATTAGAGGAATAAGACCTTTTTTTGAGAGCACAAATGTAAAACTGGATGAAAAATTTGGTGTTAAAGAAAGAATGCTTGATTCTAATTTTGATGATGAAGAAGATAATCCTAAGGCTAATCATGAGAATATTGAATGGTTCTATGAGACTAACAATGATTTTTAGAATGACATTCAAGTTTTCAAACAAAGAGAAGAACCAAGATATAAATCTAGTGAAGAAGTAAGAATTGAGTTATTAACACTAACACAAAATAGGAATTTGACAAGATTAATGGAAGAAAAGGAAGAGGAGTTATGAAAAGAAAATGAGTTCATAAAGAATTATGTTTGATTTGTCAAGTTGAAACAAAGAGTAACTATGAAGCATGCAAGAATGACCATTGGATTAAAATAATGAAGGAAAAACTAGATTAGATTATAAAGAATGATGTTGTGATGTGGAACTTAATCACATTTAGAAGTTTTATTTGGTGTGATTTCTCCTAGATTATTTCTATGGGGTTTTGGGGATAGCACCAACAAGATGGGGTCAAGGGGCAAGGTCCCTTACGAGGTTCCATTATTGTTATAAAAGGTGTCAACTAATATTTTTCTATTGGATGACTTATTATAGCCCAAATTTTATAAGAAATAAAAACTTGTATAAAATGGCTTAGGGTTAGGGATTTCATAAGGTATGATGATATTTTAGCTTCTTATGGCAATATTGAGTCGTAAAGGATTGTAGATTATAATCACTGGATAATAATAGTATTACAATTGTTGTTGGTAGATCTAGCCCAAGGTTTGGGTGAACCATATTAAATTTTTTTGTCGTTTGTTCTCTTTGTGCACTTTATTATTTTTTGATATTGGTTATATTTGTATGTAATTGTTATTTTTTTCTATTGTTAATCCTAACAAGTGGTGTAAGAGCTAGATTATTGTCATTTTATTTTATCCCAAATTGTCATCATTTTTTAGCTATCCTATGCAAGAAGGTCTTATTGTTGAGAGGGAATCTCATAGTTGAGTGAGAGAAATGATAGATTAGGGTGAGTTGAAGGTTGAGAAGTTTAATGGGAAGAACTTTCAATTATAGAAAATGCAAATGGAAGACTATCTTTATTAGAAGGATTTATGGTAGCTAATACAAGTAATGACAAAGAAAGAGACAACAATGATAGATGAGGATTGAGATATTTTTGACCAAAAGAAACTTGGAAGTATTTGTTTGTGCTTGGTGCAATCAATGGCATCTAATATTACAAAAGAAAAATAAATGAAAAAGTTGATGGAAACTCTAGTAAGGTTATCTGATAAGCCCTCCTTTTCAAACAAGGTATTTCTCATGAAGCATCTACTTAATATGAAGATAAAAAAAGATGGATTTGTTAAATAGCTCATTTAAATTAGTTTAATATAGTTACTAGTCAATTATCTTCTATTAATGTTAATTTTAATGAAGAAACTAGGGCTCTCTTGATTTTTTGTTCTTTGCCTAAAAGTTGGAATGACTTGGCAATGGCTCTGAGAGATTCTATTTTTGGATATAATACCTTAAAATTTGATGATGTGATTGGTGTTATTTTGCATGAGGAAACTAGTAGTAAAATATCTAGTCATTCTACATTAGGAAGTGTTTTGAATGTACAAAGAAAAGGCATTATGTCTAAGAGAGGAAACAACTCTTGAAATCATAGGAAATCAAGAGGAAAGTCAAAGGGAAAGAGATCTCAATCTACAAGACTTAGAGATTGCTATTACTATGGAAAACTAGGGCATAAGAAGAAAGACTATTGGACTTGAAAGAATAATGAAGAAGAGAAAAAAAAATGGAAAGAAGGTGGAAAATGTGGTAAGTAACAAATCTGAAGAGGATGCTTTTCTTCTTTCCATAGAAAGTGTTGATGATTTATAGGTTTTATATTCCGAGGCTTCTTTTCATTCTACTCCCCATAAAAGTTGTTTTCTTGATTATTTCGAAGGGGATATTGGGCTTGTTTATTTGGGGGATAATAAAATTTGTTAGATTGTTGGAAAGGGAAAAATTAAGATTAAGTTATAGAATTGGAATCATTGGCTACTGTAAGATGTAAGAGATGTTCCAAGGCTAAGTACAAATTTAATTTTATCAAGGAAACTAGGTGATGAGGGTTGTGTAGTTACTTTTAATGATAAAAATTAGAAGGTTTCAAAAGGTTCTTTATTAGCAGAAAAAGGTGTAGAAGTGGGCACCTTATATCTTTGTTTAAGTCATACTATTCCTTCTACTTTAATTTTTTAAGAGAAAAATGAATGGTTAGAAATAATTACTATAATTGAGTAGGGAGAACAAACAATTGTTTTATATTTTGAAACAATGCTATGACACTACAAACTTCAACACATAAGTGAGAAAGGTATGAAATTACTTCATTCAAGGAAAGTTTTTACCAAGTCTAAAATGTATCAATATGGATTTGTATCAAAGTTGTGCATATGGAAAAGAAAATAGAGTTAGTTTTGCAAACAGTGGAATAAAAAAGAAAAATAAGAAATTAGAGCTTGTGCATAGAGATGTATGGGGACTAGCTCGAGTATCTTCCCCTTTTTCTCTCATTATTACGTTTCATTAATTAAAGATGCAACTAGAAAATTGTGAGTTTATTTCCTTAAACAAAAATATGATGTATTTATTACTTTTAAGATATGGAAAAGCTTGGTTGAGAATGAGACTAGTCAAAATCTAAAATGTCTCTAATTTGATAATGGTGCCAAGTATTGCAACAAATAATTTTAAGATTACCATTCCTTTAACGGTATTCATAGATACAAAATTATTCCAAGGACTTCATAAAAAAATGGAGTGGTTGAATGCATGAACAAGATAGTAATGGAGCATGCAAGGAGTTTGAGGTTACATTCTAGGCTGCCCTTAACCATGTGGGCTAAGCTTGTCAACACTATTGTATGTTTTATCTATAGAGTTCTCTCTACTCCTTTGGGCTATGGTATTCTAGAGGAAGCATGTACTAGTAAGAAGGTGAGTTATTCTTTTCTCAGAACCTTTGGTTATAAAGCATTTGCACATATTAATTTTGAAAAATAGAACCAAGATATAAGCCAAGTCAAAGAATGTGTATATGTTTGATATGGGATTGATAACTTTGGTTATAGAATTTGGGATTTTGAGAATTATAAAATTGTAAGAAGAAGGGATGTAATATTCAATAAGAAAATGGTGTCCAAAGATTTGTTACAAAAGCATGAGAAGAAATAAAATGATTATATAGTGCTATATGATACTCCAAAAGATGATATTCTAGTAGTTCCTCATGCTTCGTAACAACCACAAAAACAAATATCACACACCCCAATGAATGTTAGATGATTAAAAATGATAAGTAGACATCCAAATAGATTTTCTTCCTCTTTTTATTCTATTTTATTAATAGATGTTGTGAACCTAAATGTTATCATGAAGCTATACATGTGGATACTAAGACTTAGTGGGATTCTACAATGAAAGAAGAAATTGACTCCTTATTGAAAAATATGACATGTGATTTATGGAAGTTTCCTATAGGTAAAATGGCTTTACAAAATAAATCAGTTTATAGGATGAAAGGAGAGGATTGAGGTAAGAAAATATTTAAATCTAGGTTAGTTGTAAAATTATAGGAATTTTCATAGAAAAAAGGCATTGATTTTGATGAGATATTTTCTCCTATTGTTAAAATGACTTCTATTCATATTGTTTTAAGTATTGTGGTTATTGAATATTTTCATTTGGAGCAACTTGATGTTAAAACAAATTTTCTTCATGGTGATTTGGATGAAGAAATATATATGGTACAACCACATGGATTTGAGGTCAAAGATAAGGAGAATCTAGTGTACAGATTGAAGAAAAGTATATATGGCTTGAAAGAAGAACCTTGACAATGGTTTATTATATTTGACAATTTTATGAATGAACATGTTTATATTTGGTGTCATTCAAGATCATTGTGTTTATTTTAAAAGGTTAGATGATGACAACTATGTTATTTTGTATTTACATGTTGATGCTATGCTTGTAGTTGGGTCTAACATGGATCACATTAAGGGGTTATAAGAATAGTTAAGACATCATTCGCTATAAATGATTTGGGGGTAGGAATAAAAATCCTTGGTATAAAAATTTGTAGAGATAGGAAGAACAAAAAATTGACATTATCTTAGGCTGATTATATTGAGAAGGTGTTCCAATGTTACACAATGGAGAATGCTAAAGCTGTCAACATATCTTTACCTCATCATTAAAATTGACTAAGGAGATGTGTCCAAAGGCACTAGAAGATGAGGATAATATTTCCAAGGTATCTTATGCTTCAAATGTAGGAAGTATAATGTATGCTATGATATGTACTAGCTAGATATTGCACATGTAATGGGAGGTTTTAGTAGGTATATGAGTCATCTAGGGTTTGAGCATTGGAACATAGTTAAATGGATCCTCAAATATTTGAGAGGAACATCCAATAAGTATTTACATTTTGGGGGCTCTAATACTAATTTAAAGTGCTATGTTGACTTAGATTTGGTAGGAGATATTGATACCAAGCAAGTACTATAGGTTATGTAATTACTATTAGTGGAGCAACAATGAGTTGGATTTATTAGTTTCACTACAAAGGTAGAGTATGTTACTACTACAAAGGTAGCCAAGGATATGACATGGATTCAATTCTTCATGGAAGAATTGGGAAACCCATAGAGGGATAATTATTTATTTATAAATATCTCGAGTGTCATTCATCTTGCCAAGAATTGTGCTCTACATTCAAACAAAAGACACATATAGTTGTGGTACCATTTCATCTAGCCATTTTCGGATGATGGAAAATTAAAGCTAGGGAAGATACATCCAAATGATAATCTAGTAAATATGTTTACAAACGAAGGAATAAGGGAGAAGATAAACTCCTCTTCATATTCGGCTTGTCTTCTAGACTAAATAGAGTAAAAGAATAATAGAATCTAGGGTGGTTTGATATTCTAGTGGGAGGTAAAATTTTAGTGGTGCTATGACTAGTCTCCAAGTGGGAGGTTATTGTTGTGGAGTTTGATAAGTCTCCAAGTGGGAGATTGTTGTGATGTAGAGCCTAATCAGACTCAGAGGTTTATTCAATACTGTTTCCCACCAGATTATTTTTATGGGGGTTTTGGGGTAGCACCTCCAAGATGGGCTCAAGGGGTAGTGTGTATTATAGGTTCCTAAAATAGCATTCTAGGTGTGCTCCCTATTGCAGTATAGGGTGGGGTTGAGGGGAAATTACCCCAAAGGTTTTTTAGGGGCAATGACCTTGAAGCCAAAAATGACTCTACCAAGCATGGACTATTATTTTTCAATTGGATGAAATAATCTATCCCTAATTTAATAAGAAAAAAAATATTGTATAAAATGGCTTAGGGTTAGGGATTTCATAAGGTATGATGATATTGTGCCTCTCAGAGTAGTATTGAGCTATAAGGTATTGTAGTTTTTAATCACTAGACAATAATAATAATGGAGTTGCTATTGGTGGATGTAACCCAAGGATTGGATGAACTACATTAAAACTTTGTGTCTTGTGTTCTCTTCTATGTTCTTTATATATATATATATATATATATATATATATATATATATATATATTGGTTATACTTGCATGTAATTATTATTTCTATCCATGGTTAATCTAACAAATGAGACATAGGGGTCATTATTGAAATGGTGGTGAGTGGAGCAAAGGGGGAGGTGTGGCTTTTCAAAGAATTGTTAAGTCTTCTTTTCCAGCTGTTAAAGTGCTCCGTGGGGTGAAAAAAGGCACTTGTGCAATTTCTATTCTAGATGAGATTGTTGACCACACCATTACTTCTATGGCTTTTACCCTTGTGGGTAAGTTCATTGGGCAAAGGCTGAATATAAACATTGTTAGATTTTTCACCTAGAAGAAATGGAACCTTAAAGGTCAAGTCACAGTCACTATGATGGCCAAAGGTTTTCTATCTATCAAATTTTCTTGCAATAAGGACGTTTCAAACATATTATGTGAAGGGCCTTGGGTAATAGGACACTCAACTTTGGTCCTCCAGAAGTGGACATCAAAGTTGGACTTGAATGATTCTTTTTTTTGTGCAAGCTCTAGTTTGGGCTAGACTTCCAGAGCTTCCCCTAGAGTATTAGAATGAGGATGTGTTTTTGGGAGTGGCTAGTTCCTTTGTTGAGCTTCTCTCTATAGACCTAATAACAACTTCTAGAAGAAGATTAACCTATGCTTGTATCTATATTGGAGTTGGGGAGGGGGTGGATATGAAGGAGGTAGTGGGCTTCGATTCTAAACTTGGAACACACATTTAGAAGTTGGACTATGAGAGTGTTCCTTTTGCCTACTTTCATTGTTTGAAAATAGGCAATAAAGCTAATCAATCCCCTAAGATTAAAGAGGGAAAAAGAAATAAAAAAACTTATTCCAAATCTAGAAAGGAGAGGAAAAAGATTTGGAAATAGAGGAACATCAAGGGTCCTAAGACTAGTTGCCCTAAGAATTAATAGACTATTATGGAAATCCCTATAAACAAAGTTAAGGCCTTGGATTAGGATGGTTACTAGATAAAAGAGGTGGATAAAGATGTGAAGGTTTCAGATCTAGCTAATTCTCAGGTTAGAGTGATGGAAATCCCTATAAAAGATGTGAAGGTCTCAAATCTAGTTGATTCCTAGATCAAAGTAGTCGAGGGAGGACCAAATAGTGGGAAGAAAGGGCTTAACAAGGAGAATATCAAACCACCCTCCAAAGAAGAAAGGGGTCATTGTGATTCTTCCCTTTAAGTAATTCATTGGACTTCTTTCTTAGTGGGGATGGGGGAGGAGCAAAGATCAAGAGATGAAGAGGAGATTGTGCTAGAAACTTAAGTGCCTCAAGGTACCATGGTGGTTGCCTCATCACCTCTAGGGGATCATTTAGCATCTGTTAATTTGGGAACTAGGATTCTGGATTTGGTTAGAAATTCTTCCTTTAGAAAAATTTCAAGAATGGAGGAATGATTTGAGATCTTCTCAAACAAAAATAAGGGGATTTGGACCAAGGCTAAGAAGAAGAAAAGTAGGGACCCTTCCCTGGTGTCACCACTAGCAACCAAGAGCTAAGTTAAAGCTGATGTTGGGATTAAACCAAAGATACTAGGAAAAAATATTTTAAGTCAAACCATTTAGGAGGAGGCTAGAAGGAATTTGGGCTAATGGGAGTTAAAGAACCATCAATGAGTACTCTGTTAAAAAGAAATGAAGATAATATCCTAGAATATAAGGGGGTTAAGTGGAGTCCATAAACATGAGATACTAAAGAACATAATTACAGATCAAAGACCTAATTTTATGTTGATCCAAGAAACTAAAATGAAGAAGGATTTGGTGGGTAAGATTTCCTTTTGTAACAGCATGGATGGAAAGGCCACAAATTCTAAGGGAGCATCTAGAGGGCTTGTCACACTCTACAATAATAAGCATTTCCTAGTCACCACCATTTATAATGAGGTAATTCACTACTATGTAAATCTATACATATTAATAGCAAAGATTCTTGGTTTCTTTTAAATATGTATGCCCCTAATTCTAAGTGGGAGAGGAAGATTTATTGGACCAAGCTTTGTTCTATCATAATAATGGGAGATTTCAATACTCCCCTTTATGATGACAAAAAATTTGGGGGTTTAGCCCTAAACTTGGATAGCAAGTTGAATCTCTCAAATTTCATAAATAGTTTGGCTATTCTAGACGTTGATCTTTTTGGTAGGGTTTTTACTTGGTCCAACAGGTGAATAGGGAGTGACTGTATCCAGGTCTGCCTTGATAGATATCTCATATCACTAGATTAGTTGAACTCTTTCTATTGCAAGCTTTCCCTTCTCCCTATAGTTGGGTTTGATCATTCCCCTATTTCCCTTTTGATAGCACTATTGGCACTCAAAATTGTAGCTCGAATTTTGAGTACTGTTGAAAAAATTGAGCCCTATAAATTCTTTTTCATGAGATTGTACCTGGCTATTAGTCTAAGGCCTAAGAGGTGTTTAATGTTTCTAAAACTTTCCTTTTAGTGTGTCTAAGTGTTCTATGAAGTTAAATTGAGATTTTGAGTCGTTTGACAAAGTCTTGTTTTGAGCCAGTGTCATTTATGCATTTTTACCTGAAGTGTCAAACAACGACAGGAGGCTATGTTTGCAAGTGAATATATCACACCCAAAAATGTTTCATGACTTTCCACTTTGGGAGTGTTTAGTGTCCATACTTGAGAACCTATTTTTCATATTTTGATTCATTTTGAGTCCATTTAACTAGGTTATGAATCCCTCAAAGTTGGTAGTTTACTGTTTTCATCCTAATGCACATTGTCCTAAATTTCTGGGAAGCTCTGTTTGACATGTTATAACTTTTGACTAGTTGACCAAAAATGTTGAAATTCCTATTGAATTGCATTTTAGATGTCATTTTGACTTGTTATCTTTCAAGTTTCAAGTTATGATGAATCTATTTGAGCAGTTTTCAAGTGTGAGACCAAATAGAATTTCTATCTTTTTACTGGTGTCAGTATTTACAGATTGATTAGTAGCCCTGTTCATGATGTTATATCTCCTTATCCATGATAGGTCAAGTCAAATGGATTGTACCCCTATATTTTCCTTTGAAAATACTACAGGTGTCTCCATTTACATACATTTCTAGGTCAATTCCATTTGCAAAAAATGTTTTGTCATTGTTTCTAGTTTGCAAAATCCAAGTAGCCCACTTTGACCACTTGCCACTTGCGTCTCATGATTATTCATGATCCCAAATCAAATATTTATGTTTTCCTCATGATAGTGAACCAATGCCCTAGTTTTCATCCTCCCATCTATCCATTTACCTAGTTTTCAAGGCCAAATCCAAACCTAGTTTATTACTTTCTAATGTTTTTGCTTGTAGGCAGTTCTGAAAGGGTGACTTTGACAATGAATACCTTTTGAGCCCAAATTCATCATGAGACGAGATTTCATGAAGTGCAAGAGTATGGAACAAAGAATTAGTGTGCCATTTTTCAGAGCCTGGTCAGTGGTTTGGATCAATTTTTAAGGCCAGTCAAAGGACCTCCTAGCACCAAATTCAGTGTTTGCAAATAAGTGGTAAAGTGAGTTTTATTTGATGAGTTAGTGTTTGAACTTGATTCTAATCAGTCTGAGGTGATGAATAGATCAATTTTCTAGTTTAGGTGTTTGAAAAAAAATAAAAATTGTTTAGCTAGACCCACTTGGGGCCCAACTAATTTCACCAAGCTATTATGGCATCCAAATTATTTCAAATGTGGAATAGTTAAGTGGTATTTGCAAGATTGTTGAAATGTGTGATTGTTTCCTTATAAAGACAGAAATGTTGTAGCTTCATCACATCATAGGATTATGGATTGTATAGTAATGTTCAAATTAATAGTAACATCAAGTATTTGGAAAATTGAAGGAGGACCTTGTATCTGCTATTCTTTGATCTCTTCTGTAAGTTATCACAATGACCAACATGAAAGCTATTTGCAATTTAGCTATGTGGTGCATCTCTATTCAACCATTTGAAAGTTGGTTTGTAGTCTCACACATGCATTCCATGATAAGAGTGATGATCCATATACTTGATCATCTAATGGGTTTTGTATCCACAACTATTGAACCATTTCAAGCTATGATTGAACTTGTTGCCCAAGTGTTCAGAGTGAGTTGCAAGAAGACTTCAAACCTCTCAATGAGTCTTCCATTTTTCTATGTATAATAATTCATTGAAAAGTTCCTCACTTTTGTATTGGAAAAGAGAGTTTAGAATATATATATAATTCATGAAATCTTGAACTCACTAAATGGAGTAGCTCGAATGCCTTGAGATTTAAAAATATGTGTAAAATGAAAACTTTAATAGTCATAGCATTTTAAGAGCTCTCCCATTTTTCAAATTAACCCATTGGAAGGGTATGTGCCTCTTCTTTTACTCTTGAGCCAGGGTTTTATTATTGATAACTTGCATCTTCACCTCTTCATATCCGTGGATAGAAAGGTAGAAGCATTGACGTCTTGGCATTGGGAAAGAATGAAAATTGCCATGAGTGTGGAAACATAGCCACAACTTATGAGCAGAGCTAACAAAAAAAGAAATCTCCAACATTAAAAAGACCAGTGTAGTCTATGAAGAGGAGCCAAGATTTTCAACAAAAGAGAATCATGATTGCAAGGATAGCCCCACACCAGTTGGAAGGAGGGAATATTTAAGAGGAGGTTTCTTTCACTTGTTTGGAGAACAAGGAAGCTAGATATAAAGGGAATAGCCTCACACATAAGATATGAAAGCTTAGCGCATGAAAGAACAGACAACCCACACTGAGAGGAATAGAATCCACACTAAGAATATAGGCCAGTACAAGATAAAAACATTGAGGGAAACACTCCATGCCATGAAAAATAACTTAACCTTAGACCATAGCAAAAAAGAGCTCTACCCATGCAATGCAAAGAGAAGTCACAGGTTTAAGAAGGAAAGGAAAACATGGAGTCGCCTTGCAAGAGGAAATGCATGAGTTTGTTTTAAATTTGATGGTGTTGGAAAGATAAACATCCCATGAGTATAGATCTGTCTCACACCATCAAAGTATTCAATGATAATAGAAGCATCCCATAGAAATTCAAAAGGAAGGGAAGCATCAAGCAATATAAAGGAGTATCCATTGCAAAGTTTAAAGACAAAGCCCCTGCGCTAAGGAAAAACATCCAACAAGAGCAAACCACTTTTAAAAGGAATTCAAAGAAACACACCAAAATAAAAGAAGCTAATTTGAGAATGATTGAATCCATAAAAAGAAGACCATCTGCCAAAAAAGGACCTCACCTAGTCAAAGATTTAAAAAAGTTGTAGCCAAATTGATTAAAGACATCCAACTAATGAAAAGGCAAAACATGCTACCTCATGCCAAAAAAGGGAGGCAGGGGATGTATCCATAGAAGAAGCCACAACTTTAAAGGAGGAGGCTCTTGGTAGAGAGGGAGAAGAGTATCCATGACATCCAAGGTTGAGGTCATAGCAAAAAATGTTGACTCCCATGCAAAACAAAGAGTTTCATAGCATCCTTAGTGACAAGAGAAAATGTGGAAGGTAACAAGACTAGGGGAACCAACAACAAAAAATCAGAAGGGTCCCCATGTTTTCAGAAAATGAGGCACATAAAATAGTGCTGAGACATCAAGCAGTAGAGGAAAATGGAAGGGAGGCCATGCATTTTGACATAATGGGAGTCAACAGGGCAGGAGTTTCCATGGTAGGTAGATATGTTAGACGTTTTATCTCGCATGCCTCGTGGGTGAAGATAATCAAATTTTTAAATACTTTTTTAGAAATAATAGAGGTGTCTTAAAAGGAAGATGCTTTTCTGAGGTAAGGCATCCACAGGTGGGCCTATGCTCAACCAGAGACAAGTAGAATTTTGAACTAATGTGCAGTCCAAAGCTGATGATGTCAGTAAGTTGTACATGATCAAAAAACTCAAAAATGTGACACGTCGCTATTTTGCTAGCTAGAAAATCTAAGATTTATGGCTAGTGACATAGTGAGTCACCAAAAAAACTTAGAAATCTGATGAAAGACAAATGATTTTAGATGGAAGGAGATTGTGCCACGTGGTACGTCCAGTGGTCCTCACTATCTTGCCAAGCGAAGCTGCTCACAGGATAACCATAATGACGTAGTGAGGGTTGATGAGATTGTGACAAGTGGCAACCAGCTGGATGACTAGGTAGTCATGTAGTGAAATTTAGACCAATCACAAGGTGCCATGTGGCATAGACTCTAAGGCAGGTCATGATGTGGTGAACAAGTCTCAAGAATGCACCAGATCATACCACATGGAAAATCCAGCAGATGTTGCTATATCGCCAAAGGAAAGTTGCAGGGAAGATAACATAGTGACATAGCGAGAAGATGACATGTGTTACTGACATAGTTGCAAGGTGGATGAATCTCATGCTAACATGTGGCAATATGGTCAAACCATGTTTGACCTAGAATGAAACCTGTGGGGAAAATTTCAAAGGGTTTTAAAAAGTTATTTTTAAAGATTTTCCTCAAAATCACGTGCAGTCATGACATTTTAAATAAAGGTCTAAACTTTAATATAGTTTGAAACTATAGAAAGAGGAATTAATTTTTGCAATTTTAAATGGAAGCCATGAATGGAGACCTGATCTTCAGAGGGCCATATCTAGGGTGATTTTTGTCGAAAATGGGCACTTCAATATACCACCAGAACCAGAACAAGATGAACTTTCTGAATTTGAGGCTAGTTTTTGCATGAGTGCTCACTAATTTGAGCTATAGGTTAATTTGTGTTTCCTAGTGTATTAGTAGCAGAACAGGAAATTTTTAACACTAATAATCAAAAGTTCTTAGGAGGCAGATATAAGAGTTTGTTGGAGCTTGATGGTGAAGAAAACTAACTCAAAAAGGTTTTCTTGTTTTCTAGAAGCCAGTTAACTTATTTTTCACTCTTTACATTAAGTTCATTTTTACATGAAAATCAATTACATCCTTTCATCATTATGTTTTGAGATATTTTGTACCTCTGAGGCCAAGTGATGGGATTTTGATATTCAGTTGAAGAGAGAAGGTAGAGAGAGTCTTTTGATAGAAAAGAGAGGGAATTTCATGTGGATAGATGTCAATTGAAGATTTAATCTAGGAATTCCTTCCTCTATATCAATCTCTTTGTTTCTCACTGTTGGGGTTCTAGTTCATTGCTATGAGACCATTGGTTCCAATGTTTTGATATATTTCCTTGACTGTGACACCATTCTTTAGCATAATTCTCTCATGTGAATAGTAGTAGTGCAGATAATACAACAAGTTTTGATATGTCAGGTGTTTTCATGTTTTAATTTTATGCATATGAATGTATAGTATCAAGGAAATGAATACATATGAGCAATAATTTCACTAGTTTCATTCTAGTTCTTGTCTCCTATCTCAAAAATCTATAAGTCTTATGTAGTCTTGAAACAAAGATCTAAGATCCATTTGCATCCCCTTCAAGTTGTATGTTTGATGTATTATTCTATTGGACCAAAGGGCCAGGTAAATGTTTGATATGTTTAACAAGGTTACTGGTTAATTCAAAAGGATATTTTGTGAGAATGAGATTTGAATGAACATTGATGTCTAAGTCACAAGGTGATTAGATAGATCTGATGTCTGGGTATACAAAATATGTCCTGATGTCACAAATGTATGTTTTGAATTCATGGAATTTCCCAATGGATTAGGCACTGATCAGTTATACTATCACTTGTTATACTACTACATATTTGAGGTTGTGTTGAATCAACATCATTAATCAAACATTTCCCCTTTCATGTTGAAAGTTATTCAAAGCTTAACCCTCACTTAGCTTACCAATTTCATGAGTCAGGTTATTAGTTATTTCATGCTTATTAAGTATTTGTTAAGTATAGAAGATTTAGGGGTTTTCATCTACTATTCTGGAATTTGATTATGCTCATTGCACTGGTCACATAATTAGATCCTTAGAGGTTCACCCACCTAGGTTTTGCAGAGCCTGAAGTGAAGAAGGAGTGTAACTTTATAGTTGGCCTAGGTTCTTGGTGAATTATGTCCATTGTTGTAGATAGATTCCCATAGATGCAATTTTTCCTTGCATACTTTCTTATTCAAATTCTATTAAATCGGGAGCCAACAAGCCCCTCTTGTGGCCAGGCAAAATTTTCCTTTTCATTTTGAAAAGATGTGGATATCCCATCTAGACTTGTTATCTAGGATCTCCTCCTAGTGGAATATCGATGTGGAATGGACTGCAATGTTCAGGGTTACCAAGAAACTATGAAATGTAAAACGTAATATAAAAGTTTGGAACAAGAAGGATTGTGGTCATATTTTCCAAGCTAAGGAGGAGATGTCTGATCAGCTTCATACTATTCAAGATATAATACCACATGAAGGATATAATGATCATAAAAACTACATAGAAATGTCAATTCTCTCTGATCTTCATAACATTATTAGTAGAGAAGAGAAATTTTGGAAAAAAAGAACCAAAATTAACTAGCTTAAAGAGGGTCATCAAAATATCAGGTTTTTCCACCTTTCCACTCTTAAGCATAGAGAAAACAACAAGATTGCAGGTATCACGAAGGGCCAATCTCTTTTGACTAATGACAATGATATTTATACTCAGGCTATTAATTTTTTCTCTTCTTTTATATCCTAGGATCTTATGTTATCTATGGAGGACCAAAAGGAAATTGTTTCATCTCTTCCCCTTTTGATACAACCTCACCATAATACTATGTTGCAAGCAATTCCAAATTATTAGGAAGTAAAAAAAAGCTCTATTTTCTCTCCTAGCTAATAAAGCCCTAGGGCCAGATTATTTTCCTACTTTCTTCTTCTAGGTTTATTGGGAGGTCATTAAGGTGGATGTTATTATGGTGGTGTAGGAATTTTTTAGGGGCCAAGAATCTTCTAAAAATCTCAACTCTACCTTTTTGGTTCTTATTTCCAAAATCATTGGGGTAGATAGCATGGACCAATTCAGGACCATTAGTCTCTGTAATTTATTCTATAAGATCATTTCAAAATTTTTGACAACTAGAATCCTCAAAATTCTTCCTTTGATTATTTCCCCATAGTAGATGGGCTTTATCCCTGGCAGATAGATCCTAGATTCTATTATGATGGTTCATGAAGTCATTCATTTGTTGGAGGTTGGGAAGATGAAATGTCCCTTCACTGATTTTATATGATATTTCAAGCCTCTAATCAGATCTTTAAGATCAAATAACCAATCTTTCAATGATCCACCAATTTCTCCATAAACCCCAAATCGGGTATGCCAGAAATAGTGCCAAAAACTTCACAACTTCACATATTATTAGTAAATCTGAAAGTGGAAATTTTTATAGAAATTTCAGCAGCATAACAGCCTACAAAATGACATTTTTAGATCTGTATAAAATTTACATAATAGCTCCCAAACGGAGGATAAAACAATGCTCATTGGGCTCCCGAAAACAACATAGAATAGCCTGGAAACACCACAAAAACACTAATAATCTATCAAAAAAATATAATCACAACCAAATACATATATTCAGCTCTATTTTAACATCTAAAAGTCTAAAATACAGCAGCAACCCAAACTGATATGAAATACTCAACCAGAAACACCAAAACACACTCGAAAAACCACAAATATGCACTGTTCAGCACAAAGGAAAACTTTGCATGAGCATGCACATGGAATGGCTTCAAAATCCCATCCTTAGCATTCCTAGAAACCTGAAAACTCCTATTCTTGGATCTCCTTCTCTGCAGGTTTGGCAGCCTCTGAAGAATAATAAAGAAATGAGCAAAAATCAAGTTTTGGAATGAGCCCAAAATGCCTCCAAACCCCTTAAAAGAGGGCATAACCCTAACTCATGTCCAAGAGGGGTTAATAAAACATATTTTAATAATAATTTTCATTCATTAGTCCATTGTCTTCCATATATTATCCCCTTTTTTTGAAACTTCACCTTTTTGGGCCTGCCTGCCTTAGCAAAGATTATTATTTTTAATTATTTGAAAGGGGACATGACAAGTCCTCCCCTTCCAAATATTGCTTGTCCTCAAGAAATGGCTAAAAAATAGACCAATCAATCCACCTGGATCCCAAATGTAGTCATGAACTATACTATTATCAATTAACACAGGCTCCTGCAATATCCTTTGCAATATAACCAAGAGGAATCCATAATCAAACTGACAATTAGTGCTCAACCAAACTCCAAAGTCACAACTTCCACAGTTAGAAACCCATGAGACACAAACTCTTAGAACATCAAAACTCAAGTAAAGTGGACAAATCAAATTACCAACATAGTAAATACCATCAACGCATCTCATTGGCCTATATAGAATGTACAATCCAACTCTACAACAATGGTGAATGCTCCTGAATGAAATTGTACCAAGTATGGAAAATCCACACACTGTACAACTCCTGCAGTCAACACAACTTTGCAGATCATTGGCCACTATCTCATAACCATAACTCCCATGCACCCCTAATGGTGAAAAGCCATCACAAGATAAACAACAAGAAATGGAACCCAAACCAAGTTTGTCTGCCATCAACTCCTTAGCACAAGGACCAAATTCTAATTGATGTACATACCCTACAATATAATGTTGATAAAAAAAACCCAACCTCAGTCAACAGCTCACCATGAACAAGTGATACAACCCACTATGATGATCACCAGCTAATTCAGGAGATGTCATAGCCAAAGGAGTAGAATCAATAACAACACCCGCTAAAGCATCACTCCAAAACTCCTGCTCTAAGTCATGTATTATCAAGCTGTTAACTGTAGGACCTATCGCCATGTCTTGCCCATCACAACTCTCATCTCGAGGCATCAAACTATCCCATAACTGATGATAAGCACTAGGAACCAAAGTACATCTCTGTATCATCATCTCATCAACATGGTCATCAAAGGTGAATTGATGAGCATACCTCACAATGTAATATCGATAGAATGTGCCAATCTCAGTCAATGGCTCAGACTACGATCTAGATGTAACTAACTGCAATTGATCACTAACCAAGTTGGAACTGACTACTACCTCTGAAGAGATTGCCAAGGGAGTAGTATTACTAGTAGGAACCATGCCAACTGTCGGCTCACCAACATCACACATGGTCTTTGATACATCATCTCTAGTCTTCGTGCCATTAGAACTAGAGGTCACCACCATGTCAGGCATACCACAACAATCTGTTGCAACACCCAACTCAACTGAATCTAACTCTAGTGAGGACAAACCCGATATTCCAATGTTAGTATCAAGGATGGATGCATCCCCATCTCCATTCTCTTTGACAATCTCGACCATGGACATCCTCGGATCACCAGACACCATAGCTTGTGACTGTATAGAATCTGGTAAAAACTATAGTTGCTCTAACTCCATGGTCACCTTAGCCAAATGAAATTGTGACTCCTTGAAAGCCAACTGTGTATTCTCAAGAATCTCAGAAGTCACCTCAAGCTGCTGAGTAAGCTCACTCACCTCATCTTCCTTGGCCAACAATGCATCGTATGCTGTACTACCCCACTCCATAAAATAATCTCTATCAGCTACCAACTACATATAATCATGTCTTAGAATCTAGATAGCCTCCCATAAAGAGTGGAACTCTATCAAGGAAAGATAACTACCTCCCTACTCATCACTAGTAGGAGAACCCCATCCATAAACTACTAAAAACTGACGAGTAGGATCAAAATGCTAGCAAGTGATAGCAATGTCTCACTCACTAACTCTCAACTGATTAGACACATGATGGCACTGGCTAGACTGTCTCCTACAAACCTCCTCTGATGCACTATCTAAAGGAGTATCCTCAAAGTTACTAGTCTCTAGAGTATTACCATCCATATCCTGTGAATCAACTCCAAAGCTCATATCAACATATGGAGTATCAAAAACTGTAGCACTGATGTCTAACTTCTTTGTACCAAAAGAAACTACGAAGGAAACTAAGTCTTCAAAACTACCCACTGCATCCTCCTAGATGTCATCAATGCCAATATGATCCTGGGACTCATCTGTACACACTACCAAATATTAAAGATCATCAACACATTCCAGCAAGTATGGTTGACTGGATATATGAACAAAGCCCGACACCAGTGTATAAAAACTAATACCAGCATCAGACAAGCTGTTGGCACAAGAAAAGACAATACTGTGCAATCTGCTAATCAAATCCATGATAGCACCCAAAAAAACACTGCTACCAAAAAGTGTTAAAGATCTCCAGTCAACTGAATCCCAAACACCAATATAACAATCTCGAGTCCATATCTATAAACTAGAATCAGCTGGTAACTCAAGAAAAATCCTCACCTGAGTAATATGACCAATACCAACTAACTCCACATACCTGTCATGATGAGATAATGAAGTCACAATATTGTCTTTGTTCACTTTCAACTAGCTAGACAAATCATGTGAAGTACTACCAGCCTCAACCTCATGTGTTGAAGCATCTAACTGTGCCTGGTACTCTTTCTTAGCAAATTCATGAATTCTCAATGTCTGCTCATCTCTACCAAGTATCTCACCATCATGCACAACAACATCCTCATAATCATCATCTGAACCCACTATGCTATAGTCACTACCTGTTGTAACTATACCATCCTGAATACCTGTGACATCACCCTTTGATGACCTGTATACAATTGTCTCAATTTGAGTATCAAGTTGACCATTACTATCAATCTGTGTAATATCCTTTCTCACTACCTCCTGTGGTGGAGTAGAATCTGAGACCTCAGCCTGGCTATAAGCTAGTTTCTCAAACTCCTCATGCAAGTTCTTGGTAATTATGTCATTTTCTCTGTGAGAAAATCTGCCAAATAGAAATCCAGTCAACTTATCCACTTTAGCTGGGTCAAACAACATGTCATTCATTATATGGTGGTGCTCAACCAACTGTTCAGACATGTCATGGTTTATTTTCCTAAGTTTATCTCAAATCTCTAAATAACCATCCATTCTATTGTTCTGACTCTGGATATCAATTGTCCAAGATCGTGTCCTCTGAGACTCTATACTATACTTGTCCATTTTGGATAAATTAGAGTGTAATCCCAATAGGTTATAACTTCTTCAAATACCAAGAACTAACATGCAATTGATTAGAAGTAGCATGCAAGCATAGATTTTGACATGTAGCTGATTAGAAGCAACGTGCAACCACCAAATTCACCAAGAACTAACATACAAATGATTAGAAGTAGCATGCAACCATAGATTTTGACATGCAGCTGATTAGAAGCAACATGCGACCACCAAATTCACCAAGAACTAACATGCAAATGATTAGAAGTAGCATGCAACCATAAATTTTGACATGCAAACTTCTACAAACCCTCAGGCTGGCAAGATCATAGCTCTAATACCACTGAAATGTCCCTTTACTGATTTTATATGATATTTCAAGCCACTAATCAGATATTTAAGATCAAATAACCAATCTTTCAATGATCCACCAATTTCTCCATAAACCCCAAATCGGGTATCCCGAAAATAGTGCCAAAAACTTCACAGCTTCACATATTATTAGTAAATCTGAAAGTGGACATTTTTATAGAAATTTCTGCAGCATAAAAGCCTAAAAAATGAAATTTTCAGATCTATATAACATTTACACAACACCTCCCAAACGGAGGATAAAACAATGCTCATTGGGCTCCCGAAAACAACATAGAATAGCTCGAAAACACCACAAAAACACTAATAATCTATCACAGAAGTATAATCACAACCAAATAAATATATTCAGCTCTATTTTAACATCTAAAAGTCTTAAATATAGCAGCAACCCAAATTGATATGAAATACTCAACCGGAAACACCAAACTCTTACAAAAACACACCCGAAAAATCACAAATCTGCACTGTTCAGCACAAAGACAAACTCTGCATGAGCATGCACATGGAATGGCTTTAAACTCCCATTCTTAGCCTTCTTATAAACCTACAAACTCCTGTTCTTGGGTCTCCTTCTGCACAAGTTTGGCAGCCTCTGAAGAATAATAAAGAAATGAGCAAAAATCAAGTTCTGGAATGAGCCCAAAATGCCTCCAAACCCCTTAAAAGGGGGCATAACCCTAACTCATATCCAAGAGGGGTTAATAAAACATATTTTAATAATAATTTTCATTCATTAGTCCATTAGCTTCCAAATATTATCCCCTTTTTTTGAAACTTCACCTTTTTGGGCCTGCCTGCCTTAACAAAGATTATTATTTTTAATTATTTGAAAATGGGACATGACAGAAGACAAAGGGCTTTCTCCTCAAGTTGGATCTCTCCAAAGCTTATGATTGAGTGGATTGGATATTCCTTGGATCAGTTCTTTAGGGTTTTAGCTTCGATCATCAGGTATCCAAACTCATTTCTCAACTTGTTTCTACCTCTTCACTTGCTATCATGATTAATGAGGCTCCTTCTAATTTCTTCAAACCATCAAGAGGCTTAAGGTAGGGATATTCCCTATCTCCCATCCTTTTTATTATCATTATTGAGTGTATAGGGAGATTAATTCAAAGAGAAAGGGAGGAAGAGATCTTGAGAGGAATAAAAACCTCTTTAGGACATGTTTCTTTCACTCACCAATATTTTTTGGATGTTATTATTATGGGAGGAGAAGCTTCAGTTTAGGAGACTAAATCAATGAAGAGATTATTAGATTTGTATACTAGGAGAATAGGCCAACTCATTAATTGGGCAAAAATATTAGTTTTCTTTATCAACACCCCTGTTGATAGAAAAAGGAAGATTATTGCTATTCTTGGGTGTGGGGTGGGAAACTTGCCTACAAGTTGTATTGGACTTCCATTGGTGACTAAGTCACTAGACTCTTTCTAGAATGAGATTATTGATAGGTTTAGTAAGAAGCTGGCAGGTTGGAAAGGTACCACCCTTAGCCGAGCTAGAAAATGTCTTCTAGTGAAGTCCACTCTTCATAATCTTCCAACATATGCCTTCAGTCTATTTGGGATCCTAATCAAACATGCTAAAAAATGGAAAAGATCCAGAGAGATTTTCTATGGTCTAGTCTAGAGGAACGTAAAATATACCCTCTAGTTGCCTGGATAATATATGTCTTTCCAAGTGCTATGGAGGTCTTGGAATTAGAAAACTTAGGTATCTCAATAATGCACTTCTAGGAAAGCACATGTGGCACATATATAATAGTACTGGGGAATGCAGGGAAATTTTGATGGAGAAGTATATTAGGAGGCCATCTACAAGGTATTTTCTCAATGACTCTGACATCTTGAATGGCTAAATTATTTGGAATGGGATTTTAAAGGCAAGAACCCTAGCTAACTCTAAGGCCAAATGGAAAGTGGAATTATAGAGAACATCCACTTTTGGCATGATAATTGCTTGATTCAAGGTCCTCTCATTAATAAACCTACATATGATAATTGGGCCAATACCTATATAAGGTTGTTTAAAATGAAAGTAAGAGACTATAGAATGGACTAGGGATGGAGAGAACTATCTTTGATTTTGAATGATCTTAAGCCAATAATGGTGGTGCTAATTTCTTTGATTTTGAATAATAATAAGGATGAACTGATATGGGAGAGTAATCCTAGTGGATCATACTTGGTGGACTTGGCATACAACTCCCTTTAGAGCTTAAAGGAGAAACCTCTTTGGGCTATGGCCTAGTTTCCTCGCCTTACCCCTAAAATTAAAATTTTCTTTTGGCTGATTCTTCAAGATAAAATTCTCACTCTAGTTAATTTGGCAAAAAGAAGTCAGTATATCCCTAACAAATGTATTCTTTGCTAGCATCACTTGGAGATGGTTAATCACATTTTCATCCATTTTCCTTATTCCATGGAGGTTTGGGAATATCTCACCAAGAACTATGAGGTTATTTAGTGCAAGCTAGGAAATGTTTTATACTTCTTTTTGCAATGGGATAGCATGTACAAAGACACAAAATCACATAGTATTAGAATATGTACTTTGCCCCGCTTCTATTTGGGATTTTAGAAGGAGAGAAACAATTAAATTTTTAGAGATAGGGAGGCTCCTACTCATGTGCTTTCATATAAAATAAACAACATTATGAGAGAAAATTTTGTTATAAGGGTGGAGATCTTGATCAAGGAGGTAATAGTAAGGAAAGGGAGAAGGATAGTAGAATGGAAAGATAGGAGATGAAGTGGAAACTCCCTCCTAAAAGTTTACATAAAGCCAACTTTGATGAAGTGACTAAAGGTAACCTTGGTCCTTTGGGATGTAGGGGCATTATTAGAAATAGGCATGGTGTGGGTGTTGCTACTCTTTCCTATCCCTTGGGAATCTAGATAAACTACTATGTGCAAGCCAATGCTTCTCACCACACTACTAAACTAGCTCTAGAAATGGTAGTCAAAAACTAATGGTTAGAGGAGGACTCAAACAATATCATCAGATACATAAAAGGTGTTCTCCAACCAGCCTGGACCATTGCAAACATAGTGGAGTAAATCCATATAATACTTGGAAAATTTGGGAGTGTTCATGTCAGTCATGAGTATAGGGAGTCTAACTCAGTGATTGATCAATTTTCCACTGAGGCAGTCAAAAAAAAAGTGATGATGATGTGGAAAACCAGAGGGAATATTTTGTCAGTCACAAAACACCTAATTGATTAGAAGAGGATCTAGGGAGTTACGGGTGAAACCCCTAGTTAATTATGGAAACTAATGCAAAAATATGCAAAAGCCAGTGCATTTATGGAAAATATAGGAGGATTTGATAGATGATGCATTTAGTTTATAATCACAACACATTATGGGTTGCTTATTTTCTTTACCAATTCAGTGGAATTGAAAAAAAAAGGAAGTTTTGGATAGAGAAAATAGAGGACAAAGGAAGGAGAAGAGAAGACTATGTTTATGTGAAAGGATATCACTCACTTTTCTAGGATGGTAGGAGAATGGAGTAGAAGAGAACTATTTGAAGAAATGGACAAATAGAAATAGAGAACCAAGGTCTTGGAGAAGCTTGAAAAGAGATGCATTGCAAACTACATTGAAAAACTTCATGGGTATGACTTAGCAATAACCAATCTCATGGTAAATTCTTGGAAGGATGGCATGGTTCAGATTATGGGTAATCACATCATATTAATGTGGAGGTCATTGCCCATGTCACTAAAATCCCTGATGAGGGTTCAAAGTTCTATAGAGACAAAAAAATAATTTGCAAATGCAGTAAAGGATTTTGCCAAGAACACAAATGAGGAGTTGGTGAAGAGTGAGACTTACTATTAGATGGAGAAGTAGAAGAGGAATAAAGAGGAGGTCATGACTTTGGAGGGGGAAATTGATATGGATCTAGAGATCTCTCTACTCCCTCCCCTCCCCATTCCCCCATAGGAGAAAGAAAATGAGAAAATGGAGGAGGGAAGCGGTGAAGTTGTTATACAAGATAGGCATATTGCTTGGAAAAACTTCAATGCTAGAACCTCAAAGGGGATTGTGAGAGAAGTTATGAATCCCCAAATCCTTGTAGAAAAAGAGGGCAAGATATAATAGGAGGAACTAATAGAACTGGCACTAGTAGCCATCATAGATAATGCAAGGGAGGTGGGTATGAATTTTCTCAACAATGCAAAAAACAACATGATTGATAACTTTTGATCTATTAAATGGCTTTTTCATGAGTTGGAGGATGTAAAAGATAGAATGGGATAGATGGAAAGCTGTGGGAAGAGGAATGAGCAAGGGATCCTAAAAGACCAAGGGGACTGAATAAGGTTGGTTGAAAAAAGGATGCAAAAATTGGAGACTTTCAATCATAACATGGCTAGTCAAATGCTCACTATTTTCATTTCTCTCAATGAAAACATTGTCAGTCATGGTGGTAAGCTAAAAGCTAGCATATTTTTCATGGAGAAGGATGAGAAGGAAAATGATGAAGATAGGATGGAAGAGGACACCATAAAAAACATAACCCAAAGCCAATTGGATTGGAGCTCTAAGAAAAACTAGGAGCTCATGGTAGAGGAGAATCAAACAGCCTATGAAGTGGTAGACCTCATGGAAGAGGAGAATCAAAGAGCCTATGAAGCGGTAGAGACTATCCAAGACCTCACAAGGAAGGTAGGGAGTAAGCGAAGAATTTTAAAGTTTCATCTTTGGTTTCTATTGTCTCTACAGGTCTTTTTCTTTTTGGCTTTTTTCCTATTGTTTCGGCCCTTTTGTTGGTCATTATTCTATTGTTGGGCTTGCTTTATTAATTTATAGCCCTTTTTTAGGTAAGAACTTTTGGGTTTTAGGATCCCTATAAAACCTATTTTTCGTAATAAAAAACAAATGAGACCTGGGAATCCCAATTGCTAACCACACTAATCACATAGTGGAAGCTAGTGCTACCCTTAATGGAATTTTATATGATAAGAGTATAAGTATTGAGAAAATATGGTTAGAAGGGGATTCGCTAAATATCATCAATTATCTTAACAATATCACTACCCCCTCGTAGACTATTCATAATATTATATGTAAAGCTATACATTTGATCAATGCCTTAGGTGGATGTGTTGTTCAACATAATTATAGAGAAACTAATAGAGTGAATCACTTGGCAACAAACATGGCTTGTAAAATTCACATGAAGATGATATGGAATAATGGCAATGGTACACCAATTAAAAGACTATCTCTAATGGAGTATGATAAGATTCATAGTAGATAAACTTGTTTTAATAATTATGGTAATGCCAATGAGTAATAAATGAGACATGCTAGAGAGGGGGTTTGCAGATGTATGATGTTACTTCTTACTTATTATCACATAGATTGTGGGTAATTTAGCAAAATAGAAAAGCTCACAATGACATTGATGTCAAGAATCTAAACTTTATCAAACTCTCCAGGAAGATGAATTTTTTTTACAAAATTAGGAAACATGGGAGGTAGGAGAAAGAGATGTGATCCTAGTAATTATCACAAGTGGATGAAAAAAAAAGAGATATGGGATATTTTGGGCTAGGATAAGATTATGGACTATTTGGAGAAGCTGAAGGGAAATAAATTGTCTATCACCATGTAGTTTCTCAAACCTTGGAAGAATGGTACCATTTCAGTTGAAAATCAAGGAATGGACATCACGAAGGAAATCATTTTCAAAGCCATTGGCATAGACATGGAAGGGCTTAACTTCTACAAGGACAAGAAGATGTTTGACATAGCTGTGGATGAATTTGTGGAGTTGGCTAAGGAGAGAAAAAAGGTTGGTTAAAGTGAGCAATTCCTACCTTTTCCCTAATAGTATTTCTAGAACTTGGAGGGTTGTTCTATTTTTTTTTATAGAGTATATAACCATCGATGGATGCTATACAAAGATTTATGGCCACTATTTCATGTTGGTTAATCACTTTAGACATAGTGTTAAGATTAGATTTCCCTTCTATCTTAGGAAATCTCTGGATAGTATCATTTTAACCCTACATAATGACCCATAAGGGGATCATGGTTGTGATGAAGGCCTAATGGCTCTAGTTATGAGTTTGTTAAAATCAAAGAAATTAGACAAATCCCATTTGAGTAAAAAGACATAAGATTATAAAACCAAGAGTAGTGACTTGGATGATGCCTATGATGGGGAAATTGAGGAGGAAGAAGCAAAACTAGTGGAGAAAAATAGAAAAAATCTTACCCCTATGGGCCCATCCTATAAGAGAAAGAAAATAAATAAGGGGGACTATGAGATAGAGATTATCATTGATGAGGAGGATGTGGAGGCAATATGGAAGAAGAGTAAGGGAAAAAATATTGTCCTAAGAACAATTAACAGCAGAATAAGAACTAGAAATAAAAGGAAGAAAACTAAGAGAGGCATGAAAAACTCCTTAGATGATGATCCCTTGACTCAAAAGAATGAGAATGACATGAGAGGTAAGAAGAATATGCCTCATGGGTATGTTGAGGATAAAGATAATAATGATGCTAATACTGAGAAAGATAAATTGGATTTGGATGAGGATAATCAGAATTAGAGTGTTCTCCCAAATGATCATGGGTATATGACAAGTGTCTTTTGCATCTATAGTGTGATGAGGAGGGGCATTAATAATATGAAGGAGAAAGTTTAGGATCTCAAATAGGAGTTTGGTCATCTTAGCAAAACCAATCGGGGTGAGAAGACTTTAGGCCAATATTTGGATAAGCTCATGGATTTGATTGGGATTGTTGAAGATATCAATAACTTAATGAAGAGAGTCACCCCTCTTCAAGGTAAAACCATAGCTATTGATCAAATGGTGAAGGACATGCAAAAAAAGATTGATATATTAGAGAATAAAGTTGAAGGCATTGGGAATGTTTTGAAAAAGATTGCTGACAATATCAAGGTTCTACTAGATAAGCTAGAGTAGGGGAGAAAGAACTAGGTAACAAAGCAGACAAATGAGGATAATGGTCCCAAAAAATGCACAAGGAAAAATTCAAAGAAGACTAAGGTCTTAGATGGTAAAGAGATTGATGAGCTAAGGTCTTCTACTATGAACATGAACATTCTGACTGATCAGGCTGCTGACCTACTAAAGACTTTATAGATGTCCTATTGTTGTCTTTTTGTTGTTTTTATCTTTTGGGTATTATTTTAGAGCTTTCTATTAGGTCTTGTTTATCATTTTGGTGTTGATACACGGTTTCTCTTGGACTTTTATCATTTCATTGTAAAAAGGTTTTGGGTCCTTTCAAAACCTATTTTTACTTAATCAAAACAAATGAGACATGGGAATTGGTCCCTAGACCTAAAGATAAGAATTTTATAGGAACTAAGTGGGGAATCAAAATCAAGATGAATGATAAAGGTGAGGTTGTGAGAAATAAAACAATAGTGGTATGTAAAGGACATTAAAAAAAAGAAGCCATAGACTATAAAGAACTATTTTCATTTATTACCAAAATTAAAGTAGTAAAGATGCACTTGGCTTATCCAACAAATAAAAAGTTCAAAGTGTATCAGATGAATATGAAGTCATCATTTCTAAATGGACAACTTGAAGAAGAAATCTATGTTAAGTATCCTGAAGGATTTTCTTTGATAAAAGAAGGAAACATGGTATGCAAGTTAAAGAAAGCATTGTATGGACTAAAGTAAGAAATTAGAACTTGGTATGCGAGGTTGGCCAAGCATTTAGAAAAACTGGGATTTGCTAAAGGTACGACATATAGTAACTTATATTTGAAATAAATTAAGAATGACTTATTGGTTATTGTGATATTTTTGGTTGGAATAATTTTTGGACATAGTAATGAAGCAAGTGATAAATTTGTTGATGTAATGAAGAATGAATTTAAGATGAGCATGATTGGTTAAATGACATATTTCTTAAGTTTATAGATTGTGTAGAATAACAATGGTATTTTCCTATAATAAGCTAAGTATTTGAAATATTTATTGAAAATATTTGTCTTGGAAAGTTGTAAGCATATTGTTACACCTATGATATCTAGTCACAAGTTATCTACCAAAGATGAGACACCTACAATTGATTAGATGAAGTAAAAATCCATGATTAGAGGTTTGTAATATATGAATCATATAATGCCAGATATAGAAAATATAGTTGGTATAGTAGAAAAGTTTCAAGAAGATATTAAGCAACCACACTATGTAGTAGTAAAGATGATATTCATATATTTGTAGGGTACATTATTTAGGTAATGGTATGATAGATCAAATGAATTTATTTTGTGTACATATTTTGATATATATTGGGTAGGAATTATCAATGACATAAAGAGTACAAGTGGTGGAGCATTTTTCCTTGGAGGAAGATTGCTTATTGGATGAGTGAGAAACAATATTGTATTTCACAAAGTATAGTATATGAAGAGTATGTAGCAGAAACAAAAAATTGTAACTAAATCATGTGGGTGAAACATATGCTAAAGGATATTGGGATGGAATTTTCAGAGCATATTATCATACATTGTGAGAATACAAGTACATTGAGTATGGCTAGGAATCTTGTGTTACATTCTAAGACAAAGCATATATATACATTAAGTATCATGATATGAGAGAGAAAGTTATAGAGAAATATATTAGTTTAGAGTATGTTAATATAAGGGAGTATATTTCATATATGTTTAAGAATATTTTTTCTAAGGATGCATTTGATTATTTGTGAGGTATGCTTGGGGTTATGTCCCCACCTACTGTAGAGTGGATGATGCAGAGATTGCATTGATCTAGTGGTACAAAGCACTATTACTTTTGTGGACTAATTGACATAATGGTACCTTTCTCATTGATTTCAATGGGGGAGACAAAGTACATAAAAAAACCATCTTCTAATATTATGGGGGAGATATGTAATAATGGAGAAGCACATTGAGTTATATAACTGAGGGATAAGTTTGAACAATTGACTTCCATTCATGAAAGAATGAGAAAGAACTAATGAAGAGTTATTCCTACAAGTTTTGGATTTGATTGATGAAAAGATTTGAAAATATGAGATAAGAAACAAAAAAGTTGGATTTGGTATTCTTAGAACATAGATGTTTTTCACGTATATTGCCATCAATGCCAAAGCAGGTGATTGTTAGCATGAATCTTGAAGATATTCCTTTGGGGGAGTATCTTAAGAATTTATAGAATATTTGGGAGATTGAAATCTTGCATTCATAACTATGTTTTTTATTAATGGAAACATAGTATTATTTCTGTAAAGATTGTGAGAATAGCAGACAAAGATTGAAGTCATATAGATAGAGTATTGATGATGAGTTCAAGTGCACTTGAGGATATGTTCTACAATGTGTCCTAATGATGTGAACAAGTGTGAAGGAAGTCAAAGACATGTTAAAATTATTTATAATTTATAGTATATGGTGTGAAGACAAAGTTTCTGAGAATGGTTTATGATGTTTGGATTATATCTCTTAATAAAGATATAATCATAGTAAGAAAAGTTAGATAGTGACAATAGAGAACTAGATCATGATATCAATAAGTGCACAAGATCTAAGGTCACACATGTAAAAAGTTGTGAAGATCATGAGCTAATAGTTCTTTGTAATTATGAAAAGATGTAATAAATTGTATTATCTTAACCAGGTCCTATTATAATTAATTGGAAAAGCCTCAAGGCCAACTCAATGAATTATTTAGAACATGATATAAAGCAAATTTATTTTCTTTTTGATGAATTATGAAAGCATATGATTTTCAAGAAAACTCATATTAGATACATAAAGTTGATAAATGTGAGCAAGTGATTAAATAGATCATTGAGATGCAAGTTTGGAGATTTGGTATTAAGATCTAGAAGGTATTTGGTGTAATATTCGCATAGTAAGAGGAAAGTGAAAGAGTTTGATTTGTTGAAGATCAATTTAATTTCTATTATTCAAAAAGGAATAATATAGAGGCCATTTTGAGAGTTACTTTAGTGGTACTACCCCTAAATCTATTTGGATAGGGGGTCCATCTACCTTCTACAAATCCTAATAGAGTTGGTACAACTCCTAATAGGGTTAGAATATCCTAATAAGGACCTACTTTTGGAAATATAAGAGGATTAACTAAGAGGGGAGGGGTGAATTAGTTACTACAAAATAAATCCTAGATCCCTTAGATTTTAGTACAAAATAAACTCTAAAAATTGAATTTTGTTGATGCTCAGTAAACAAAGAAATGTTGTAACATGGTAAATATTGAGAATGATTGGTAACTACTTCACATGAAAATATTAACATGTTATCTATGACTATCATTACTTAAACTTAGTCGCAAGCATAGAAAAGAAATAGCATGAAAATATTTGACACTAAGATTTAACGCAGAAACCCAATTTGGAAAAAACTGCCAATTCCAAATAGTTTTTTTTTTCACTCTTCTGAAGTGGTCCCTATTAGGAGCCAACCCTATTAAAGGTTACAAAACACACTACTAGGTGTGACCTTGTTAGAGGATTTAATCACCCTATTAGGAGTGGCTTTGTTAGAGGTCTTGAAAAAATTTAATAGAACTATCACCTTGTTAGAGGATTTACAAATGGTTCTTAAACCAACTTTTATTAAGAGATTTAGATAACTACTACAATGGTTAGAGAGTAACAATGAGATGACCTGCTTTGGATGCAACTGAATTGCTGATTATAGATCTTAATTATGGCTTGTACTTGATCCTTCCTAATCAAATATATCATTTAAGCTTCATAAAGATATTCAACTTATCCTTCTAATTCACTTCCTTGCTGCATCATTAGATCTTCAAAATCTTCCATGCATTCACACTCTTCTTATCTTCTAATACTCAACTTGACCTTACACTTATATTTTTCATATTGTCAAGTTCACTAGAATACAACTTAGAATAATCAATATTCATCTTCTTGGTTGGCTAGAATCAATAGATAAATCAATTGAACTCAATATTCCAAAATAAAAAATCCTTCATTATCTAATGTTGCTCGATAGACACTAACTCAGAAATGACTTTCCTATGTTAACCAAGTGAACTTGGTTAATATTCCATACTTGCATAGATCCTTTGGTAACCAAGTGAGCTTGGTTAAAACTGGTTCCATCCAAAATTTACTTCATTAATCAAGTGAGCTTGGTTAACACTCATCTTCCTCAAAATTTCCTATGGCATCTAAGTAAACTCAATAGACACTCCCTTTTGAACTAGCCAAACTCTGAATTTCTCAATAGCTACAAAAAATTATCTTCAATTCTCAAGTAAGCTCGACACCCACTAATTGATAATGATATGAAATTTTTGTAACATCAAAGACAATACACAATTAATCAATTGTATCCAAAAATCTCCCTCTTTGGAAAAATAATGAATTAAGGAACATATCCCTAGTTTCATTCTAATTCACATCTATGAGAGCTACCTCTATCAGTGTGAACTCCTTTTGCCTTCATTTTCTCCCTTTGTGAGAAAACTTCTATCTGTAGCAACTTCTTCTGATAGAAAACTTCTCCCTCTTATAGAAAACTTCTCCTATTTTCAAAAACAAATTCTATAAGATATGACAGTAAACTTCCCCCTCTTTTACAACACATGCCAAAGACAATGTTTAATGAATGTCAATGTACATTAAGTACTGATTCATTTACAATATGTTGTGAGGCCTCACCCAAACTATCATAGCATAGATGATATATTTGCATTATGATACTTCTAATTTGATGTTTTGATATACTTTTGAGACTATAGGATGATCCACATTTATGTCTATGTATTAAGACCTAAAAGATATAATTAATGATTTTGTTCATGTACTAACCTTTTTCGATTGCTTTGATAAAAGTTGAATTGCAGAAGTGCTTGTAATGTAATGTTTAATTTTGGGGTATATTACTTTCTTTTTGATATTTTGGATTTGGATATTTTGACATTATTCATTTGACATTTACAGTAGTCAACTACATCTATGATATGTACTATGAACTTGATATTGTGAAAGGAATGATCAAACACATATGGATGGAACTTTATGACATGATGGAATTAGATTATGATATGATGATTATGATGGTTTATGATTTAATGTGATATGTAGATAAATGTTAATTTGATAATGATGTTTATGATTTAATGTCATATCCAAATAAATGTTAATTTGATTATGATGGTTTATGATTTAATGATATATGCTAAAAAATGTTAATTTGATAATAATGATTATGATTTAATGTGATATGCAGATAAATGTTGATTTGATTATGATGATTTATGATATGTAGATATTGATATTTTAACATTTTGAATGACTTATTTGAAATTATTAAGAAAGGAAATTTGATTAAATTATGTTAATATGATTATGTAACATTTGGAATTACATGAATTTATGACTTGGACTAGTGATGCTCAAGTTGAATGTGTAGGAAGTGGAACCATGAAAATTTTGGGGGGAAATAAATTTTGAACCTATGTGAACACAATTTAACCAAGGAAAATCTTTGGAAGATTCAAAAGCCCCATTGTGAAAGTATTTTGCTTTGTAAATGTAAGTTTCTTGTATGTGGAAATGTTTAATCATAAGGATGCATTAGGGACATGTCATGGTGATGTAGAATATGTGTTTATGTGTCACTTGAAACTTTTGGATTTTGTGTACAATGACATTGGATCTAGGGTTTGGTCATGGAAAATCAAATTTGGACTTGACTAGGGTTTTGAGGGGTCATTAGGTGGTCCCAAAGTGTCTTTTAATTGAAAATGAGCAACCCATATGATAGTATAACATGTTAGGGGCCTAATTTTGACCATGATAATGACTAGACATCCTAGGGGGACTCTTTACCCATGCATTCTACCATAAATTCGAAATTGGAGTTGTCACATATGTTTTCTCTCATGTTCCCACTAAGTCAAATATAGAAAATTTAGAGGGACACAAATTTGTAAGAGGAAATGGATTCATGTCTTTGCTAAAATAGTTAGTGGGAAGGCTTTATTAGATAGTCTTGGACAAATTAGTGGGGTGTTCACCCACTCTCTAAGTTTAGAGAAAATAAGGGGTTTGGATGAAGACTAATGAACTCTACAACAACTATCATTGCCTTTACCTTGGAACAAGTTGGTGTTCAAATTATGTAATTTTGTTGATTTTCTTGCTTTTAGTATTGTATCTGCAAGCATGGAGTATTTGGTATGGGATCATGCATTGTATTGTGAATCTTTTGATGGTAGATTTTGGTATTTTGTTGTGCCATTGTCAATCATTTTATTATCTTGGGATGGTGTGAATGTGCATTGTGTTCATGTAAGTTTCTTGGCTTTCTTTCTTGATCTTCTTGTTTTTATTTGAATGTCAAGTGTGTTTATGGGTGTGAGGCCTTCACTCACCCTTTGGGAAGAGAAGAGAAGTCCAAGGTGAAGGGCTTAGTTGGGCTTGAAATTTAGTTGAGCACCTTGGAGTATGGGCTCCATTGTATTCCATATGCATTCATGTCTTACTTTGGGGGTGATAAGGAAAAATGGTGTAGCAAGGAAGTTAATGGAGTATGGTCTTCATAGCTGTTAGTAGTATGTTTGGAGGATGATTGTGGAAGCCCCAAAAAGACATGGAATTTTGTCAATTTGTGAAAAGCCTTGAAAGGGCATGAAAATTTGTTTATTGCAGATCTATGGTATGATATGGAAAGTCTCCTTTTTGAAAGTACACCTTCACCCTATGCTTAAGGTTTCAATGGTGAATCAATGTGCAAGTCATGGGAGGGACTATTTTGTGTTATATGAAAATTTTTTAGGTATTGACAAGTGATGTGCATGTGTATCCTATTTGGTCTTATTTCCCCTACTTGGTGGGTGACTTCATAGAAGCCTAGGATGGGAGGTGAGACTCTATGGTTCCTAGTTTGTGTGTTTATAGGTGTTTTGAAGATGAATTCCTTGAAGATATTAGGGTTTCATTCCTAGCAATGTTGGAAACCATGTGTGTGGAGATATAAATCTTCCATGTCATCGTAAATGTGTTGGGATGTTAAGTCTCCATGGTTATTTTATTGTGATGTAAAGAGTGATATTCTTATGGTTATATGTTGATGAAATTGTGTAAGAAAATATTGAGAGTTTGTATATAGGTTACTTGTAAGGAAATATTCACTATGAGTTTCACAATATGTAATTTGATGTGTTATGAAGAAGTAATCTAATGAGATCCGTCTTCTTATGTTGAGTGTAAATCATTTGGTAGAAATGTTTCATAGTTGTTGTGTGGAAGATTCTTATGGATATAATTGACTGAATTTAAAACATAGGTGATTGGCTTGTAAAATCATATGTCATGAAAGAGAAAGCATTGTATTTTGGTAGTTTACTACATATGTATGGAAAATGATTCAGTTGTTAGAGAAAAAATTTAGTGCATATAAGTGTTAAAATTAAATTAGATAACACTAATGAACTAATAATCTAAAGTAGCACTAACTTATCACTTAGAAAACCATATAAGATCTATAGTAGTGGAGAGGAAATAAATTTTAATGAAATTAAGACTCTAAAACTATGAGGGAATGTATATTGTAGGTGCACTTTTAATTCTCTATAATTTTTATGAGGAATGGAAAAAAATCTTCTTCTATTACAATCTAATAAAATAATAAGGAATATTCCTTGATACCCTAGTAGAAGCCTATAGAATATAGGGGTCTTAATATAGGTTGCAAATTAACAATGTTTTCTAAATATCCCTAAAGTCACGTGATTCTTGGAGGGAATAAATGTGGGCTATTCATGTCCTAGTGCAAAACCAAAGAGAAAAAGAATACACATATGAGTTAAAGCTAAAATTATTACATGTTAGCATAAGTCTTAGGCACCCTCTAAAAAGGGGGAGAAATGTCAAAGAATGGTTATTAAACCACATAGGACAGGGGTTCCACCTTTCCCAAGTGATCGACATCTTAGAAAGGACTTGGGTGCCTTTTCAAAGGAGGCCTACCCCTGCCTCATGTTAGGCCCTACCTCGTAGGTGCCTCTACCAAGCGTACTCCACTTGGGGCCTTACACCCACGCTTCCCAAGGCTACCAAAACCAAGGCTAACCTTTTTTAAAGCACCCCACACATGCCCACAGGGAAGTTGTAAGGAGTAGAAAAAGAATAGAGTTAGTGTGGGTTAGTATTAGTAGGCTTAGTTAGGGATTTAGTTGTTAGGGGAAAGTAGCAATTAATATTATTGTGCAGTGATTACGTAGGAATTTATGGTTTTTAATATGAGTTTAAGAAAATTAGGATATTTAGGATAGGTTTTAATATTATGGATTAGTAGTTATGAAACTAAGTTAAGTGGGTTGTGTTAATATTGTTTAATTAGTGATTTTCCATGTGTACCTTAGTATAAAACTTGGGGTTAGGGATTATATTTTAGTCTAAACTTAATAACATGATTGGTAGATAGTGGTGATTAGTTAGTTAGAAATTATTTTATCATAGCTAGTAAATAGGAGTAGTTGGTAAACTAAATATTTAGTTAGATTTAAGTATTTTAATATTTAGTAAGTGACATAGCCTTAGTTAGTGAGTTTTTTATTGGTAGCAAATTTAGAGATTTTTAAAGGATTTGTAGAGTTTAAGTTAGAGGATTAATTAGTGAATTTTTAATTTAGTTGGAGGTAATGTAGGCACCCTTCGATATGGATATGGGTCTAATACATGTATCTTATGCATCTATTATATAAATATATATAGTTAGTTAGTTAGCTAGTTAGTGATAGAGGAATGACTTAGTTGATGTAGGGTTACAATATGGACAATTGGCATGAAGAAGTAATTAAATTAGAATGCATGGAACAAGTTATTAGTGATAGATAAGGTGGTAAACTTATTTAGTGACTAATAATACATAGATAGTACATCATCATAAACTATTAGGGTTTGATATATTGAGAAAATATAAGTATACAAATAAAGTAAAAGATTGTAAACAGGGTCAATAACCATGCTCATATAGTAATTTGTCAGGTTATGGATTCCATTACATGATTTATGCTAGATATATAAACATATTTAAACAAAGATATTTAGTAACAAAATATCTTCAGAACCATAACATAATATTCATGCTTCTTGGTTGCTCCTTCTAATTGGATGTGTACCAACTAGGGATGATATAAAGGTATACTAAGGTCATATGTTATATTTGGATCTAGAATGCTTATTGTTTTTTACAACTAAAATATTTGATAACTCACAAATAGGTTTTCTCGTCATCAAATTTGGATTTTAATAGATGCTAGCTTTGGCAACATATATTCTTATTCACTAGGGCCTCTACCTAGATTAAGATATGATTAGTCTTGTAGTAAGAGCATGACAATAAGAGAACCGTTAGTGAATAACTCCCTATTGTTAAAGTGATGACCATCTAGGATCATCTTTAAAAGAAATAAAAATAATTTATGGTTGTATTCTTGCCCTAAAATTTTGGGCAAGACATATGCCCTTGTTTATACTGCACCAATTAATTGATCTTCAACATGCTTTGGTTTATGCATCAATAAACTTCATTTCATGACCTTTAGATAGGGGAATGGCCCCTAGCTTACCTCTTAGATACATAAGTACATCCTTAGGTAATGGCTTGGTGAATATGTCTACAATTTTTTCTTTTGTGTTCACATATTCCAATCATACTTCTTTATTTTACACCAATTCTCTTAAGAAGTGATATTTTATAACAATGTGCTTAGTTTGGTATGCATCACTGGATTCTTTGATATATTTATTACATTGGTTTTATCATAGTATATGAATACTATTACCATTTTTTCTTTGAAAAGAAATCTATATTAAGTAATTATGAAGTCTTTCATACCAAGCTCTAGGAGCTTGCTTGAGATCATATAAGGCTTTGTGAAATTTGTAGACCATGTCTCTTTTGGTAGGATCTACAAAACCTTCTGGTTGTTCAATGTACACTTCCTCATCAAGAATTCCATTCAACAATGTAGATTTAACATCCATTTGATAAACTTTAAATCCTTTGTGTGCTGCATATGCTAGTAGAGTTCTAATACCTTCTAATCTAGCAACAAGAGAAAAAGTTTCACCATAATCAATACCTTGCTTTGTTTCTAGATACTTTTTCTTCATTTAGCTTGTTTTTGAACACCCACTTTGTGCCAATCACGTTTTCATCCTTAGGTCTAGGAACAAGAGTCCAGGTTTTGGTCTTCTCTATTTGTTCTATTTCTTCATTCATTGTTTCAACACAACATTCATTGTTTAGTGCATCTTTAACATTTCTAGGTTCAAATTCAACAAGTAAACATGTGCTTTTTAATTTTCTTCTTTTCATTGTTCCATCTAATTTGTGTCCAATGATTTGATTAGGTGCATGATGCCTTCTAACATGTCTTGCTAGCACAGGTTCTTTAGATTTAGAATGAGTTTCACTAATTTCATCATGAACTTTAGTATCAAGCTTGGTATCCTATGATTGTGGCTTGGGTCCTTTAGACTGTGACTCATGTTGCACTATCTAGAACTCAATAACTATTGGAGAGTTTGGGGACTTGAGAGGTGAAGCCTCCTTTCTTTTAGATAGATTTGGCAGGGTATTAGGTTCATAATGAAAAAAACTTTTATAATCCTCTGACTCTTTGCTACTTTCTTCTTTACTCTTTTATGCAAACTCATCAATTCTTATATGTGTAATTTCTATGATTTTATGGTTAGAAAAATTCAAACATTTGTATGCTTTATTTCTATAGAAGTATCCTTGAAATATGCCTTCATAACCTTTGACATCAAATTTTCCTTTTCTACACTCTTTCAAAATATAAAATTTTCTACTAAATACTTTCAAGTAACTTACATTAGGTTTGTAGCCATACCATAGTTGATAAGGAGTTTGATTTGAATCCTTCCTTAATTATACTTTGTTCAAGGTATGAACTATAGTTTTGATTTCTTCCTTCTAGTATTTGATTGTAACATTCTTTTCTATCATCAATGTTCTTGCATAATCCATGGTGGATCTATTCTTTCTTTCAACTATACTATTCTATTGAGGTCTACCAAGGACTGATACTTTTCTTTTAATCCCACTTTAAATATAGAATTCATTGAATTCATTGGAAATGAATTCAATACCTCTGTTTGATCTCAAAAATTTCAATCTTTTTCCAATTTATTTTTCTACTCTTGCCAAATACCACTTGAATTTTTGAAAATCTTTTGATTTTACTTTCAGATATATTATAGTCATCATTCTAGAATAATCATCAACAAAGAGAATAATTTTTTTTTCTCTTCTGTAGCTCTCTATTCTAGAGGGTCCACATAAGTTTGTAAGTAAAAGTTCTAACACTTCTTTAGAATGGTAGCTATTGCTTTTGAAACTAGTCTTTCTCATCTTACCAATTTGGCAATTTTTGCTTAAACCCATATCAGGTTTCTTCAAACTAGGAATACCTCTTACTCTTTTATGTTTGGGTATCTTAACTAGATTATCAATTTTTTCATGACATAATCTTTTGTGCCATAGCCAACTTTCTTCTATATGAGCAATAAAACATGAACTTTCACTGAGATCAAGATAAAATAAATTACCTTTTGTTTTCTTACCAAATCCAACCAAATTTCCTTTACCATCCAATAATTTGGCCTTTCCATCCATGAATTATACTTTGAATCCAATGTTATTAAAATTTTCCAAACTTAGTAGATTATTCTTTAGTCCTTCAACCCAATAAGCATTATCACATACAAGTTCATTGGTTAAGGAGATACAACCTTTTCCTTTTATGCGACAATGTTCATTGTTTCCAAAACTTACACTACCTCCATCACAATGGTCCATGCATTCAATTTTTTCTTTATCCCCATTCATATGATGTGGATAACCAATATAAATAATCCATGTATCATTTTTGCTAACATGAGAGATCAGTGCCATCTTATCTCCTTTATTGTCAGATTCATCTTTTACAACAATATATACCATTTCATTTGCACTATTATCATAATCTTTAGACATAAAACATGATTTCTTACCTTTTTCCTTGTAGTTCTTGAAATTTTTGAATTCCTTCTTGCATTTATGCTTGTTAATTTTCTTCTCATCCTTGTTATCTCTATTTGGACACCTAGGAACAATATGACCAACTTCTTCATCAAAAAAGTAGATTAGAGGAATTTTACCTTTGTACTTTCTTCTACCCTTGGAGTATTTCTTTACAAATAGAGCTTCAACAATTTCAAAATCACTATGAGAAATTTCTTCTATTTCTTCTTCACTTCCTAATTGATTATTATTTAGTTTCTTTCTCTTTTCCTTGAGTGAGAGTTTGTCTTCAAATGCAAACTCAATTTTTTTGGAACTAGGAGCATAGTTATCATAGTTATCCAATTCAAAGTTATAAATCTTCTAAGTAGAGCATCCTAGGTTATTTTATTATTTGAATCACATCTCAACTCTTGAATAGAAAACACTCTAATCATATAAATAAGAAGAAGAGTTTTGAGTACCTTTCTTACAACAACTTTGTCATTAATATCTCCTCTAGATGCTTTGATTACACTCGCACTTGCTTTGATTCTTTCCACATATTTTGAAATTTTTCCATCTTCTCTCATTTTCATCTAATCAAAATGACCTATGAGACATTTATATTTGGCTCTTCTTACATTTCCATCTCCTCCATAAATGTCTTTCAGTTTGGTCCACATTTCATGGGCATTTTTACAGTCTTTTACTTCATCAAATTCAACATAACTAAGAGCAGATGCAATATTAATCATCATGATGTTATGATTCTTTTTTTTAGCAATATCTTCAACTAATAATGTTCTAGTGGGGGTCTTGTATTTATCATCAAGATATTTAAAACCTAAATCACTAATGGTAGCCAAATGTAACCTCATAAGTCCTTGCCATGCTACAAAATTGTCTCAATTTAGCTTGGGAATCTCTCTTCTATAAGACATCTTGATCTTTATCTCAGGTCCTTGAAACCTTCTCTATAAGCACCAGAAGCTAGATGATACCAATTGTTGGAAATATAAGAGGAGTAACTAAGAAGGGATGGGTGAATTAGTTACTACAAAATAAATCCTAGATCCCTTAGATGTCAGTACAAAATAAAATTTAAAAAATGAATTATGTTGATGCTTGGTAAATAAATAAATGTTGTAACTTAGTAAATACTAAGAATGATAACTACTTAACATGAAAATCTTAAGATGTTCTCTGTTATTATCATTACTTTAACTTAGTTGTAAGAATAGAAAAGAAATAGCATGAACACATTTGACACCAAGATTTAACATGGAAACCCAGTTTGGGAAAAATTGCCAATTGCAACTAGTTACTATTTTCACTCTTCTAAAGTGAGCCCTATTAGGAGCTGACCTTATTAAAAGTTACAAAACATATTGTTAGGTGCGACCATGTTAGAGGATTTAATCACCTTATTAGGAGTGTCCTTGTCAGAGGTCTTTGAACAATTCAATAGAACTATCACCTTGTTAGAGGATTTAGAAATGGCTATTAAGCCAATTTTGTTAAGAGATTTAGATTACTTCTACAATGGTTAGAGAGTAAGAATGAGATGACCTACTTTAGATGAAACTAAATTGCTGATTAAAAATCTAAATTCTAGCTTGTACTTGGTCCTTCTTGATCAAATATATCCTTTTAGCTTCACAAGGATATTCTACTTATTCTTCTAATTTGCTTCCTCACTACATCATTAGATCTTCAAAATCTTCCATGCATTCACACTCTTCTTATCTTCTAATCCTCAACTTGACCTTATACTTATTTTTTCATATTGTCAAGTTGACTAGAATAAAACTTAGAATAATCAATATTCATCTTCTTAAATGGGTAGAAGCAATAGATAAATCAATTGAACTCAATATGCCAAAATAAGAAAATCCTTTGTTAGCCAACCCTGCTCAGTAGACACTAACTCAAAAATGACTTTTTTTTGTTAACCAAGTAAACTTGGTTAATACTCCATACTTGCATAGATCCTTTGGTAACTGAGTGAGCTTAGTTAACACTCATCTTTTTCAAACTTTCCTTTGGCACCTAAGTGAACTCAATAGACACTCCCTTCTGAGCTAGGAAAACTTTGGATTTCTCAGTAGCAATAGAAATTTGTCTTCAATGCCCAAGTGAGCTCGACACCCACTAATTGATAATGATATGACATTTGTGTAACATCAAAGATAAAACATAATTAATCAATTGTATCCAAAATTGATATGTACAGAATGTATTTTATTGGCTCCTAAAAAAGTTCATCCTCTTACAAGGAAATTATATATTAATACATCATTTAATGGGTGCCATGCCCACCAATGTTTTTCCTCTGATCAAGGGTTTACCTAGTTCACATATATAGTATTATTGTGTATGTGTATCTTCTTATGGTTTTTCATTTTATTGATCACATGTTTAAGGTTTAATAAGGTTGACAAAATTTGTATTGATCCAATCCTTGATTTAGACCCGCTCTTAGTTATCTTGGGTGCTTTACTTTCTAGCAAAAAGTGAGCTCAATTTTCTTCTTGTCAAATTCTAATGAGGTTGGCATAGATCCTAACAAGGTAAAAATGTTTTAACATGCATTTGAAATGTATCCTAATAGGGATTCAATGCATTGATTATATTTTATTGGATCCTAATAGAGTCCAACATTTCATGAGGAACTTTTATATTAGTACATCACCTTGTGGGCACCATTCCCACTAGGCAAGGGTTTCCATAATTTACTATCTAGTGTTATTTTGCATGGCTATCTTTCATTGGTTTTTATATCTAATATTTACATATTTTAGAATTGAAATAAAATACATTGAGAGTTATTTTAAATTCGTAAATGATTCAACCTCCCTCACCCTCTTCCCCTCTTTTATCTTGGTGGACTATACTTTCCATGACTCACAACATGTGCCTCATAAATGCATTATAAATTTATTTATTTGATTCATATATACATAATTTATAGATATACATGTAGAAATAGATTTGCAATATTTATAAAGTTTTTTTTTCCCTATCAATTATTCTAAATTATTTACATGTTATTAGATTATTGTGCATGTATACTTTTTGCATATTTTACATTAAATATTTTTCTATATTTAACATTTTAAATCAATAGTGTAGGCTTATATTAACACTACTTTTTTTTAATTTAATCTTGTAGTGATTATTTCATTGTCACCTTTTTGGTAAATTACTAGAAGAGGAAGCACTTTTTGTATTGATAACTGAGATATTGCATTATGTATCAAAGCTACTTTGTAGAATTCTCTCTCTTTGAAAAATAAATTAGCCCTTACTATAACAATGCACTCACCATATAGATATACCCACTCCCTATATATGGATGGGGACTAAACATTATTATTGTTGCAAGTCCTACATTAATATACCCTTCATAGCATCCTCCTATCTAACACACCCATTATAGATATAAATGGTCACAATCTCCATCCCATATATAAAAACATATAAGATATTTTAATATGATATATTCAAAAGCCCTTGCATACCCTAGAGACTAAATTATCATAAAATAGAGCCCCTTTAGTGAAAAATATGTTGTATCATAGGAAATAGGGGCTAAAATATTTTGTATGAAACAACCATATCATCCTCATCCTTCTCCTCAAATCTCATGCGATGAGCTTATGCCAATACTCTCCAAGTTTAGTTTGAGATATTACATAACTACCCATATACAAATACCATAATCCATTCAATCATTAAAGTATATGTACAACCTCTAACAAATATACTATGTTATTCATGTTTCTAAGTTATCTTATAATATTATTTTCACTGGTCATATTCATATCTTTAATTTTAAGTTGTCAACCCTACACAATTGTCCATATCATCCCCAGTCTCTCCTAATGTTACAAACAATCTCTAGAAGCACTTTTCCATTGCAAAACTATGGTTTACTCTAGATTGGATCAAAGAATCTAATTAAAAATAATAATTATTTATTAAATTAACTTTTTTAGATTTATAATATATTGGAATCCTTGTGATAGAGGCATTCCTACTAGATTGTGTAGTTGAACTTATGATTTTTACACAATAAAATTATCTCCACCTTACAACACCTCACATCATATTTAAATATTATTCTTAACCCACAACCTCTAAATATTATTTTGACCATTTCACCTATGCTTCCATTACTCTCTCTATAAATACCACTAACTCTAAATTCTATATATTTCATAGTAGCTCATAGATAGGACTTATTCATATATCCAACTTCTAATTAGGTGCATGATTTTTCTTTATTGCATTAATTATGATCAATGAATCTCCTTTAAAGTTAATCCTTTCAATCCCTAACTATATTCCTAACTCAAGGCCTCTCAAAGTCACTTTGAACTTTATATCATCATTTTTTGTAACTTTGGCACCCTTCAAAACATCCACTACTACCTTAATAGATTCATTTAGGCAAAGAAAACTATTCCACTAGGTCTAGGGTTACCATATGTTGATCCATACAATTTATTTTTATCCATCCATCTTCTAGAAGAGACCATATCATTTTCTTGCATAATTCTATAGAGGTTTTCTCAAAGGGTAAGCACACTAAGACAATGTATAGAAAAGTGGCCAAATATTATTTTTTACGTAACCCACTCAAGTAATTTTTTTGAATATTTAGGAAAGGTAGGATGTTGAAGGAGCATGGGGTGTGAATAAATATCCTTGAAAGATTTTAAATAATTTCAAATCTGAATTTCCCTAATGATATATCAACTCAATAAAATATGTTCATTCATTGCTTCAACACTAAAATGAAAATAAAGATAAATAATCTACTTCATCATGGCCATGTAAACATAACCATACAATTATAACATGACACAAAGATTTTGGTCATGCAAAATCCATTGGATAGAAGAAAAACTATGATGAGGATGACACCCACAAATCCTTCACTACTACAAGAGGTTTCCTTTTTAGGGATAAAATTATTTGTCACTTCTAGTGACCTACTCTGGTAGGAGTAATAAAACAATATCTACAAAGATCTACCTTTCTTAAGGATTTAACAACACAAATATAATGTATACACTCACTAAAGAGATTAACAATAAGATTTCTAGATCTACCCTATTTTTGGATTTACCTACCACACTAGTGAGAGAATAATAGTGAAGTTTGATCTAATTAGAAGCAACTTACTCTTTTGTGTCTAGATCAATTTTTGTTCAATATTTTATCACCTCCTATGATTGTAGTATGAAATCCTCCATTTTCTTCTTAGTTCTTTTCTCTACTATAGATTTACCTTTTCATTCATCTAACATATCTCTTTTATAACAAAAGTCCAAGAATAGCTTAAAAAAAAACAAATTTTAACTTTTCTTTTTAGGTCCTTAAATAGAAAATATTTTTCCTCTTTGAACCATGAGCTTATTAGGGTTTCAAAATCTTCTAGAATTTCCCTTGGATCAACTTCAATGATTCAGAATTGTCATTATAATCTTATTAGCCTTCTTATATTTCATTCATTCATACTCTATCATGGGATCATCAGTATTCAAATTGTTCTTCCCAATAAATCTCATAAAATATTCTTCTTGATCTTTGAAAACCTCATTTCCTACTTAGTAGAATTAAAATATATAGATTTCTTTATCATTCCAAAATATTAACTTCTTCCTATGTAACTTGGTAAATACCCAGTTCATGCTTGGTATGATGTCATTTGGTGTTCTCATGAATTGGTTGAGTTAACTATTTATTTTGTGTACACTTTATTTTTTTTCTCTACCTTGAATCAATCAATAGGTGATGGCTTGGTAGCGACATTTATTAATAAATATCTCTTGTACCCACAAGATTGATCTTTTTGCAATAAAAACAACAATGGCTATTTATAGGAGACCTTCTCCCCCTTTTTCATTAGTCAAAAATTCCTTAGGCATGATAGCTTAAAAAACTAACTTGGTGAAAATTTTATTTAAAACTCCTTAATGCATACTTATTTCTCATGAGAAACTTATTCTTGGTATAAGATGTCTTTTGAAAAATATTTTTCAAAACTCTTTTTGTATGTAGTATTTATACATTTTCAATCCTTATATCTCTTGACATATCATAGATACTCTGCCATTTCATTATCCTTAAATTTAGACACATACAAATTCCCCCTTTTTGACACTTATGATAAAAATATAAACTAAAAAAAATGAAATTACGTCATAAAATTGTACTCACATTTTGTCAAGAAGTTGTTGGTGAGTCTACATCATGATATTAATAGTGGAGTCCTATTTATTCTTCAATTTTTAAAATAATTCATTCTCCATGCACAACTTTCCTATGAGATCCAACATATGGTATGCGATAAATAGACCAAGTAAAAAAATCAATTCCTTGGTCTTCTTTATAGATATTTTCATAACCTCTGGGTGAGGTAATTGAAAATCTTACATCTCATTTATTTCAGCCCTTGTCTTGGCTTCTTCTTCTAACAATTCACATTTAAACCCTCTATATAATTTCACATAATAGTTTTGAACAAAATAAGAACTCAATTCACTTGTCAATGCATATGCACTTGACTTCATATCCATATCAATTTTCTATACTTTTTCTTTGAGTTCCTTGGTGAGATGAGGAATGTTACACAGCTTTTTGAACAAAGGAATAACATTTTTAATAAGAGCCTCTAGTTCAGCAACCAAAGTGGAAAGTTACACTTTTTGGATTGCAATGGTCTTTGTTGTCTTATCCATCACTTTGTTTTCAAAAAATTTCTCTACCATTTTCATTAGATTCTCTTTAGCATCCACATCAAGTCCATCAACCTTGTCAACTAACAACACTAATTATTCCAAGATGGGAGATTTATCATCTAGAATTGTATCAAGAAAAATTTCCAACAAGATATCTTTGATATAAACCAACACTTATGTATGGTTCATATCCTTCTTTATTCAATCCTTCTTAGTCATCCTATTGAATAGCTCTTTAAATTTCATTAGAGCTTTGGGATCTTAAGTATGAGGTTCCTACTCTAGTATGATAATTACTTCATCTAGTGTAACAAGATTGGGTCTCATTGTTTTCATATTCTTCTTCTCTTGTTTTTTGGCTTGAGGATGCAAGTATACCATTCCTCTTTTGATACATTTTCACTTGTGATTGTGTAGGTTTTATAATCCTATCAACTCCTTTCTTCATAGGTGGGCTAAACACTATGGCAATTTTAGTCCTAAAGCATGTCACTTTTGGAATATGTGGTGTCACTAGTTTATTTATGTTCCCCTTATTGTCCTTAGAAAAAAATACTATAAGTTCTTTTCCTTTAGCATATTTTTCTTCAAAATCTCCACGTTTACCTTTGGTAAGAATTAACACTTGCTTTTTCTTTCCTTCCTAGAGTGTACCCTCCGGATTGTGAATAATTTTTTGGATTTTCTTCTCAATTTAGGGATCTACAATACCAAGTTTGATTCTTTGATTTTCTTATTCATAAGTTCCAAAGGGCTTAGCATTTATCTTTAGTAGCTCTTTCAATAATTCTTCTATAGTCTTAGTGGCTTGGTCTATATTATGGTCTCATACTCCATTGTTTTTAACCAAACAACTCTTGGTTCAACAACTTGAATTAGTGTATTGTCAGTATCAACAAGAAACAAAATATTGTCCTTGTATTTCTCTACTAGATAGAAACAAAATCTTGACCTTAACTTTCAATGTATTCATTTATCTAATAAATCATTGACCCCTCAACATCATAATTTACAATACCAATAGTGGGAAAATGATTTTAAAAGTAAAAGAATAAAACACCAATAGTAGTAATACTTATACACATTGGTTTTTACAACTTGGATGGTTTTCATGTTCTCCTCTATTTTCTTTGGTAAAAACTCAATAAAGTATAGTTTGTGGCTTTTCTTTAGTATCTTGTATGCTAGGTCAATAGTCATCTATGGTACAATATTAGGCTAACTAAATTGAAATATCATATAGGAAAGGATGTAAATGTTAGCATGAATGATGATGGTATTCCTTTGGGATAGTATCCTAAGCATTTCTAGAATAATTGAGGAGATTGAAAAGTTGAATTTATGATTGTTTTTTTTTGTTGATGTCAACATAGGATTGTTTCTCTAAAGAATTGCAAAGTAGTAGATAGAGAACAAGGTCATATGGAATATGTATTGATGATGAGGCCAAGAATAGTTGAGGATATTTTCTATATTGTATCTTTCTCTCATGGAAAAGTATGTAAGTAGAGAATTGAAGACATGCAAGAGTTATTCAAGTGTTATAAATGACATTGCACAAATAGAGTACCTAAGAAGTAGTTTATGATGTTTGGATTGTATCTCTTAACAAGTTTAGAATTATGATGAGAAAACTTAAATAGTGATAGTAGATAGTTTGATTATGACATCAGTTAGGGCATAAGGTTCAAGGTCACACATTTGAGAAGTTGTATTTAATATGAGTTAGCAATGTTTTGTAATTTTAAAAAGATGTAATAAATTTTAATTTCTTAATGATGTCCTATCATAATTAATTGGGAAAGCATAAAGGTTTAATCAATGAATTATTTTGAGGATATGGTATAAAGGAAGGTTATTTTCCTTTTGATGAAGTGTGTAATGCAAGTACTTTTTTATTGAGAAAGTAATATGTGAAGTTGGTAAATGTGTGTAAGTGATCAAAGCAATTAGTGTGATGCAAGTTTGAAGATATTATATTGAGATCTAAGAAAGTCTTTGGTGCAATATTGGAAAATCTAAGAGGACTGGAAAAGAGTTCAAGTTGCAGTAAGGTATAGACTATGAAGAGAGATCTTTCCCTATTTCTAGAAGTGAAGCAGTAAGGATTTTCTTAGCTTATGCAACAAGTAGGAGATTCAAAGTGTATCAGATAGATGTAAATTCAATATTTCTAAATGGATAACTTAAAGAAGAAGAATATATTAAGAAGTGTAAAGGATTTCCTTTCACAATAGAAGGAGACAAGGTGTCTATATTTAAGAAACAATTTTATTGACTAAAGCAAGCACCTAGAACCTGGTAAGTGAGTTTGAAAAAGTACTTGGAAAAATTGGGATTTGCTAAACATACTTTAATAGAAAGAAAATGGTTTCTATCCTCAACCCTAATTTCTAATACGAATGATCCAAATTGATTAAGAACAAGAAAGTGGTCAATGCACAAATGGATTATGTAATTGAAAATAAGGAGAAAGGAGGTCGTATGGTCTTCCTATATTAAAAAGTATGTGCTTAAATATTGAAATAGATAAAAGAAAAATACTAACCTTGAAGTAGGATAAATCTAGAAAATGTTGATTTATGGTTTCTGTATACAATTCTAGGGATCTCTACAACCTATTCTAGACTAGAAATGTTAAGATGAAGAGAACCCATAAAAATTTTGTCCTTTTGAGAGGAAGTCGACCTTGACCTGCACCACTCTAATGAAATTTTTATTCATAGATCTTACAAGTTTGACAAAAAGGTTATCCAAATCTACTCTTTAATTCACTATTTCGTACCTATATCTACAAGAAAAATGGCTTTTTTGTTTGGATGGGGGATTTTCCTTGGTTAAACCCTAGTTTGGAATTAACCTTGAAATGTAATTGAAATTTTAATATGTATAAACAAAGTAAATGGAACTATTCACCTTGCTTATATTGAAATCGTTGTGGAGGATTCAACCTTGAATCCATAATTATAGATGCTCCAAATCAATGTAGAAATGTATGTAGGATGTTTCAAATCAATGTCATTAGATCTTTAACCCCAATCTTGAATGTATCTTTGCATAGAAGAAGGTTTGAATGAATGTGGATGGAAAAATCTTCAACAATCCATAGAGATTGAACCCTTCAATAGCTAATAATGGACCTCCTTGATGACTTGGATGCTTGAACACTTCAATGCTTGAATTATAGTAGATCTTCACTTCATAGAATAATGGATGTAGAAAGGTAATAGTTCACCTGATATCACGATGTTTCTTAGAAAAAAATGAGAGGAGGAGGCTTCCTTATATAAAGATCTAGGGCACAAACTCTTAGAGAAGATTGACATAGGAAATCCTAATTAACTTTAACCCCTAGAAATGGACCTAGATTAAATGTAATTAAAAAATATACCATTTTGAAACCCAAAATAGTAGACCGAGAAGCATAAAAAATAAACTTTCCAAAGCTCTCAAAAATTGAAAAATGGACCTGAGGTTAGGGACAAGGTCAAACCTACCCTAGGTTAGGGTCAAGGTTGTCCATGATCCAAGTGAAGGTTGAGGTTGACCTTGACCCAAAAATCCAAACTCCTTAGTTTCATAGAGAAAGTTGTTAGAAATAGGATAATAATGGATGGAGAGAGAGAGAGAGAGAGAGAGAGAGAGAGAGAGAGAGAGAGAGAGAGAGAGAGAGAGAGAGAGAGATAGAGAGAGAGAGAGAGAGAGAGAGAGAGAGAAGCAAAATAGGGGGAAATAGCTACATCCATGCAAATACCCATTCAAGGTACTTGACATGACCCTAAACCACTTACTTAGAGGGCTAAAAACTCTTAACATAGAAGTTCTTCCATTTCAAGATGATACATTTAGGCCCCACTTTAGCAAGTGTATGGGCTTGATGCAAACTCTTGGTAAAGTAGATCATCATGAAAAGATAATCTTATTAAAACCAAAGGGAGAAAGAGATCCTCAAGTCCCCATAGACTTAGGTCTTTGTCAATGCTAAGATTAAAATAAGAGAGATATCCCTAGAAAAAGAGAAAAAGAGAAAGAGTGTGATTATCTCACCCAATGAGAACTTATGTCTCATTGTGAACCACACAAGGATACTACACAATTGAAAAGATGGAATTGAACCACCTACTAAATGTGGCTACTCACTAGTCAACCCATCAAGGATTTACTAACACTCTTAAGAATATTCTATTCTAGAAGAGTCAAACCAAAAAGAAAGAGATCCAATCTTAAGGACACCTTTGACCTTAAGGGATCAAAAATATTTGAAAATGGAAGGATCAAGAGATCGTAAAATATAAATCCATGCTTTAAGGACTAGTCATTAATCTAAAAAGGTAGAAAAGTATCTTGAAAAATAATATATATGTTTTGAAAAGTGTGTGTGTGCAATAAGTGAGAAAACCATATGCCCCCATGTTAAAGTCATTGCTATCACTTTAAAAGGAGCAATGGCTTTGATGGAAACATAAACAACTCTATTGATTATGTTTCCACTACAAGATGCCCCAAGATAAAGGCAAATCAAGGGAAATAGTACATAAACATAAAAAGAACATACAAGGGATCTACCTACTATGGGGTTAGTAAGATCATAAGATAATATATATATAAGAACTACAATCACAAAGGAGGAAATATCACATAAGAAAATACAAAGAATAATCCTTTTGGACCATGACCTAGAGACCAAAAGGAATCAATGCTACCAAGTCATGAATCCAAGAAGATTACACAAGGAAACATGTATGAACAATAGCATAGGTGCAATGGAGCATGAAACAACATATGGGAGAATAGAGATACATATAGAGGAATAATATAATAGGTTTGATTCCTTTATCACCTTGCACAAAAAAGTAAGAAAAGATTATATAAAAGAATCTAACAACATTTAGCAAACACATCATGGAAAAATGCATTACAACAGGCAAACACACAACAAAGGCTACCATGATAGACTAGCCAATCAAGCACACTACCTACTCTCCCTATCTCACTATATATTATTTTGGGAAGGTGGGTAGCATGCAAGAGGGACTATATCCAACATAGTAGGAATAATAGCTAGTTCCAAATAAGGATCCTCTTGACAATAACAATGGTTGATAGTAGGTATAAGTGTCAATTGTGAGGAAAGTGTATTAGGTAAATCAATGTCAATGTCAATAGTTTCATATTCATCAATAATATCATCAACATCATTAAGGGTATCTTCTTCATCTAGATTAATCAAAATAGGATCTATGATATGAATGGAATCATTAAAATCATGTAGCTTAACATCATTATTAGCAACAAATTCTTCTAACAAATCATGCATAGTTGTATCCAAATAAGTTAAATATTTTTGAAGAATATAATTATGAGCTTTATATTGAGCATGATGCTTTTTAAAAAGTTCATTAGCAGATCAATTACATTTTTCCTTACTTGAAAAATGTTGAGAACTAGGAGGAACAACTACGGGATCCTTCACATGTTGTATAGGAGAATTGATAGGATTATTAGGTGACTAACAAGTAATAGAAGGAGCTTGATTAATAGATGTAGAATCCATAGATAAAGGAGGTGTGGAAGGTGTAGGAAAAAGACCACCACTAAGATCCATAGGAGGTAAACTTAACTCAAAAATATTATGATGCTTATAGTCTTGATATGAATGGAAAAGATGATCAGGTTAAGAAGGACATGAATTAGGTAATGAAGGCCAAAAGAAGTCAATGGTAGTAGAATCCTTGGGCCTAGACATATGATATAAACTATGATTAACCATCTTTACTTTGTCATCATAATATATATATATATATATATATATATAGGTGAAGCAACAACATGCATGGAATTTAACCATGGTAAGCTAAGCTTAACTTGAAACTGATTAGAAGTAGGAACAACAAAAAAGTTAATGTTCACAATTTTTCCACAAAGTTCAACTAGTAAATCAATAAAACCAAATTATGGATAAATAAAACCATTACAAGTTTGAATTCACACATCCGATATATCTTAAAAATCATGTTGCAAACCTTTCATAAAAATATTTTCTTCTATAATCACATTAAGTAAAGAGGTAGAATCAACAAGACAACCATAACTGGGTATCTCAGCAATCTTAGCATAAATATAAAGGGGAGAATCAAGAGCTTTAATAGTCTTAGAATCATCAAAGGTAATCAAAAGTTCCTAAGGTCATATTTTCTTAAGTTGTTGTCAAGGTTTAGGTTGAGGCTTCAATTTAGGCTTAGGTTTTAGTTGAGGTAGAGTTGAAACTTGAGATTGAAGTGAAGGTTGGGATTAAGGTGGAGATACAAATTAAATAGCATGCTCCACTTTATTAACAACATGATTAAGATTTTCCATATTTAAATCCTACACAATATCCTTAGAAGACAATTGAGCAATAGTATTAGTATCATGTCTAGGTATTAGTATTTATTCCCACTACCATCAAAAATATGAAAAAATAAAGTATTAGAATCAATTAATTCCTTAAACTTATGCTTAAAGAATAAAATTTTTCAATATCATGACCACCCTAACAATGATATTGACAAAAATCTTTCGGATCAAATGATTTAGAAGCCACTGTAGTAGGTAAAATAGGAGGTAAAGTTATCATATTAGCAATTAACAACCTAATCATAATAGAATGTAAAGATCCAGAAAGAGAAGTAAATGTATGATTTAATTGAAAAGCAGTGGTTGTAGAATTGGCATTATGAGATGCAACAACTTGATCAGCAACTACATTTTGTTTTTTATTTATCTTGACATAGTTGTTCAATTTTTGAACTTTATTTGGAATAGGAGTAGCATGACTTTTATCAAAGGAAAAGGAGCCATTAGAATGGTTCTCTCAAATTGACTTACATTTAATTGATAATGATGAATCATTAAACAAAGTTGTTGAAAATAAGTAAATTCAATAAGTAGAATCTTATCGCTAATATCATTTTGCAAGTTTGAAATAAACATTCATTGAATATCAATATTAGGAATGTGAATGGAAATCTAAGCATGCAAATGGTTAAATCTACTAATAAATACAATTAAATTTTCTTTTGAATTTTGTTTACAATGCATCAAAATTATTCAAAGACACTTTTGGGCCAATTTTGTTCTTAAATTGTTGAATAAAAGCATTAGCAAGTTGAGGAAATGAAGTAATAGAATAACAAGTCAAGGAACAAAACCATTGTAAACCCTTTTCACAAAATGTTTGATAAAAAAACTTAGTTGAAGTCCTATGATCATGAGCATAATCACTATAGAGGAATTGAAATATTTTGACATGATGAATAAGTCTCCCTTACTATTATAATTCTCAAGAAGAGGCATAGTGGCTTGTTGATGAACAGGAGTATGAATAATATCCTAGGACAAAGGACTTCCCGTGTCACATGTAGGAGTACTAAACATTTTTTTTTAGTCAAAGATGCAAGTTGTTGTAAACATGACATAGTTTGAACTAGACTAATAATTTTAGAATCATTAGAAGAAATATGAGAACTAGAAACATTACAAACACTAGGAAAAGTGTATGAAGCTAAAAGAATAGAAGACACAACTAGAGGAATACTAGGAACTATAGTTGGCATAGGAGTAGAACAAGTAAAAAAAGCATTATGATAAGAAGGTTTTGATGTAGGAAGGGACACATGAGGAATACTCATAGGGATAGAGAGAACCATCATAGTCACCAAAGGAGTATAAGTAGAAAACCTAGGGAAAGGAATAGAAGAAGGTTATGTTAGGATTAAACCACAAATAGAAAATAAAAATTACATGAAAATATAAACAGTAATAAAAAATAATATATCACATAGAAAAGAACACAAGGCACCAAGATTTAACGTGGTTTACCCAATTCCTAGGCTATGTCCAAACAACAAGTTTGATATTATTATGATCCAATAATTATAACTTGATTACAATCTATAATCCCTTACAGCTCAATACCACTGCAAGAACCAATTTCACATCATAACTTTAAAAATAAATACCTAACCCCAAGCCCTTTTATACAAGTAATTTTATGTTGTTTTAGGGTTACAACATGTCAGCCATATGTCAGCCACATGTTAGGCACATGTCAGCCACAATCCAAAAATTTATGAAGTATGTATAGTACTTTCCTGATTAGTCACCATAATATAATAGGTTATACACTAGTGATAGGAGAAAACAACCCTAAATCTTGAGCTCCTTGAGCTAAAGGTTTAACATTGGAATACACATGATGAGTAACACCATGCAAAAGATTAACACCTTGGTAACTATCACAAAGAACTTTCTTAAGAGCCTCTATAGCTTGAATAAAATCTTGATTATGGTTTTCTTGATGAAGCCAACTACCCATTTTATCAAGTTTGTTTGAATTTTTTTAGACTTTTTTAGATGTGTTGGCCTGATTTTTCACTTGCCTATAATCTTGTTAAAACTTATGAAAATTAGGAAAAAGTCATGTTTATCCTTTCTTAGGGCTTTAGAAATTTGTATAACCCCAAAGAATTTATGAAGTATGTACAATACTTTCCTAATTAGTCACCATAATCTAATAATCTCCCACTTGGGGACTGATCAAGCTCCACACTAAACAATAATCTCCCACTTGGAGACTGATCCTGTAGCTATACCACTACTCCATGAGGCTCTCACTAGATCAAACCACCCTGGACTCTATTGTTCTGTTATTCATGTTTAGTCTAAAAGACCAACCAAAATAGAAAAGGAGTTCAACTTCTCCCTTGTTACTACTTTTGTCAACATATCTACTAGATTTTTATTTGTATGTATCTTCTCTAGCTTTAACTTTCCATCATCCAAAACTAACTGAATGAAATGGTACCACAACTATATGTGTTTGGTCTTTGAATGCAGAGCTGAATTCTTTGCAAGATGAATGACACTTTGACTATCTGTAAACAAATAATTATCCCTCTGAGGATGTCCCAATTCTTCTAAGAAGAACTAAAGCCATATCATATCCTTAGTTTCCTCTGTAGTAGCTATATACTCTACCTCTGTAGTAGATAAAGCATTAACCTTTTGTAACCTAGAAACCCAGCTCATGGCTACCCCACCAATAGTCAAGACATAAGCTATAGTTCTCCACCTGGTATCAATATCTCCTACTAAATCTAAGTCAACATAGCCCTGTAAATATGTAGTAGAGCCACCAAAGTGTAAACACTTACTGGATGTTCCTCTCAAATATCTAAGAATCCATTTGACTGCATTCCAATGCTCAATTCCTGGATGACTCATATACCTACTAATCACTCTCATTGCATGTGAAATATCTAGCCTAGTACATACCATAGCATACATCAAGCTTGTTATAGCTGAAGCATAGGGTACCTTGGACATCTTATCCTCCTCTTCTTGTGTCTTAGGAAACATCTCCTTAGTCAACTTCAAATGACTAGGTAAAGGTGTGCTAACAACTTTAGCATTCTCTATAGAGAAACATTGCAACACTTTCTCAACATAATCAACCTAAGATAGCATCAATGTTCTATTCCTCCTATCTCTGCAAATATTCATACCAAGGATTTATTTTAATGCCCCCAAATCCTTCATAGAAAATGCATGTGCTAATTGGCATTTCAACCCCTTAATATGATCCATGTTAGACCCAGCTACAAGCATATCATCAACATATAAACATAAAATAATGTAGCTATCATCATCCAACCTTTTAAAATAAACACAATGATTTGAATGACACCTATTGTATCCATGCTCATGCATAAAACTATCAAATTTCAAATACCATTTCCAAGGTGCTTACTTCAAGCCATATAAACATTTCTTCAATTTGCACACTAAGTTCTCCTTATCTTTGATCGCAAATCCCTATGGTTGAGTCATATATATCTCTTCATCCAAATCACCATGAAGAAAGGTTGTTTTAACATCAAGCTGCTCTAAATGTAAATCTTCAGTAGCCACAAGACTTAAAATAATATGGATAGAAGTCATCTTAACAATAGGAGAAAATATATCATCAAAATTAATTCCCTTTTTCTGTGCAAATCCTTTTAAAATAACCTAGGTTTAAATCATTTCTTACCTCCTTCCTCTTCTTTCAACCTATAAACCCACTTATTTTGTAAAGCTCTTTTACTTGCAAGCAATTTTCATAAATCCCAAGTCTTATTTTTTAGCAAAGAGTCCATTTCTTTTTTTCATTGCAGACTCCCACTAAATCTTAGTATCCACCTGCACAACTTCATCATAACATTTAAGTTTACTAGTATTAGTACATAAAATAGAATACAAAGAGCGAGATAATCTTTTAGGAGGTCTAATTTTCCTTCTTGACCATCTAACATTCATTGATGTGTGTGGTATTTGTTTTTGTGGTTGTTGCACATCATGAGGAATGGCTAGAACATCAACTTTTGGAGTATCATCCAACACTATATAATCATCTTCTTTCTTCTCATGATGCTACAATAGATCTTTGTACAAAAATTTCTCATTGAATATGACATCCCTGCTTCTTAATATTTTATTATTTTCAAAATCCCAAAGCCTATAACCAAATTCATTAATGCCATATCCAACAAATACACATTTTTTTGACTTAGCTTCCAGCTTGGTTCAATTTTTAGAATCCATGTGAGAAAATGCTTCATAGACAAAGGTTTTGAGAAAAGAATAACTCACCTTCTTGCCAATCCATTCTTCCTCTAGAATACCACAACCCATAGGAGTAGAGGGACCTCTATTAATCAAATATACAATAGAATTGATAGCCTCCACCCACATGTCTAAGGGCAACCCAACATGCAACCTCATGCTCCTTGCATACTCTATTATAGTCATGTTCATGTGTTTAGCCACTCCATTTTCCTGTGGAGTCCTTGGAATAGTTTTCAATCTATGAATAGCATTAGTGGATTAATAATCTTCAAATTCATAACTACAATAATCACCACCATTATCAACTCTGAGACATTTTAATTTCTTACTAGTCTCATTTTCAATCAAGCATTTCCATTTCTTAAAAGTTTGAAATACATAATATTTCTATCTAAGAAAATAAACCCATACTTTTCTAGTTGTGTCATCAATAAATGTAACATAATAATGAGAACCACCAAGTGAAGATAGCTGAGCTAGTCCCCATACATCTGTATGCACAAGCTCTAATTTCTCTTTTTTTGTTTGCCTTTCTAGTCTTTACAAAACTCACTCTCTTTTATTTCCCATACACACAAATTTTATAGAAATCCATATTTACACATTTTAAACCTTTTAAAACTTTCTTTGAATGAAGTACTTTTAGACCTTTCTCACTCATGTACCCAAGTCTATTGTGCCATAGTGCTATATCAAAATCTATAGTAGCTATTTGTTCTCCCTACTCAATTGCAACAATTATTCTTGAACATTCATTTTTCTCTGAAACAATTAAAGTAGAAGGAATAATATGACCTATACAAAGATATAAGGTGCCTACTTTCACACTTTTTGAAACCTTCCAATTTTTATCATTAAAAGTAACTACAAAACCCTCATCATTGAGTTTCCCTATCGAGATTAAATTCCTACTCAACCTTGGAACATGTCTTACCTCATGTAGTATCCAATGATTCCCATTCTACAACTTAATCTTAATTTTTCCCTTTCCAACAATCTAACAGGGTTCATTATCCCCCAAATAAACAAGCCCAAAATCTCCTTGGACATAATCAATGAAATAACCTCTATGAGGTGTAGCATGAAATGAAGTACCATAATCTAAAACCCATGAATCATCAACACTTTCTAAAGATAGAAGAACAACATCCTCTTTGAATTTTTTACTTACCACATTTTCCTCCTTGTCTCCATATGGTTTATCTCCTTCATTTTTCTTTTGATTCCAGCAATCTTCCTTTTTATGACCTGGTTTCACACAGTACCAACAGTCATTTGGTCCTCTTGATTGAGACCTCCTCCCCTTTGACTTTCCTCTTGATTTCCCATGATTTCTAGAATTACTTCTTCTCTCAGTCATTGTGCCCTTACTTTGTGCATTCAAAGCACTTCTTGATGTAGATCCACCTAAGGATTTCCTACAAGTTTCCTCACTCAAAATAACACCGATCACATCTTCACATTTTAGGGTACTAGATCTAGAAATAGAATTACTCATAGCCATTACCAAGCCATTCCAGCTTTCAAGCAAAGAAAATAAAATCAAGAGAGCCCTAATTTCTTCATCAAAATTGATACCCATAGAAGATAACTAACTAGTAATAGTATTAAACTTGTTTAAATGATCTACAACAGATCCACCTTCTACCATTTTCATATAAAATAAATGCTTCATGAGAAATATCTTATTTGAAGTAGAGGGCTTCTCATATAGTTTTGCTAGGGTTTGCATCAATTCTTTTGTTGCCTTTGTTTTTGTAATATTAAATGCCACTGATGGTGTCATGCATAATTGAATGCTTCCAAGTGCCTTTCTATCCAATAGATCTCATTAATCATTTTACATAGATCCCTAATTCTTGGCTTTTCCTTCTAAAGGCTTCCATAAATCCTTCTGATAAAGATAGTCTTCCATTTACATCTTCCATAACTAGAAGTTCTGCCCCATTAAACCTATCAACCCTTAGCTTACCCTCGTCTTCCATTGCTCCCACTCAACTGTGAGACAACCACTCAACTGTGAGAATTTTCTCTAGAGGATAACTAAAAAAACAACCTCGCTCTAATACCACTTGTTAGGATTGAACTATGGATAGAAAATAACAATTACATACAAATATAACCATTAAAAGAAAATAATAGATCACACAGAAAAGAACACAAGGCACCAAGATTTAACATGGTTCACCCAATTCTTGGGCTACATCCACCAAACAACAAGTTCAATATTATTATGATCTAGTGATTATAACCTGATTACAATCTGTAATCCCTTACAGCTCAATACTACCACAAGGACCAATTTTGCATCACAACTTTTTAAAAAAAAAACCTAACACTAAGCCCTTTTATACAAGTAATTTTATGTCATTTTAGGGTTACAACATGTCTGCCATATAAAAGCCACATGTTGGCCACACATCGGCCATGACCCAAAAATTTATGAAGTATGTATAGTATTTTCTTGATTAGTTACCATAATCTAATAGGTTATACATTAGTGATAGGAGAAAACAACACTAAATCTAGAGCTCCTTGAGCTAAAGGTTTAACATTGGAATACACATGGTGAGTAACACCACAGAAAAGATTAACACCTTGCTAACTATCATGAAGAACTTTCTTAATATCCTTTCTAGCTTGAGTAAAATCTTGATTATGGCTATTTTAATGAAGCTAATTATCCATTTTATCAAGTTCATTTGAAACTTTTTAGACTTGTTTAGATGTGTTGGCCTGATTTTTCACTTGCCTATAATCTTGTTAAAACTTGTGAAAATGAGGAAAAAATCATGCGTATCTTTGCTTAAGGCTTTAGAAATTTGTATAACCATCATGAAAAAACCACTAGTCAAATTTTTGTCTTGTCATGTAGTTTAAGTTCATTCAAAATACATTTTCCTTTTAAAAGGACATATGCAAAAAACCTTGATATACTTTTATATCCCTAAGTTTTAAGCTAATGTTTTGTCTCTTTATTTCAAAATCTCTTATCTTTTTAAGTCATGATGTTGCTTGAAGTCTTTATGATCACAAAATCACTCTACTTTTCTCACTACCCATTTCTAGGGTTGCAAATAAGTGAGATGGTCTATTCTAAGCTTAATGTGGCTTCACATTTGCTAACGAGAACATCTATGTTGGAGGTGTGAATGAGAAAAATAAAGAATGGTGCATGATGAAAATTCATTTCTAACTTAAGGGAATTCAAGTGGGGATGCTATAGTAAAAGGAGAAGGTTAAATTCAAACATTCATCAAAATCCTGAAGGTTATAAACCATTAGGGATATCTTAAGTTGCGATCGTGAGAATAGAAGGAAATAGTTAGCACAAATGTCAGCACAACATTGTGAAGGATCAGATAAAATGTAAAGATTAAGCTACAAGGATGTGAAAAGGCATTGATGGTTAAGAATTATAAGTAAGAAAATATTCACAAGTGGGTTAAAGAAACCTCAAGTTAATTGAGCAACATTGTGAAAGCTTATAATCACATCCTCATAGGGTCACTTACTGAGTTAATGGTTTAAGCCATGAAGTAGCAAAGAAAATAAAGTAGTCAAGATAAAGCCTTACTCACATGATCTCATGATTAAAATATGAAGGTGATTCTGGGTTGTGAAACCATGAAAGATGCCCCATAGTTAAAATAAATTCTTATTGCTAGCTCACAAAGGTCTAACACAAAATGATAATTAAGTAGTGATGGAGAGATCAAGTGACCATGAATTTAAGATTCATACTATTGCAATGTCACTTGAGTTAATGAATGACTCAGAGTAAAGGCAACAAAGTGGTGAATGCTTTGGATCACACTATTGCAAGTTTTAATTGTAATTACCAAATTAATTTTGTGAACATGTGAAGATAAGTTCTAAATGGCTAAGGTTAAAGACTAGCACAAGTTTGAAAGGGTTTACATAATAGTTAAAATTCAAGTGGTAAAGTTGAAAAAAGAGATAATGGTCAAAAAAATAATGAAGCACATTTTCGCAAGTCAAAAGTAAAGGTAAAGAAATAATGATGCGAAGGTGTGAACAAAGGAATTGTTGTAGTCAAAAGTGATTATTGTACTCTTACATAGTTCCATAGATAGTTGGGATAGTAAGTTGTGATGTTGTGAGATGAGGAAAGTGTTATAGAAAAATGCTTGGTGCAACATCACATGGTTAGAATGAACATCTTATTTGATGGTTGTGAAGGAGTGATAAGGTAAGAATATAAATTAGTTCATCATTGCATGGAAAAAATATATTAGGGTAAAAATGACAACAAAAGTGTGAAATGGTAAATAAATTAGTTTTCACTAGATCACAGTGGTCTAAAGCATAAAGTAAAATGAATTTTTAAATGAGTGAAAAAAGGCATTCATAGCATCAAAAGCTAGATTTAATAGTTAAAGAGATAAGGTTTTAGGTTGTGAGACATCAAAAAGGTAACCTTGTTCACATATTCGTAGCTATCATTTATAAGGCATGAAAGCAACTTTAATGGCCATGTTTGAGCTGGAAGTATGAAAAAATATAAAAACATAGATTTTGCCAACTTTTTAAGAATTGATAGGTTTTCAAGTGTGTTGACCCTAAATTCAATTAATGCCATGCTCCTATTGTATAAGAACATAAAATTTGAAAGATAGGAAATTTTTCATTAGGTATTTTTATAACTGCTTAAGTTTTCTAAGTGAATTTTAAGTTGTAGAGTGATTTCCAGTGACTTTTTAGCATCAAATATACAAATTTAACAAAATTACTTGCAGAGATGGCTCAAAGAGAAGGAGAACTAATTGCACAAGTAGTGATTCAACACCCAACTATGACACCAAAAGTTCCCAACACATTTGGTAGAAGAGTGCATACATATCTTACCTAGTTCATCCAATGCCCAAAATGCAAATGACCACAATTTCAAGGACCCATATGTACTTTCCAAAGATGGAGAATTTCCCAATAGAAATGGGTATCAGTTGTTGTAGTATTTCTACAAGAATAGAACAACAAAGGTTCAAGTTTGTAACCCTTGGGTAAGGAACTTGGGCAAGTTAATTATGATAGAAGTGTTTGTACATATAGACTTGGTGAAAGCATTAATCAAGTGCTACAATCTGTTTAACAAGTAATCCCATAGAAGGGATAGAAGTATTTTCTTATCCTTGGACAAAGAAACAGTCATAGAAGCATTCAACTTGGGAGGAGCTATGTCACTACCAATTGAGATAAGATAAATAAAATGAAAATTTAAAGAACCACAAGAGTTTCCACATGGGAAGGGCAATGACCAGGAACATTACTTCATCAAGAAAGGACTTTGGAGACATTCCAAAGAAGAAAGAGATCAAAAAGGTTATGCCCCTTGAATTCTTCCAAATATATTTTTAGAATATTGTATTTGGAATTAACAAAGAATTAGGTTTAGATGGAACCATGAATGCTACTGGATCACATTATATCATGGCTTTGAATATCCAAGACCCAAATCATAATGTTGGGTATGATATTATGGAGTATATCATTGATAGAATTCATGAGGAAATCATTGATGCTCAACAAGGACATTAGGAGAATTTCAAATTCCATCACTATTCCTTGATCATGCATCTAAACCTTTTCAAGAATGTTGATCTATTTGATCAGAGCTTCTTCTAGTCTACACAAGAATGGGGAGAAAGGTTGCGAGTACAATGATGGACAAAGGTATGGAAAATATTCTACCCATAATCAAATGTCATTTCTTTTTATGATGATTTTGTTTATCCAGTTTTGAAAATGATAGGGTTGTTAATTAAAAGAGTCCCTAGAAGTGTTAGAAAGGTTGTTAAACCTAAAATGTGGTTTGATGTTGGAAAGCAATTTACACATGACTAGGGAAGTTTTTTCTTATTTGAAGAGTATACTATTATAAGGGTTTTTGGATATCCTTAGCCACCCCATGTCTTTCCCAAGTATGTCCTTGATAGACTAGGGTTTATAGAAGTATTTAGGCAATTGATTTCTTTGAATAGAGAATACTTGGGAAAACATGTCAAGAATGCGACCTTTTTGTGTAGATGCACTAAGCTAGAACACTTCAAAATAGGTAAAAATTCAATTGAGGAAACCAATGCATATTTAAGAAATTATTAAATACCAAATGGGCTAGCCAGAACTTATGATACATTCAATGTAGTAAAGCATGCCTTGAAGAACATGAGAGGGTACAATTTGCATCCCACAAAACCTATATCGGAAGAAGATATTATTGCTAATAGGTTAAATGAGGATATCTGTGGGGAAAGGATCATGAAGTATAGGGACATTGTTAGTTTTGAACAAGAGATGAGAAAAGAAAATCTATTTTTTAAGGGACTCTATCCTAAGGAAGACTACCAGTCCAAATAGAATATTTGTATGGAGAATTTTGATGAATTAGCATCATAAGTCCCTAAAGCAATTAGATGGAAGATATACCTTACGTATTTAGGGATGAGTTTATTGTTGAATCCAATGATAATGAGGATCAACCTAAAGAAGACTAGGATAAAGAGGAAATTCCTAAGAGTTTTGAGTGGGTAGAATAGAGGAAGAAAAGACAAAAGATGGTGGAAGTCCTAGAAAAGGCTCAAAAAAAGGCCCTCCAAATTCTGGAAAGGGGCAATAAATATTTTAATGATATCAAAAGGTGGTTCTTAGTATCTCAAGCTTCAAAAGATGAGGAGAGGGTAAAGAAACTACAATTGGAAGCTCAAATGATTGATGAAAAAATCAATGAATCTCAAGAATCTATGAGTGATGACAACTTCATCAAAATTGATGATTTTAAAAGTTTCTTGTTTGGAATAAATTAGAATGAATTATCTCTATAGATGAAGCTAGGTGATTCTGACAAAGTAGTTGCTTGACTAGGATAAAAGTTACAAGAATATGATCTTGCAAGTGAATCCCTCACTGTTGAGGAAGCAAGAGACTTGATGACAAGGAGTGGTGATTGTTTTCCCAGGATGCAATATCAACTCATCTTTTCTACTGGACCAAATAAGAAGACAAGAGAAGTCAATCTCATTTGAAGATGAGAATAATTATGGAGAGATAAAAGGGTCGACATATAAAATAGATGCTTAGAAAATGGCAATATGGAGTTCAATGCTAGAGCATGACAAGCATACTCTCATAGAGATCAAAGAATTCCCTAGATGGAATGCTATCTTTTGGAATGTACCCTCTACTTCTAGTGATCTAATATATGAGATGCACACTTCAATAGTATTAATGAGAAAGAACAAAATGGTTACTTTGAAGGCTCGGCTTGACGAAGCTTATGAAAAATTCATTAAAACTAGAAGAAATCTTTCTTTTTCCTTCATACATGAACATATCTTTAGGCTTCCAAAGAGCTCAGAGTTATTGAGAACTTGTCCGTGGTGACTAAAACATGAATAAATTCAAGTAATTATGGTACATTGCCAAATTATAGTTAAAGGATGCTCAAGAGAAAGTTTCTCAATCCATTATATACTAAGCTTTCTAGTATTTTTCAATTTTAATCACCATGCCTCCAATGAAAGTTTTCTTAGGTCAAGTTGATTATTTGTCAAGAAATAACATAATGACCTCCTTGAATTGCTAAGACCAAAGATCAAATACCCTCACCCACCAGTGGAGCCTTTTAAATCCACTCACCTTGTTGAGATTCCTAATACACTACAGAGGCCACAATACTATATTGTTGAATATTTTTGGGCATTACATGTAGATTTGAATGTATAGTATGAAGATAAACTGAGAAATTCTTTCATGTATTTGGTTAACAAAATTGAATGGCCATTGTTCTATGATCAGTTAGCAAGGGTGATAAACATATGGGAGGAAATAAAGGCAAGTGATGAGACTTTGAAACCCATTGGAAGTAAGTGGAGCAAGAGAAGAAAAGAGATCACATTTCTATGTTATTCTATCATAAGATCTTCACATGACCACATTGAAATAACTTATGATCTTGCTCATGATTTCCTAGAATTTGATGATAAGAGAATTGAGATACAAAGAAGAATTGTTAGCTATTTGGATAAGTGAAAAAGTATGAAATCTGATTTATTTCCACTTGCTTTGGATAAGAAGAATAAACTAAAAAAAAAAAGATGAGTTGACTAAAGAGTTAGATGATTTTTTTTTTCAAAGAATGAATAAAGTTATCAATGAAATAGGACATGCATGGTGGGTAACCACAATAGAAGAAATGGTGTAGGTCCAATTATTCTTTGATTCCTTAAAGCAAGATTTTGTTAATATTGATAAAGGGGCTAAATATGTGATCAAAAAGAAAAATGATAGTCTATATTTAATTGTCTAGATGACACACCTTTTGACAAGTGGATGGCAAATATTGCTTCTAATAAGTACTGAGAAGAGGTTGAGAGTGATGATGATGAGATGGATCAAAATAAAATACAAATTATTGATTAACCTACAAAAGATCAGAGGAGGAAAGAAGACAAAGAAGGGAAACCATCTCAAGTAGAAAGTACCATGGGTCAGATGGATGATGTGGTAGAAATAAAACTATGTATAACTATCACCTTGGCAGTACATGAAGATGCTAGAAGTGCTAGAATAGAGGTAAATTTGTAGGAATCAGAGCCTAACACATTATTAGCAAAGTTGATAGCTACATATGCCAAGGATTGAGAATAGCAAAAGGCCCATCATGGAATCTGTAGCATCTGAAAATGTAATAAAAGTGGAAGCCATCAAAAACAATATTATGTAAAGGTTGTTCTATTATGCATAGTTTTTTCTTTTTGTGAAAGCTTTAAAATGTAAATATATTTTGTTAAAGGACAATTGTTAGTTCTTGATGCCTGAAGCTTATTGCATCTCATAGTATACAAGTTAGATTCGAGGGCTATAGAAAGGGTCCAAATAGTTGTATCATCTTTAGCTTATGTTAAGTCTACCTTTTAAGTCTATTTGGTCCAATGTCTTGATGTGAATATTTTATGATATATTTTCTTTGTAGGTTAATGAGAATGTATCAATTTGATAGGATTTAGATGTTTTGTCTTGAGTCACACTAAGTCTTACTGTATACAATTATTTTCAAAAATGAAATTAATACAAAGATGAATTGTCACCACATCTTTTTTGGTTGAATCTTGTCTCCATTTATTTTATCTAGTCATTTTTAAGTTGTATAAGAAAAGCTTGCGTAGTTAAATGCAATTGAATCAAATTACATATCAATTCACCATTGCTATTAGTTAAATGAATTAAATAAATTCTTTAGTGGTATTGAAAGGGTCTCCATGGTAATAGGAAGGATGTCTATAATTACAATTTTTAGTAAGAATTGTTGATAATGTTGATTGTAAAGCAATCAATTAGATCTAGGAATTGAATGGACTCTAAATCCCAATGTATAAGGTGATGATCTATTAGACCCAATCTGTATGTGAAGAAATCAAAGACAAGCATCAAAATAAAACACAAAATCAATTTTTACTTCACTATTTGAAAGATCTCAATGCTAGTAACACTTGTTTTCTTTTGATCTCTAAGCCTTAGTTAGCTACTATTACTATAAATATTTGCAAATTTGAGAAGAATTGTGACCAAATCTTCTTATAGGGGATGTTTATTATCTTAAGATGTCATGGAATGAATAAAATATGTATATGTTAGAGATAGGAGATGAGAATCAAAATGAAAATAAGAGATTATTATCTAGTAGCATTCATTTGAACCATCGCTTAGGTATACCGACCTTGGTTCTATAGAGCCTAAAGAGTAGGAAATCTATCTAGATTTCATTGTAGTTGGTTCTAGATAAGAAACACATTCAATTGTTTATATGAAGTAGTTGATCCTTAGATTTATTTTTTTTTCATTATCTTGTTATTGAGTATCTTGTTACTTAATACTTGAAAAACACCAACAAAATGGCAACTCTATTCGGGAATTTCTTAACACATGTGCATGTGTAAAATGGATGACAATTTATTTGGTCCTTTTGTGTACATGTGTGTCAGATCATTTTGTAGTACTGCTTGTGGTTATAGTGGGCCTATTTTAGTTACATACCTTGAGAATTTAGAAAAGAGAGAAACAACCCTAGTGCCACAAGTGTACATTGATGCACACAACCTTAATGAAGTGTCTTATCTGTCAAGCAAGAGTTGTAGTCATGTGTTTTTTGTGATTGGTCCCTTATGTTATAAAGTATTTTGGTATTCTCTTGTACTTTTTTCTCTAAAGTCAAAAGCCATTTTATATCATGTTGTCCCTAAAATAAGGTGGTGACTCAGTCAAGGTTTTGAAGCTAGTGCATATTTAATAAGAAATTCCCTCTTAATGGCTAATAAAAGGAATAATATAAGAGCTTACATAAGGGCCAATCCCGATATACCCTTATATACTAATTTTCCCTAAGGTGGTAGAAAGAATCAAGGAAAAAGGAAAGTAGATCCAAATCCCACCTAGAAACCCAAACGTAATACATCAGTATATCCTCAATATTAACCAGTGGTAGGAAGGGCATATTCTTCATTAAGTTCTAAGTCAAAAAATGCAAGTCTTTTTGGGGGGGATATTTACTACTCCACTACAAGAAGACCAAGTTTATCATGATAAGAATGTTTCCTCAATAGGAGATAATTTTCAAATATCAGATATGAACCATAGGCTAGGATATGGAAATGTCATAAAAGATCCTAGAATAATTCCATATATGGAGCCTAATGTTATTGATCTTGATGACCCTGCTAATTTAGAGGCCACTTCTATAGATCCTAAGGAAGTATGTTCAAAAATAGAAGTTTTGAAGAAATGGGTCATAGAAGAGGAGGCCAAGTGTATCTATTTGGAGAAGGAAAGAGAGCAAGCCACCTTGAACACCATTATTGAAAGAGATAACCTATTTAGAAGGATGGCTGCCTTGAAAGAACAAAACAAGAAGTTGAAAGAAATGACCTCAATCCTTCATGTTGATGTGTTTTGGGATATAGATACTTTAAAATCTAAGGTTCTAGAACAAGAAAAGATCATAAGCCAAAGGCAAGAACCTATCATTTCCCATGTCCAAGCCTATAAGCCCATCCAAGCAGATCCTGTAGAACCCATTGTGAAACCCATTGATAAAGGAAAGGGAAAAGCTATAGGATTTCAAATAAATGAACCCCAAGCTACATTAATCAAGTTTGTAAATCCTCCCATGTCTAAACTAGACCTTGATCTTGAAAAGGCTATAAAAAAGAAAGAGGATTTCACAAAGGAACTTGAGAAGGTTGAGAATGAAGCTCAAGCAGCAAAAACTAGGAGAAAGATTTAGTTCATTAAGTCTAACTCTACTTTACCTGCCTGGCCCAACTTGTCCACACAAATTGCAACTTAAGTAAAAGCATAAATAATAATTATTTACTCTAACACCCCTCCTTAAGTGCAATTTAGGGGAATGCACTTAAGCTTACAACAGCTAAGATGAAATGTAGAATGGATCCCAACAATGAGGCCATGTTAGGTACCCATGTAAAATGCAAAGAAATGCAACCTCTAAAAATGGGGAAAGAGAGAAAACTACATGGTAAAAACCCTCCCCCAAAAAGAGGTAAGAGAAAACCTAGTGAAGTATTGAAGAAGCCTCCAACTAGAGGAATGTCCCAACAAATAGGAACAAAGAAGATCATGAAGAACATCACTAAGCATAAAGTGGCTGCAAACTTTATAAAAAAGAAACTACTGATATGAAGAACTTCCATGGAAAATAGAAGGCATAAACTAAGAGTGTCTATATAGTAGATGATCCATCTCACCAAAATGCATAGGTAGCCAACCACTGTAATCACCTAGTATATAGAATCAAATACTAAACACATAGCTCACACTATCAAACCATCAAATTATAGAAGCATTATAATAATAGAATAACCCCCCCTTAATGCAAAGGGGGTGAGATAATAGGCAACTGAAAAAGTGGGCCAAAAATCCTCTATAGAAAGAACCAAGAATAGGGAGAGAGGAAAAGGTACAAACACCTATAAAGGTTGATGTTGTGGAAGGGACACTCACTTGACAAAGGAAGAGGGCATAAAAATGGAAACAACTAACCTCCCATGGTGCTTTATAAAATAGTGCTAGTACAACTATCTCAAAACAATGTTCATGAACCCGAAATGTAAGAGTGGCACTTTATCCTAGTGCATTTGCATAAAGATGCTTACAAATCATATCAACAATGATTAGAAAGGGAAGAAAGTTGATACAAAAGATAATAGACCCTAAAAAAAACATCCCATGCCATAAAAATAATCTTCAAACTTGGAAAACCCAAGATATCCACCATAGAGAAAAAAATGCCAAAAGCATGATAGAAAGAGCATGGGGCAAAATCTAAAGAAAATGATAGCATTTATTAAAAGGTGACAAAACCAAATTTCCAAAAATATAATATTTTCAAAAAATGAAGATGGGATGCACATTAAAAGCTTGCTAGAGTGAAAAATAGAACTTTAGACTTTGACTACAAAAATGGGCAACTGAACTACATCAAAAATAAAAAAATACCTACACTAACGTCTCCATCTTAGAACTAGCTTTTTGGCACTTTCTTTAGATTGGAAAAATACCTCTATATACTCAAGTTATGGCCAAAAAATTGTGAGTAGGTCAAAAAGGGATTTGCAGTGCTTACAAGTGAGGCTAATGATGTATTGCTAATGTTAGCAAATCATGATGCTAAAATTAATAGCCAGACAACTGTCATGGCAAAAAAATACTACCACATGGTAGTATAGCAATAAAAGTGCTGAAATGGCACAAGCCGCATGGCAAGTGTCAATGTGATACAAGTAAACTAAGCCACACATTAGTAAAACTCCATGTGGGTAGCGACTGTGTAGCTAACTAGGTGGTGCCGTAGGGGTAGCACACTGGTGGAGAAACCTAGTGGAGGTGCTAGAGAAGTAGCAAGGACTAAGGGTGCCACTGAGAGGGTGGCAGGCCAGCCAAGTAGCGGGGGTTGTGAAGTAGCAACTATGTTGCGACTACCCCATGGGTACACTGCCGATGGAAGTGGAGCATGGGTTGAGTGCCAGTGGTGTGGTCATAGTGCCACAATATTACAGTGATGGTTGCTTGGAACTGCTAACATTTTTGAAAAACAAGTGCAATAAATGTGTTTTTAGTATGTACTACCTCTCAAACAAATTTTTTTTGCCTCCGAGATCAACTATGACCAAAATTGACAATTTTATATGGACCTTAACTGTAACAGGCCTTCTAAACTCAATGGCAGTATTTATTTAGGCCTAGAGTGCTCTAAAAAAATGCTCTTCCCCTAGATTGAAGAAAAAATTCACAAACAAACTAGGGTTTGTGTCTTTGAATCACAGCTTCAAAAATACTTTAGCCAAGAAGTAGTACAAAGGCTCTAATACCATGTAGAAGTTGATGAAAGCCAACTTCATAGCTCACCAAGATCACCTGCATGCAAATAATCTATTGAAGGGAAATTGAAGAAGGAAGAGGTGGAGCTTGGAACAACTAAATGGACAGAGAGAGAAGATATTGCAAACAAATAAAAATGTATTGCTATACAATATGCCTTGAAAATGAGTTGAGAAATACAATGACAGATCTTGAATATAAAGGCCTCAAGGAGACTTCTAGAATAAGCTAGAAGATGCTAGGAGATAAGAATGACAACTAAGCATACATCCACAAAAGGTGGAATGTCCTCGACCAAGGTGAGGAGATAAATATGACTTAGATATGAACAAACTCTCATGTTGTCAACAACTCCTAGACTACAACTAATAAATAAATGCATCAACCTAAGTAAGCTTAAGTAAAAGCATAAATAATAATTATTTACTCTAACATGTCTTACAACATATTTTAATGCTTTTGATAGCAAGATTACTTATCGAGTGATAAGGAGCCTAAGACATTGAGGGATGCTTTCAGAATTGTAGTAAATATTGAAAATAATAGAAAAGTATCTGGCAAGCTTGGGAGGAGAGATGATCCAAAGTTATTCAATAACAAGAATAACAACAAAAGAGGAGTTGATAAAAATCCTCCAAGTAAGAAACCTGAAGAACCCTCAATAGGTCAAATATTAAACTTATTAAAAAAGATGAACCCATTAACTTTTAGTTCAAGAAAACCCATTATTAGTGACAAGTCCCTATCAGATAATAGCCATTTCAATAGACAACTAAGAATGTAGAATTACCCCTACACCACACAATGGAAGGATGTTAAACAAATTCCCAACCAAACCCAAAATGTAAAAGATAAGGGTACACTAGATTCCTTGCAGAGAAGCTCTATTAATATGAATGATGATGTACCCTAGTGCATAATATGTCAATCACCCCAATTTCTATATTATTGTGTAGTTTCTCAGTCATTTTCTTTAGAACAGAGTACACAACATGAAGAAAAAGAATAAAATAACCATGATGATGTAAGCTATAATATGGTAGGTATGTTTGATGATTGTGTAGATTCTAATTTAGAGGAGCATGAGGATGATGTTACTAGTAAAAAAATTTCTTACTAGCTACATCATCAACAAGTATTCTCAGATCATAAAAATTATGATAAAGACAAGGTATGTAATGTACCCTCAAATGTTGATAATATAAACTTGAGAATGCCTTCAAAGGAACAGATTGACAAAATCATTGCAGAAATTATTTCTGAAGTGCATAGTAACTATAACCTAAGGAATAGAACAATTGGAAATGATGTTGGCAAATATTCTAGCATATTCATCAAGGATATTACACACAAGATGAAAGATAAGAATAGCAAGACTCATATTGAGAAAGGAAAGGCCAAAGTAACTAAAATCAAGAAGTGGGAGCCTAAAAAGAAAGTGCAATTTCAAACAAGTGATACCCCTAGAATAGTAGTGCAAGAAAAGAATTCAACATTTTATTTAGCCAAGAATATTGTAGTTCTTGCTACTCATAGGACATCTACTCTAGGTATGCTTGTGAAGCCCATTGTGTCAAAACCTATAGATATGATATCTATGTTGTCACAAATTACTATCAAAGTACCTTTGTCTAAATTATTTAGAATCAAGGAACACAAGAATAAGGCCTTATCATGGTTGGGCGAGATAGGAAATAATAATAATATGGTTGAACCAAGTAACATTCAAAAAATCCCAGTAGTGGTAGAAGATAATGGTGTTATATCTCAAATCCCACAAATATTTTTTGGGTGATTCATCAATAGCCTACATAGAAGATATTGACCCATTTTTTAGTAGTTTGAATATAAAAGGAAAAACTCTAAAGAGCTGCATTATAGATTCAAGAGGATCCAACACCATTATGCCTTTTAAAGTCATAGAAGCTTTAGGTCCAAAGGTAGATACTAACAAGGTAGATGTAGAGGTATGGATGCTAGAGATGTCCCTATTATAGGTACTATTAGTCCATTGCCATTCAAGTTAGCTACATACCCTAAAGCAAAATTGACTATGTTAGTCCCTATGGTTGACATCTCTCCACATTATGGGATGTTTCTCTCTAGAAAGTGGAGTACTATTATGGGAGGTAGTCTAAAATGCTACTTGTCTTATTCAACATTCCATATAGGTGACAAGGTAGGTAGGGTAGATAGAGAAAAAAAGGTCAATAAAATTCTAGAAGAAGGCATTGATAAGGATTCAACTTTCTTTTTGGACATTGGTGTAAATTCTTTTAGGGAAGAATTTATCATTCAAGAAGTAGAGAAATTGCATACTATAATCAAACATGAGGTGGAATGCTATATGAATTCGCCATTTTTTTTGGCTATGTACTTTCATGGGGCTAGTTCCAAAGAAGGTTTGGGGGTAGGTGTATTTTTTGTTTCTCCTAAGAAGAATACCTTCAAATATTAATTTACTCTAAAATTTTCTTGCACCAACAATATAACATAGTATGAGGCCCTAGTGTTAGGACTTAAAGTTGCCACCAATCATGGAATCAAAAAGTTGCATGTCATAGGTGATTCTAAGTTGGTCATTTTATAAATGAAATAAACTTATGCTTCAAAAAACAAAAGGTTGAAACAATATAGAAACACAATTTGGGATTAGATAGAATTTTTTGATGCATTTGGTATTTCATGGATAGATAGAAGTCAAAATAAAATGGTACATTTACTAAAAAATGTAGCAATCAAGCCTAAGGAAATATCATTCACTAGAATCTCACAAATGGAAGTTCAAAATAGACCCTCAATACCTAACAATATTGAAAATTGGCAAGTTTTTAAGGATGACAAGTATATTTTAAACTTCATGCTAAGTGAGCACAAATACCATGGTCAAGAAATGGATTGTAGTGATTTAATTGAAACCATTGATGGTAAGGAAACTATTTTTGGCCAGGAGATTATGTAGTTGAAAACCAACAAGGTACCTAAGGGGTTGATGATTCTGGAGAATATTTTTGATAATCAAGAAAGAGTAAAACCTAGATTTGGGGACCTTGATGAGGCCAAATATTGCCTTCATTTTATGATACTTTTTAAACACTTTGTTGATACTCTATTTTATCTTTGTCAAAACATTTGTGGACCTATGTTTACCAAAACCTATGATAAACCTATGGGTAGATACTATGCCATCTTTTGCTAGTATCATATATATTATACAATATTTCATATAGTTATCAAAATGTGTGTTCTTATATTTAAATTTAATTTGATAAATGATTATTTGCAAACATGTCTTTGTATTATAACTAACCTATCAGCAATGAAGCTAAAAGATGACTGGAAGAATTAGAAGATGAGGGCCAACAACATTCAAGGAGAAAAGAATGCTAAGCTACATCCACGGTGGAGGAAAGTTGTAATGGTTCCAAAGGACACGAAAGTGAGTATAGAGGAACTATGAAGACTTATTCCCTTCTCTATATGTATTCCTATGGTGAGCAGATGTTTAGACTTTATGATTCCCACCTTAAACCATTATCTCTTCTTCTTGCCTTGAGTTTTTATTTTCCTTCTTTCTCTCTCATGGATTTAAAGGTAGGTCATTTACATTTTTGTTATGGAATAAGTGTCAATCTCCTATATATAGGAATTAACCCAAGTGTGTTAGTTTAGCTAGTTAGAAGAAAGAGTTTGTGAGAATAGATTGTTAACTTTTACAACAAGTTTTTTTTTTACCCTTTTGTGTTATGTAATGAATTTCTAAAATGTAATGAAATAGTTTTTGGCTTCTATCTTCTGTTATTAATTTAGTTGAAGCTAACTCGGGGGGCCCACTTGGAAGGTGGATTAGATTAGTATAGAATAGATTTATTTCCTGGAATTCTTAGTATTGTAAGTAGAAGTTGTAAGTTTCTTCCTATAGCATCACACTTCATGAATGTTCCTACAACATATGTGAGAACAATTATAGTGGATGAACCAAGTTGGAATATTTTTTACCCTTTCATTGTATTTCTAGTATTCATAGAGTTAAGTGTGTTAGTTTCCTATAGCAATATCGTAAATTCTTTTCCTTTCATTTTACTTTCTTGTAGCATAAGCTTAGTGACTCATTAAGAGACCTAGTGTACATATTGTGCCAACCATTTCAAGTATACATCCCTGGGTTGAAAAAATTAAATGCACCTCATAGTGGGAAAAATAGTCCTTAGTTTGAATATATTATTCTTAAGCATGGCCTAGAGCATGACTATGATACACCTATTGTGAGTTAGATCAGTTTTAGTGCCATTGTTGGGGATGATGTTAGGCTAGGAGCATTTTTAAATCATAGTTCTTAGATAAAGATTTTTTTAGAAATTTCTAGCTTTGAAGCTTCTTTCACTAGTGTGAAAATTTAATTGTATGCATTGAAGAGGAAGATGACAAGATGAATATGGCAGATTTCTTCCATAGGAGTCTATTAATTTGAATGAAGAAATTGAAGAAGAAGAAGTTGAGTTACCTTTTGAAGATGCAAGTCTTTTTTTTCCCACAACATCATCATCAAGAGCTAAACCAATAGATACAAGTGGGCTTCAACCTTTTACTAAAGTTTTGGCTAGTTTTCTTGATAACACTACTCTGAATCAACTAGTTGTTAATCATCCAGTACCCAATATCCCTTTTTAGCAACAACCTCATAATCTAATACCTCTAGTCATGGTACAATCTAGTTTTCCATTTCCTCTCCCAAGCCTTGTAAATACTAATAAGCTCAAGAATATACCTACAACTACCCTTGCAAAGTTATATGGCCTTGAAACCAAAGACCCTAATACTTTCTTATTTGAGTTTGATATACTTTGTCATAGTTTTGACTATAACACTGATGCCCATAAGCTTAAATTTTTACCAGCAACATTGAAAGAATTAGCTCGACGATGGTTCATGGGCTTAGGAGCCAATGTAGTAGGAAGTTGGGATGAAATGCAAACTCTATTTCTAGATAAGTACAAAGAGTATTGCAAAGCATATGGTTCAAGAGGAGATGATGTCTTTAGGATATATCAGAAGGAGCAAGAAACATTGGAAGACTATGTTTCACATTTCTTATATATACTATAGAAGAACCCTCAGCATGTGTTGTCTAAGGACTCACAAAAGCTAGTCTTTCTAAGAGGTGTGAATGATGACTATCTAGAAGCACTAGACTTGATGGCTAGTGGTGATGTATATCAAGCTTCCTAGGAAGACCTCAAGAAGATCTATCAGAACTATTCAAGGTCAACCATCAAGAAAGGCCAAGGATCTTGTTCCACAGTCACTAAAGGAATTAGTCAAGGAATTTTAAAGCTTGAGATATCTAAACTATTATCAGTTTTTAAATGAGACATCATCAGTGATGTTGCTACACATCTTGATACAATGAATGCAAAGAAAAAGTATGCAAAAGTAGACCTATAGATAGCCAAATACTACCCTCATTGCTGGATTTCCAATGTAAACTAGTTGCAAGCATAGAGAACCAACTGAGTACATCAAGATAGATGGAGATGATGAGCAAGTATTCTTTGTTGCTCAACACTGACCATTGGCCCAACATCAAGGTATGCCTCAAGACCCTTTGTAAAATTCAAATTCATATGGTAATAAATGGAAAAGTTGTAATCCCCAAGGTCCTCCATAATATTAACCTAATTGGAACAATGCTGGGCAAAACAACCCACAAAAATCATAATGGCCTCGAAATTCCCAACCACCCTTGCTTAACCAATAGAGTAACCAATGGTAAAACTTGCAAAACTAATGGAAACCACCCCAAGGGAATTAGAAGTCTACAAACTAATGGAGGGGATCTCAACAATGGCCTAACCAAAATACTGGTACTCCACAATTACCACCTCCAATTCAACAACTTTCTTTAATGCTACCACCTATAAATCTTGGACCTCAAAAGTAGACATAGTTGCCTACACAACCTCAACCAAACTCAAATAGCCAACAACCATAATAGACCATGTATAGTGTTGATGCTTAATAGTATTCTGCTAATGCTTTGGGTGTTGTAGATATACATCTAAGATTTGGTACAACTTTACCAGTGCCTAAACCACCTCTTATAACTAAAATACTAGACCCTCCTACAGCATCAGAACCCTTAATTGCTGAAACAGTTAACCCAACCAATGTTACCATGTCAATCCAAGCTCAACCAGCAGTGGAACCTCATTTTTTAGAAAAGCTTATACGAAGAAAACCTATACAAGTAGAGGAACAACCTTTTGATATTGTTGATTAGTTGAAAAACATACATGTCCAAACACCCCTATTTTAAGCCATTAAGGATGTTCCACTTTATGGAAAATCCATTAGAGATGCTTTCTTGAAGAAACTTGGAAGGAAGAAAAAGGACCCCACCATAGTCCATGTTGTGGAACAGTTGGTTGACATCATGTTAGGGAAATTGATCACTTCAAAATATTTTGATCCAAGAATTCCAATAGTGAATGTCAGTATAAATGCCCAATTTGTTAAAAAAAAATTAATAGATTTTGGAGCTACTATAAATGTCATAACCAAGGATACTATGAAGAATTTGAAACTAGGACTAAGGGCTACACCAACAAATCTACAACTTGCATATAGTTCTATTGTCACCCTTGATGGGATGATAGAAAACATAGTTGTAACCTTAGATTCTCTAGAATATCCTACAGACTTCATGATTTTATCCCCCAAAGCTAATCTATCTAGTTACCCTGTCATCCTAGGTCAACCATGGTAAGCCACAACTAATGCAAATATAAGTTGTAGATTAGGGAATATGACCATATCAAATGGCAAAGCAACAAAGAAATTTGACTAATATCCTTCAGCCCAACCATTACCAAATTTGAGCACATTTATTTGGCTAGATTTAGGGGAAGAAGAAGAAGAGTTAAACTCTATAGTATAGCTCATGATGTTACATGGACAATCTTTTCTAAAACTACAAGAGGAAGATTTAGTACTTTAGAGTATCCTCACTAACAGTTGTGTGGTAGAAAAAGATGTATCTAAAAGTTCTATGTTGGAATTAATCACATATGCAGAATGTGATAAGAATTGTAATTTGCTCAAGAAACTTTATATTCTTTATTCACTCTTATAGTGTGAAATAAAAGCAAACCAATCTTTGAAGCTGCTATGATAGAGTCCACCACTACTATTGAACTGACTAAAGGTCATAATCTTTAGGTTAACCCCAAATTAACACCCACATAGATGGAATAGTTAAAAGAATTTCTTCTAAGGAATGAAAAGGCCTTTGCATGGGACTATAGTGATATGAAAGTCTTGAGTCATACACTATGCACCCATAGAATATATATCAATGAAGGTTTTCTACCACTCCGTCAACCCCAGAGAAGGATAAATCCAAGCCTTAGAGAGCTAAAACTAAATTGCAAAAATTACTTGATACTAGTTTTTTTTATCCTATATTTGATAGTAGATGGGTGCCACCCTTGGTCATAGTGCCTAAAAATGAAGGAAAATGGAGAATTTGTGTAGATTACAAATAATTGAAAAAGGGCACCAAAAAGGATCACTTTTCTTTACCATTTATAGACCAAGTTCTAGACACTCTAGCTAGAAAGAAGCATTTCTCTTTTCTACATGGGTATAGTGGTTATAACCAAATTAGTATTTCTCCTAAAGTCACATGATTGTATGGAAATATATATGGATGATTTCACAACATTTGGAGTCACTTTCGAAGAAGCAATGGTGAATCTTGAAAAAGTTTTGGTAAGGTGTCAAGAACATAATTTGGCACTTAATAGTAAAAAGTGTTTCATGCTCATGTAGGAAGGCATGGTACTTAGTCATTTCATATCAACTACATGAATACAAGTGGATCTAGCTAAGATAGAGGTAATTCAAACATTCCCCATACCTACAAAATCAAAATATGTAAGATCTTTTCTAGGTTATGCTAGATATTATAGATGTTTCATAAAAGACTTCAGCAAAATAGCTAGTCCCTTGCATAAGTTACTCACAAAAGAAGTTTAATTTTGTTGGACATCTAAATGTGATGAAGCCTTCTTACAACTTAAGAAACTTCTGACTACAACCCTATTTTTGCAAGGCCCTGATTGGAATTTACCTTTCACATATATACAAATGCATCTAATTATGCCATAGGTGTAGTCCTAGCACAACAATCCCAAAATCTTGAAAATGCAATTTATTATATCAGCAAGAGCCTTCATGGACCAGAATTAAAATACACAGTGATAGAAAAAGAACTTCTAGTAGTAGTTTATGCCCTAAACAAATTTTGGCATTACATAATTGGCTATTCCATATTTGTTCATAATAATCATGCATCAATTAAATATCTCATGAATAAACCTACTATAACTAACAGATTAGCAAGATGGTTACTTTTGTTAAAAGAATTTGATATAACTACTGTTGATAAGCTTGGAAAAGTGAATGTTGTACCCAATTATTTATCAAGAATCCATCACGATGATACTAACACTACTTTGGTAGACGATGTATTTCCAGATGAGCATTTATTTCATATTGCTATTCAAACTCCATGGTATGTAGACATTGCTAACTACATTGAAGTTAATAAAATACTAGAACATTTTTATTATAAGGAAAAGAAGATGCTTGTAGAGAAAAGCTTTCATTTCTCCTAGATAGATAATCTCTTGTTTTACACTAGACCTGATCAAGTTATAAGAAGATGTGTGAGAGAGGATGAGACATATGATATTCTACATGCATGTCATAATGAACCATGTAGAGGATACTTTGTAGCAAAAAGAAAAGCCTTGATGATCTTGACAACTAATTATTATTGGCCTACACTTCACAAAGATACAGCCAACTATACATGGAAGTGTGACACGTGTTAAAGGATGGGCCGACCAACAAGAATAGATGAAATGCCTCTTAATCCTCAAATAGTGTTAATGATATTTGAAAAATGGGGCATGGACTTCATTGGTCCAACTGATCCTCCATCTAATGGGAAATCCTATATTCTTGTGTGCACTAATTACCTGACAAAATGGGTTGAAGTTAAGGCCATGAAGCATGCTTGTGATGAAAAATTTGTTGAGTTTCTGTATGATGAAATTTTTACTCGCTATAGTGTACCCAAAGAGCTATTCACTGACCAAGGTGTGGAATTTACCTCTAATTTGATCTTAGAGTTGATGAAATAGTATAACATTAGGCACCAAAAATCCAGTCCTTATCACCCTCAAGCTAATGGACAAGTAGAGGTCACAAACAGTGAACTAGAGAACATCCTAAAAAAAATGGTCCATCTACATCGTAGGGATTGGACCAGTATATTACAAGAAGTTGTTTGAGTTTACAGAACAACATGAAAGATATGCCAGGAAAGCTATAGAAAAGATGGCTAGGACCATTTGAAATTAGTCATGTCTTTGATAATGGAGCTATTTAATTAACTACCATTGATCCAGTACCTTTCAAATTATTAGTAAATGGTCACAGACTCAAATTATATAAATGTCCTCAAATAAAAGAAGACTTCTTGTAGTAGTTCTAGTGACCCAATTCAAATACAAACAAGGTAACTCTTCCTATAGCCGAAGGTGTCAACATTCTGCCTGTTGCTCTTCAACATTAGTTTCTTTGTGCATGCTCTTAATAAAGACTTTATTTCCACATAAAGTTCACTTTTTCATTTACTTTCTCATTCCATCTCATCTCTTTATCTTCCACCCATCCACCTCATCTCATTTCTCTATCTTCCATCCACCCACTTTCCATGTCATTGATTTCTCATGTTTTCAATAAACCCTATGAGATGCTGATAGATGTTGCCAATGTTGATATCACTTATGCCACCTTTTTGGTATGTTTGATGATCCGTTGAAAAGTATAACATTTTCAAATTATAATTCACTTATCGTCTATAGATTTCATTAATTATATTTAATACTACATAGTTTATATGATGGTGGCATTATGCTAGTCCCTTACTCGTACTAGGTTTGACAAGCATGGACACTTTTCCATATTTAGCAAGGGATAGGGAAGGTCAATAATATCCAATGGAACAGCTATTTATTTGTAAATTTTTTTCCAAATATTCATATTTCTTTCATTGATGGAATTTTATTGCCATAAGTACACAAGTGAGGTGTCGTACCCCCTTATTTTTTAATGATTTTTTGTGTTAGGCTATGATGTGACTTGTGTTTAAATTTTATGTGATCTAAACTGCATTTTTGGATGATTATCACACATATTCATGATTTACCTTCAATAAAGCCATATTATTGTGCATAACAATTTGTTATGACATTAATTGCTTATTAAAACAAAGAAATGTGAGTTGAGTATGTAAAACAACAAAGTAGCTTGAATTCAAAAGAGGAAAAATAGAGTAGATAGAGAAAGTGTTAAGAAAATGGGTGTACAGTTGTAGAGGAGAAAACCAATGGAACACACTATGTTGCTCTCAAATGTAGAGGTCATAAGAAGGTTTAATAGATGTGAATGGTTAGGGTATTTCTTGATTTTGATTGCATATGATGAAGAGGTAGTCATAGAATTCACAAGGACATTTGATGAAGGTGAAGCTTTTGTTTGGGGTTTAATAGTTATTGTAATAGAGGAACACATTGCTAGGAACACATTGCTAAAGTAACTGGGTTGCCTACAATTGGAGAACATTGCCCTAGCACACATGATGTGAGGTCAACAAGAGCTCAATTTACTAGACTAACTGATCCTTAAATGGACATTACAAAGCAAGCTTGCAAGACAATGTCATCATTGCTACCATAAAATGAATTAGTCATGCATATTATTAGGTACCTTACATGCAAAGGTAGATTCTCATACTTACATGCACATCATTTCAAATTACTTAGTTGTATAAGGGATAATGTTTCAGTACATATTCCAAATTTCTTATATAATATACTTTGTATTAGTGTAGAAGAAACTCAAAAAGGAAAAGATAATTCCATTACATATCATGTCTTAATTAAGTTACTAATAGAAAGGTTGCTTAGGGAGGTGTCTCCCATGACATGGGATGAATTTGTACAAGACAAAACTCTACAACCCCAAGCTGCCCCTACTGAATAGCCTAGTGAGGAAAATGTAGTCCCCACTAGTGAGCTTGCTAAACAAAATACTCAAGAGGCTAAAGCTGAAAATACCAAAGAAAATGTGAAAGAAACCATCCCTATTCAAGAGACTATACCTTCACCCATTCAAGAAATCCTGAAACCTACTTCTAGTAGAGAAAAGAGGAAACAAAAAATACAAGAAGAAATCTCTATTCAAGAGAAGCAAGAGCCAAACCCTATAGTTGTGAGATAGAAGAGAACTAAGAAAAGTATTGCAACAACTACTCCTATAGCAGAGACACCCAAAGGGAAGGGTAGACAAAAGGCTATCATAGAAGAAGAAACCCCCATAAGGAGAAGTCCTAGGATGAGAGGGAAAGTTTCTAAAGATTCTACTTTATCCAAAACATCTACTAAGGAATCCCCTATGCAAATTGTCTCTAATCACTCTCCTCCCCATATTTAAATTACAAGCATTTCCAAAAATCCTAATGAGGAATGTAGGGATGAAATCAAAGAAAATCCAAATGATACCCTAGTAGACCAACTAGGTACTTCAATTTGTAGGGATGAAACAGTTCCTAAAGAAGTTGATCCAACATTGCCCTAGTTTCCCATAAATCAACATGGATTATTGGTTTTGTAGAACATGTATGGAAGGAATAGAGAAAGAGGAAAAGTAATCGTAAAGAAGACAATGGTTCTATTACACTACAAAAACTCCTTTTTTAGTTGTTTTGACAACATAAGTTTGTTGAGGCCTTGTTGGAAGAAGAAAGGAAAAATATGAATAAAGTTATAGCATCTCAAGGTGAAGAAATCACAAATTTAAAGGAACAATTAGCAAGTCAAAAGCAATGAATGGATCATGCCCTCAAGTTGGATAATTAGGCACTTACTTGTAGAACACCACCAAGAGTTTATGCTCTCTATTTGAAAGAAAAATTTATTTTATTTCAATTAATGTTAACTCTTAAGGATATTAATGTAGAGTTCAAATCAGCACAAGAATTTTATGGATTATATCAGACTCTGCCACCCTGGTAACAGAATTTACTTTGTGAATTATATGTTCATAATTTTGTTATCCCTTCAGAGACTCAATAGAATCCCTTGCTCTATATAGGGGATATACATTTAAGAGCTCTCATGTCCTAGATGTCCAATGAAGCAAACTATGATAGGTAGTTGAATAATTATAGGGATGAGGAAACGATAGAACCCTTGCCTTTAATAGCAAAGAGTAGCAAGCTAGATGAAGTTCTCAGCCTAGATTGGTTCACATTAACTTATGGAAAGAAGAATCTAGAAGTAAGGGATAGGATCTTTGCTACCAAAGCTAAGGGTTATATTGATTATGATAATTTTCCCTACTTTGCTTTCTAGAGATTTATGACTATTGCTAGGAGTAGATGGGCCAGATTGCCTGAATCACTTAAAAAGTTAGAACCACATAGTCCCATAAACTTGGAAGTAGTACCTCATAGGGTTTCAAATTATCTAGAATTAGGGTAGCAGGACAAACCAAAATTCTGGTGCTCACTAACCATGTAGCCTCTAATGCTCCTGTGGCCTTTATATGACATTAATGTCGATAGATTTGAAAAGGTTCAAGAAGATCATAGAAGAAAAGTGTGGGAAAGAATAAGAGGATTTTACTAATAGGAAAGGAAGAACTAAGATTGGAGAGTTCAGGTCACTAACAATATAGTGTAATGCTTGAGGAAAAGGATTAGTTTAGCAAGGGGTAGATGATGAGGCCAAATATTGCCTTTATTTTATGATAGTTTTTAAGCACTTTTTTGATACTTTATTTTCTCTTTGTCGAAACATTTGTGGACCTATGTTTACCAAAACCAATGATAAACTTATGGGTAGATACTATGCCATCTTTTGCTAGTATTATATATATTATGTGGTATTTCATATAGTTATCAAAATGTGTGTTCTTATATTTGAATTTAATTTGATAAATGATTATTTGCAAACATGTCTCTATATTATAACTAACCTATTAGCAATGAAGCTGAAAGATGATTGGAAGAATTCAAACATGAGCGCCAACAATATTCAAGGAGAAAAGAATGCTAAGGTTTAGCCATGATGGAGGAAAGTTGTAACGGTTCCAAAGGACATGGCAGAGAGTATAGAGAAGCTATGAAGACTTATTTCCTTCTCTACGTTTATTCCTATGGCGAGTAAATGTTCAAACTTTATTATTCTTGCCTTAAACCATTATTTCTTCTTCCCACCTTGAGTTGTTATTTTCCTTCTTTCTCTCCTACAAATTTAAAGCTAGGTCATTTACTTTTGTATTATAGAATAAGTATCGATCTCCTATATATAGGAATTGACTCAACTGTGTTAGTTTAGCTAGTTAGAAGAAGGAATTTATGAGAAGAAATTGTTAAATATTATAGCAAGTTGTGTTTTTATAGTTATGTGTTATGTAATGGATTTTTGAAATGTAATGAAATAGTTTTTGGCTTCTATCTTGTGTTAGTAGTTTAGTTGAAGCCAACCAAGGGGGCCCACTTGGAAGGTGGATTAGATTAGGATAGAATAGATTTATTTCCAAGCATTCTTAGTATTCTAAGTAGAAGTTGTATGTTCCTTCCTATAACATTATACTTCATGAATGTTCCTGTAGCATATGTGAGAACAGTTATAGTGGATGAACCGAGTTGGAATATTTGTTAGCCTTTCATTGCATTTCCAATATTCATAGAGCTAAGTGTGTTAGTTTCCTACAACAATAGTGTAAGTTCTTTTCCTTGCATTTTACTTTCCTCTAGCATAAGCTTAGTGACTCATTAAGTGACCTAGTGCACATATTGTGTCGACCATTTCAAGTATAGGTCCCTAGGTTGAAAAGATTAAATGCACCTCATAGTGGGAAAAATAGTCCTTAGTTTGAATATATTATTTGTAAGCATGGTCTAGAGCATGACTATGATACATGTATTATGAGGTAGATTAGACCTTAAGCCTAAAGAATTAGAAGTAAATCTTGGTACTATTGAGGCTCCCAAGAAGGTTTATATTGGCCAAAACTTGCCTATTGAAATTAGAAAAGAATTGATTAATTATTTAAGGAAGTACATACATGCTTTTGCATGTTCATATGATGACCTTAAGGCTTATAGGGAAGATTTATTTCAACATTTTATACCATTGAAAGATAATGTGAAACCTTTTAGATAGAGGCAAGGACTAGTAAATCCTACTCTAGCCCCCAAAAAGAAAGAGGAATTGATGAAACTAAGGGATGGAGGGATAATTAAACCTATTAGGCATTCTACTTAAGTCTCAAATCTTGTGCCTATTAGAGAAAAGAAAGGAGACGTCAAACTATGTGTAGATTTTAGAAACCTAAACATTGCTTCTCTAAAGGATAACCATGGGCTATGAAATATGGAGGCCATGTTGCAATAAGGAACTAGCTCTAAGTTGATGTCTATGATGGATGGATTCTTAGGGTACAATCAAGTCCTTGTGAAAGAAAATGAACAATTTAAGACAACATTTACAACTCCATAGGGAACTTATGTATATGTGAGATTGCCATTTGGGTCAATTAATGTTGCAACTTTTTAGAGGGCTATGTATGTAGCTTTCCATGATTACATCAAATTTTTTATGGTGGTATACCAAGATGACCTTACAACATATTCCAAGAAAGTTGGTGATCATTGAAATCACCTAGAAAAGATCTTTATTAAAGCCTTAGAATATGGGGTATCTTTAAATCCAAAGAAATATAAATTTGGGGTAGCTAAAGGTAGATTACTGGGACACATAGTATCAAAAGATGGTGTAGAGATAGATCTTGAGAGAGTGGTAGCCATTGATAAGGTGCTTGAGCCAAAAAATATCAAGGGAATACAAGCTTTCTTTGGGCAAGTTAACTTTCTGAGGAGGTTTATCACAAACTTTTCTGAAATTAGTAGACCTATTTCAAAAATGCTTAAGAAAGGAGCTACTATCAATTAGGATGGAAAATCTTCATAGGCATTTCAAGATATTAAAACTTCCATAAAGAATACTCTAGTCCTTAGGAATCTAGATTACACAAAACCATTGCACATATTCTCTTTTGCATCTTTCCATACTGTAGTTTCAATCTTGTTGTAGAAGAATGAGGAAGGATATGAACAAACTATTGCCTTCTTCAATAAATCACTACAACCCACTGAACTAAAATATGAGATAGATGAGAAGCAAGAATATACTTTGGTGAAGGTTTTTAAGGCTTTTAGGTGTTATTTATTACGTTCCATTGTTATTGCATTTGTACCCAATGCAGCTATCAAGGACATTTTCTCAGTAGGAGGTATCAGGTAGGAGATGCAGATGGATCAACTATTCAACAAGATCCAAGAATTTAATATTGAAATTTAGATCACAAAATTGGTAAGAGGTTAAGGATTAGCTAAGCTTATGGCTTAGTCCAACTTAGATGCTAATTAAATCAATATAGTAATAGATGACTCAAGATTAGGTGTATGTGATATGAATCATTGTGAATGGTACAATAATGTCATTTATTAGGCTCAACATATGGAAGCTCCTTCCCATTTGACTAAGAATGAAAAAAGAAGCACCAAGCTACAAGCCATTAGATATATTATTGTCCAAAATGATTTATGGTGGAGAAATTTTGAAGGAGTGCTACTAAAGTTTTTTGATCAAGAAAAATCAGAAGAAATATTAAAGGAAATACATTTTGGAGTCTGTGGAGGACATTATATGGCCAAGACCACTGCACACAAAGTAATGAGAGCTAGATTTTGGTGGTCTTCCCTCTTCAAAGGTGCTCAGTTGATGATTAGAAAGTGTGATGTGTATCAAAGGTCTGCAGGTAAGTTGAAATTTCTAGTAAATACCCCATTCAAACTAGTGGAATTTCAAGCACCATTCCAACAATGGGGAATGGATTTTATAGGTGACATTTCTCCCAAATCTAGCATTGGTTACTCATGGATATTAGTTGCTACTGATTACTTCACAAAATGGGTAGAGACAATTCCTATAAGAAATGCAACTAGCAAAGTTGTCAACAATTTTTTGCTTAATAATATCGTTTCAAGGTTCAATTATCATCAGAAGATTGTCATTGATAATCTAATGTGTTTTAGATTCAAGGAATTCATCAAATTTTTTGATAAGTATGGGATTACAAGATCAGTATCTTCTCCATATCATCCTCAAGGGAATGGACAAGTTGAGTCCATGAATAAAAGTATATTGAAAGTAATAAAGAGAATGCTAGATGATAATAAGAAAGCCTAGGATTCTAAATATTAGTTAGGACTATGGGCTAATAGGGTGACTATGAAAAAGGCTATAGGAGTTGCGCCCTTTGATATTGTCTATGGGATCCAAGCAAGAATGACACAAAACAATTTAATGGGATTGTATAATTACATCCAAGTGTATGATGAAGACATCACTAATGATATGTAAGAAAGAATAGATGAGTTGGTAGGATTGACTGAGACTAGGAAGGAAGCATCTCTCAGAAATTGGAAGTTGTAACTACATGTTAAGACACTTTATGATAGAAGAATAGTGAGTAAGAAATTTTAATTCAAAGATCTAGTCCTCATGTGGAATTCCAAGATTGAGGACAAGGGGAAACATGGAAAATTTGATCCTATATGGCTGGGCCCTTATTTAATTGAAGCTGTGTGGGGAGAGAATTCTTATTTGCTAAAGGATTTATTAGGTAACATTCTAGAGATACTAGTTCATGGATAGTTCTTGAAGAGGTATTTTAAAAAAAAATACTTGTCTTCTCCATGAACAATAGTTTTAGGGTTTCTATACGTTTGTATATCTCTTTTGTCTTTGTGTATAGCTCTTGTGTATAGTGCTTTTTCTGATGTAGTTGCTCTCTCAAAAGTTTTCATTCTTGGTCAAGTATGTGGTTTTCTCTACCAAAGATTCTAGATTCTTGCATAGGCATATGTAGTCTATCATCCCCAAATAGAGCCACTGGTGGTTTGATATTCTACAAAAAATAAAGAGTCAAAATAAATTTGTATCCTACAAGTTAGGGTTTGGTTTGTGCAAGCTTTATAAAAAGAAACCTAGGTGAGACCCTATTAAACATTATTATGCCCTAAGAAAAATAAGTTAAAGTCATATGTTACCTTTTCAAAGAAGGGGGGCTAGGTGGGTGAATCAATTTTTGAAAGTGGAATATTCTTTCGGGAGATCATTTTAAATCTCTTTCTTTTAAGTCTCCTCTTCCTAAAATTTTTCCTATCATTAGATCTCTTCTAGATCTATGGTGGTCATCATGTTGCACAATAAAGTTTCAAGTATTTTACCATATGCAACATGACAACAATCACAAAAAGTAAAGATGCTGATGGAAGAAAAAAATAGGTGCTAGTTTTTCATTATTTTAAAGTTCTAGACAGATAGACTGATTTCAAAGATGTCAATATTAGAGAAAGGGGCTAGTTTTTTTTTTTCACTAGTTTTAGCTAATAATCTAGGAGGTTTCCATGTCATGACTAGAAAATGAATGGATCTTGCTAGTAGTGACATAGTGCCTTGCCATGAAAATCAAAAAGCGTAAGACTCACAAATTGACAGGTGCTATAAAGTTTCTCTATTTTTAATAAGGATTGTATACTTATGATATATTATCAAAAGCATTGATTATATTACTAATGGTAGAAATGTGTGATATTTCTTGGCACTAGAGTTTCTTAACACTTTAAGGATGTTGCTATGTCGCAACCAAAAAATCAAGCAATCATACTGATAGAGAAATAGTGCCTTGCCAAAAGAGATGAAAAGCGGCAATAGTTATATTGAACAAAGGGTCCCAGAAGTTTTTTTAGATAGTATATATTCATTGTGACATGTTGGAAATAATTCAAAACATTTATTTTTATTTGTGCTATATTTTTAAAAGAATGCGGTGGTTACTATGTCGCAACTGAAAAAAAGGATTTACACTAGTAGCAAGATAGCGCCATACCAAAAAAGTCAATACATAGTAGGACTCAATTTTATCATGTTCTAAAAGGAATTAAAATATTATATATGACTTTCTAGCATGTCAAAGTATTTCCAAATCACATAGGACATGGAAAAGCACTCAAGAAATGGGTAGATAGAGATTTTGGATCACCAAATCAAAGTTTCATCAATGACTGTCACTAAGTCACCATCAAGAGTTGCATAATGTTTATTCCATGTGACATGGTGACCAAGGGAAGGAATAAATGGGCCCACCATAGTTGAAATAAGAGAATAGAAAATTCCACATTATCAGATCAAATTTATATCAATGGTAGGCACTAAGTTGTTATGAAGAATGGCAAGTTTTTTAATGCTAGTGACATAGTGACCAAAGGAAGAGAAGGAGGGGCCCACCACAATCATTTTAAAATAGTTATCAAATGAAAGTTGTCAAATTATAATGAATTGATCATGGTTGTTATGTCACATATGGAAATTGCTCACTATTTATGCATGGCAACATAGCAAGAAGGTGATACGTGTCCATAAGTGCTAGTGGGTCTGGTCCAAGTTGCCAGTAGTTATAGAAAGGCTTATGTAGAGAAATTTTATTGGATTGACTTATAGCTTGGAAAGTAGAAGATGAGTCATCTTTTATTTTTATTCCTAGATTGTTAGATTTTTTAAAATGATGGTGCATTTTTGAAAAATAGAAGGTGGTGCCACTCTGTTCTCCTTACAACTCATTTATGAAGTTTTAAAGCTCCTTGTGTAAACCAAGAATAGAGTATATTGCAAAAATATTTCCTTTTCCTTCATACAAAAACAATCTTTAGTCTTCCAAAGAGCTTAGAGTTATTGAGAGCTTATGCTTGGTGACTAAAATGCAAATAAATTCTAGTAATTATAGTGTGTTGTAGAAATACAGTTATAGGATGATGAAGAGAAAGTAAGTTTCTCAATCCATTATATAATAAGGTTTTTAGTATTCTAAAATTTTAATCACCATGCCTCCAAATAATTTTTTCTTAGGTCAAGTTGATTATTTTTCAAGAAACATACATGATGACCTCCTTGAATTGTTACCTGAGTCCACTAATGAATCTACTCAAGTGAAGAAATTAACCACTCTAAACCCTAGACTCAAAATTGTTGATGGATTGTATGATAAGGGAAACTAGGTTAGGGATGCTAAGACTTCTCAAACAGGGCTTATTCTTTTCAAAAAATAGTTCTCGAAAAGAAGTTGTTTGCCCCTCATGGGAATATTTGGAATTTTTACTTAGGAAAACTAGTGGTTCCTAGCATTTACATGGATTATGACCTATTAGAGGTCATTACTAAAAATTATGACCCATAAATTAGAGTAGTGAGAAGGTTGGATGGTGAATGTCTCATCACCATAAGCCTTGAGGAAATTCAAGAAGGTTTTGGTCTTCAGCCTCTATCAGATTATCATATACCTATCAACTTGTAAGAATTAGAAAAAGAATCTATATCTAAAAGGGATAAGATTAGACAGGATGCATTGAGGGCACACATAGGCACAATTGGGAACTTACAAGTGATCATAGAATCTACTAGGGAACCTTTTAAACGGGAATATTTCACTTCCTAGGCTATGGAGATATATAGGACTCTGTGTAGGGTTTTTAGTGAGGATGAGCAAAATATAATGCTTATAAGTTTTATGTATATGCTAGCTCAAATTTCTTCTTTTGGCATGGATATTATTTTTGATTTTGCCTCATATTTAGTAGAAGAAATCCATATAGGCTTGGTTGGAATTGCTAAAGGCAAGGTAGAAAAAAATTTTGGTCACTATTCATTGTTGATGCACATGTTCTTGTTTAAAGGTGTAACATATTTTGGGAAAGAAATGGATTTGAACAGAGAATAGGAGGGATAAGCTCTACTAGTTTAGTTGTGGAGTGTAGATACGACTTGGGATGTAGAAAATGCTAATTTTGCCAGGTTTGATAGGTACTTTGCCTTAAGGTTAAGGTGCCTCTTATTAAGTGACAATCCCAGAGTTCTTAAGGCACTAGTAAATTTTATTAGGCACATGGATAACCCCTCTAATTTGAAAGTATCACACAAGTATAGAGATATTATATCATACTTTGTTTCAACTATGTTTAGAGTTTATGGTTTCAAGGGGACTCCTCATGTATTGCCCTACCAGGTGTATCTAAAAGTGGGGATAGCTAAGATACTGTGGTAGTAGGGAGCATTGGAGGAAAATTATTTAATAAAAAGACAAACAGGCTCAATTTTCCCAACTTGTATTGTAGTCGACCAGTTTGTAATCAAAAAGGGCGATTGGTTGTCTTTATACACACTACTAGACCATCTCATCCCCATTTTTGTGATACTAAGGGATTCTATGATTTGGTTTTTAGACATAGGGATAAGCTTGATTCTATAAAGAATGAGGCTTGTTACCCTAAGGATATAATAAGGAATGAGTTCTCTTTGTAGGAACAAGAGACCAAGAAAGAAAAGTGGAGAGTCTTTTCAAGAGTTTGGAATTCATTCATTAATTTGACAAAGATTATGCACCTCTTGGCAATAGAATAATAGAGGCAAATAAAATAAATAAACTCATGGTAACTTTTTTGGAGATAATGGAGACAATGAATGAAAAGAAGTAATTATTCATTAACACCTATCCTAATAAAGCTAGGGATGTTATGAGAAGGCTAGCATTCACTCCCAATGTTGGAGTAGGACAATTGATTGTCTAGAAAAAGGTCTAGCTATAATATAATCCAAAATAAGAAGACCACTATGGATAAAGGTAAACAAATAACACGATCGACAACTATTGTCTTAGAAGAAAGACATGATGAGTCTTCTCTTAAGAGGCAAAGAATAATGAAAGAACAAGGTCCTCACATGGAGGAATACTCACCTACCCAATCCCCTTTATGAATTGGAGAGGAGTAGCTCACTCGAGAGAAAGTTGAACATATAGGATCCCAAGGGGGAGTACTTATTACCCAGGTAGAGCTAGATGAGGGAAACCTCCAAGAGCCTCCAATTCAAAGACTTGATTTGATAGTGGTAGATTACAGAGGAAAAGAATTAGATTTTGTAATTGAATAGGTTGGTCATGAATTTTTGTCTGATGATAGTTTTGTTAGAACAAGAGCCTTTTACCAATTTGCATGGAGAGAAAATATGGAAAAAATTGAGGAAAAATATAATAAGTTAAGAAAAGAGCATCCAAAAATGGAGTCAACCATGCAGAATCAAGTAAAAGAAAAAATGATGCAAGAATTCCAATATATAACCCCCGAAGAGGGGAGACAAATGGTAAAAACATTTAATATTCTACTGTTACGCTATTGGGATACAGCAGATGCTCTAGTTTTTAATTATGTTTCCAATAAATTAAACATACAGGACCAAAAGAAGAAAGAAATAAAAGGTGCCACCTTTAGTGAAGACCAGGCTACATTAGCTATTTAGTTATTAAGAAATGGTTCAAAGAATATCTCATCACAACTAGATGACACTAGGTTAATGGGGAATATCATTGTAAAGAGACTGGTAGATACTACCCAAGTGGAGGCTACACATTTAAATGTTGGAACATCTCATTTAGCTTTGGCCACTATAGAATGAGATGAGAAGGAAAGCCTATAATGATAGGTTAAGTACGAGAAGGTTTTGGAGGTTTACAATAAAGAAGTTCAAAAAAGAATTGAACTTGAAAAGAAAATGAGGGGATAGTCTTCTAGACCAAAGATCACATACCCTCACCCACCATTGGAGCCTTTTAAATCAACTCCACTTATTGAGATTCTTGATACACCACAGAGGCCACAATACTATACTACTGAAGATTTTGAGGAACAGAAAAGTAAGCTATGGGCATTACATGTCAACTTGAATGTATAGTATTAAGATAAATTGAGAAAGTCTCTCATGTATTTGGTTCACAAAATTGAATGGCCATTGTTCTATGATCAATTAGCAAGGATAATAAACATATGGGAGGAAATAAATGCAAGTGAAGAGACTTCAGAACCCATTGTTAGTAAGTGGAGGAAGAGAAGAAAAGAGGTCACATTTCTATGTTATTTTGTCATAAGATTTTTACATGACCACATTGAAATAACGTATGATCTTGCTCATGATCTCCCAAAATTTGATGATAAGAGAATTGAGCTAGAAAGAAGAATCATTAGCTATTTGGATAAGTCCAAAAGTAAGAAATTTTATTTATTCCCACTTTCTTTAGATAAGAATAATAAACTAAAAAATAAAGATGAATGGGCCAAAGAGTTAGATGATTTATTTTGTCTAAGAATGAATAAAGTTATCAATGAAATAGGACATGGGAAACCATAATAGAAGAAATGGTAAAGGTCCAATAATTCTTTGATTATTTAAAGCAAGATTTTGTTAATATTGATAAAGAGGCTAAATATGTGATAAAAAAGCAAAATGATATTCAATAGTTTAACTAGCCAGATGACACACTTTTTGACAAGTGGATGGTAGATATTGCTTCTAATGAATAGTGGGAATAGGTTGAGAGTGATGATGATGAGATGGATCAAAATGAAATACAAATCATTAATGCACCTTCAGAAGATTAGAGGAGAAAAGAAGACAAAGAAGGAAACCATCTTAGGTAGAAAGTACTGTGGGTCAAATGGATGATGTGGCAGAAATAAAACTAGGTATAACTATCACCTTGGTAGTACATGAATATGTTGGGAGTGCTAGAGTAGAGCTAAATTTGTAGGAATTATAGCCTGACACATCATTGGTGAACTTGATAGCTACATATGCCAAGGATTCAAAATAGAAAAATGCCCATCATGGAATCTGTAGCATCTGAAAATGTAACAGAAGTGGAAGCCATAAAAAAGAATATTGTGTAAAGGTTTTTCTATTACACACAATTTTGTCTTTTTGTGACAACTTTAAAATGTAAATATCTTTTTTTAAAGGACAGCTGCCAGTTCTCAATGCTAGAAGCTTGTGGCATCTCAAAATATATAAGTGAGATTTCAAAGCTAGAGAAAGGGTTCAAATAGTTGAATCATTTTTAGCTTATGTTAAGTTCTCCTTTTAAGTTTGTTTGGTCCAATGTCTTGATTTGAATACTTTATGATATATTTTCTCTATAGGTTAATGAGAATGTATCAATTTGACAAGATTTAGATGTTTTTTCTTGAGTCATTTTGAGTCTTGTTCAATTTTATACGATTATTTTCAAAAATGAAATTAATAAAAAGATGAACTATCACCACATCTTTTTTGGCTGAATCTTGTCTCCATTTATTTTACCTAGTTATTTTGAAGTTGTATGAGAAAAACATGTCCAGTTGAATGCAATTGAATCAAATTGTATATCAATTCACCATTTCTATCAATTCAATGAATTAAATAAATGCTTTAGTGGTATTGATAGGGTCTCCATGGTAATAGGAAGGATGTCTATAAGTATAGTTTTCAGTAAGAATTGTTGATAATGTTGATTGTAAAGCAATCAATCAGATCTAGGAATTGAATGGACTCTGAATCCCAATGGATAAGGCACTGATCTATTATATCTAATATGTATGTAAAGAAATCATACAAAAGCATCAACCACAAACTCAAAATCAATTTTTACTTCACTATTTGAAAGATCTCAGTGTTGGTCAGCACTTGTTTTCATTTGATCTCTAAACCTTAGTTAGCTACTATTGCTAGAACTATTTGCAAATCTAAGAAGAATTGTGACCAAATCTTCTTATATGGAATGTGTATTATCTTAAGGTGTCATTGAATGAACAAAATATGTATATGTTAGAGATAGGAGATAAGAATCAGAATCAAACTAAGAGATTCTTATCTAGTAATATTCATTTGAACCCTCCCTCAAGCATACACACCTTGATTTTGTAGAGCCTAAAGAGTAGGAAATTTATCTAGATTTCATTGTAGTTGGGTCTGGATAAGAAACACATTCAATTTTTTATAGGAAGTAGCCAATCCTTAAATTTTGTGTGCTTTCATTATCTTGGTAGTGAGTATCTTGTTACTTAATAGTTAGAAAATACTAACACTTTAGAAGATAAAGGAAAAAATTTCTAAGAAAACTACTAAAGTCATGGAAAAAAAAGATGCTAAAAGGACCAAATGTCTAGATGAGTTGGATGTAGTAACGAATACCACTTGGTTAAACTTAGATATAGATATAGCTATATGGGAAGTCATTATAGACATCAAAACCCTACCACCTTGTGACAATGATTTATTTAATAAAAGGTGCAATTAGGATGTATTTAAAGGCATAAAGGATAGACAAAAGGCATGGATGGTGATAGGAAGTGAAGAAAAACCAAATTTGGTAAAGAGATACTTGTTGATAATGCCACTTGCTAGTTTTGCAACTTCATCTAAAATTTTGATCCAAGTAGAAAGAATATTTTGTATTGTAACCAAAGGAATAATATATTTATATTTTCTTTCCTATTAAATTTTAATAAGTGTCCTCCCATCTGAAGCTTTTTGGAATCCTTCCTATAAAAGGATTTACAAGATGTGGAGTTGAGGTCCAAAATCTATGTAATTTTTAGTATTATGCTATTTGTGTTAGTTTGTGTTGACTGATTAGGAAAGTATTATGCATACTTCATAAATTCTTTGGGTCACTATTTTATCAAAATTTTGGGCCAACACATAATTATTAATTATAACCCTAAAGTGGTAAAAATACTTGTATAAAAGGGCTTAAGGTTAGGGATTGTTTCATTGTTGTGATGTAAAAATTGGTTCTTGTAGTGGTATTGAGCTATAAGGGATTACAAATTGTAATCATGTTGTAATCAGTAGTTTGTAAAAATATTGGACTTTTTGTTTGGTGGATGTAGCCTAGGGATTGGGTGAACCATATTAAATCTTGGTATCTTGTGTTCTTTTTTGTGTGATCTATTATTTTTTGATATTGTTTATATTTACATGTAATATTTATTTTTGTCCATCATTTAATGCTAACAAGTGGTATCAGAGTGAGGTTGTTTTCCAGTTATTATCTATAGGATAGTCTCACCATTGAGTGGGAGTGATGGTAGAAAAGGGTAAACTAAGAGCTAATAGGTTTAATGCCCATAACTTTTATTTATGGAAGATGCAAATGGAATACTATCTTTATCAAAAGGATTTATGAAAGCCATTGGAAGGAAAAACCAAGAATCAAGGATCTATATCAAATGATGACTAGGATTTTTTTTGGATAGAAAGGCACTTGGAAGAATTTAATTATACTTGGCACCATTTTTGGCATTTAATATTACAAAAGTGAAGATGACAAAAGAGCTGATGCAAACCCTAGTGAAACTGTATGAAAAGCCCTCTGCTTCAAAAAATGTATTTCTCATGAATCATTTATTTAATATGAAAATAACAGAAACTAGATCTATTGCAAATTATTTAAATGAGTTTAAAACTATTACTAGTTAGTTATCTTCTGTGGTTATCAATTTTGATGAAGAAATTAGGGCTCTTTTGATTTATTGTTCTTTTCCTGAAAGGTGGAATGACTTGGTAATGGCTGTGAGATTCTATTCCAGAATCTAATACCCTAAAATATGATGATGTAATCGATTTTGTTTTGAGTGAGGAAACTCGAAGGAAATTCTTAGGTGGATCTACATTAGGAAGTGCTTTGAATGCACAAAGTCAAGGTAGAATGACTGAGAGAGGAAGTAATTCTAGAAATTGTGGGAAATCAAGACAAAAGTCTAAGGGGAGGAGGTCTCAATCAAGAGGACTGAATGACTACTAGTACTATGAGAAACTAGGGCATAAAAGGAAAGATTGTTGGACTCAAAATAAAAATGAAGGAGATAAACTGGATAGAGACAAGGAGGAAAATGTGGTAAGTAACAAATCTGAAGAGGATGCTTTGCTTCTATATTTAGAAAGTATTGATGATTTATGGGTTTTAGATTCTTGTGCTTCATTTCATGCTACACCTCATAGAGGTTATTTCATTTGTTTTGTCCAAGGAGATTTTGGACTTGTTTATTTGGGGGATAATGAACCTTGTTAGCTTTTTGGAAAGGGAAAAGTTAAGATTAAGTTGTAGAATGGAAATCGTTGGCTACTACATGAGGTAAGACATGTTCCAAGGTTGTTTAAGAATTTAATTTTAGTAGGGAAACTCGATGATAAGGGCTGTGTAGTTACTTTTAATGATAAAAATTGGAAGGTTTCAAAAGGTTCCCTTGTAGTAGCAAAAGGTGTGAAAGTTGGCACGTTGTATCTTTGTATAGATCATATTGTTCCTTCTAATTTAATTTTTTAAGAGAAAAATGAATGTTCAGGAATAGTTGTTGCAGTTGAGCAAGGAGAACAAATAGCTGTTGTAAATTTTGATATAGTGTTATGGCACAACAGTCTTGGGCGCATAAGCTTGAAAGGTATGAAAGTACTTCATTCAAAGAAAGTTTTACTAAGTCTAAAATGTGTTAATATGGATTTATGTGAAATTTGTGTGTATGGAAAATAAAATAGAGTGAGTTTTATGAAGACTAAGAAGGAAAATAAAAGGAGAAATTAGAGCTTGTGCATACCAATGTAGGGGGACCAAACTAGGTATCTTCCCTAGTGGCTCTCATTATTATGTTACCTTTATTGATGATGCAACTAGAAAAGTATGGATTTATTTCCTTAGACATAAATCTAATGTATTTCAAATTTTCAAGAAATGGAAATGGTTGGTTGAAAATGAGACTGATTATAAATAAAATGTCTATGATCTAATAATAGTAGTGAGTATTGCAGTCATGAATTTAAATATTATTACTCCACTAATGGTATTCATAGACAAACATTATTCCAAGGACTCCGTTAGAAAATGGAGTGGCTAAATGCATGAATAAGACTATAATGGAGTGTGCAAGGAGCATGAGGTCACATGCTAGGTTGGAACACATGTGGGTGTAGGCTATTAATACTATTGTATATTTCATTAATAGATGTCCCTCTACACTTTTGGGTTGTGGTATTCTAAAGGAAGCATGGACTGGTAAGAAGATAAGTTATTCTTTTCTCAAAACCTTTTTTTATGAAGCTTTTTCTCATATAGATTTGGAAAATAAAACCAAGCTAGAAGCTAAGTCAAGGAAATGTGTATTTGTTGGATATTGCATTAATGAATTTGGTTATAGGCTTTGGGATTTTGAAAATTATAAAATTGTGAGAAGCAAGGATGTCATATTCAATGAGAAAGTGTTGTATGAAGATCTATTGCAACAACATGAGAAGAAAGAAGATGATTATGTAGTGTTAGATGATACTCAAAAAATGATGTTCTAGCCATTCCTCATGATGTGCAACAATCGAAACAACAAATACCACACACACTAGTGAATGTTAGATGGTCAATGAGGAAAATTAGACCTCCAAAACTATTTTTTCCCTCTTTGTATTCTATTTTACTAATAGATGTTGGTGAGCCTAAATGTTATGATAAAGCTATTTAGGTGGATACTAAGATTTAGTGGGAGTATGGAATGAAAGATGAAATGGACTCTTTGCTAAAAAATAAGATATGAGATTTATGCAAGTTACCTAAAGGTAAAAGGGATTTATATAATAAGTGGGTTTATAGGTTAAAAGAAAAGGATGGAGGTAAGAAAATATTTTTAGCCAGGTTAGTTGTAAAAGGATTTGCATAGAAAAATGACATTGATTTTGATGAGATATTTTTTCCTATTGTTAAGATGACTTATATTTGTACTATTTTAAGTATTGTGACTACTGAAGATTTGCATTTAGAGACGCTTAATGTTAAAACAACCTTCTTTCATGGTGATTTAGATGAAGATATATATATGGCTTAGCCATAAGGATTTTAGGTCAAAGGTAGAACTTAGTGTGCAAATTGAAGAAAAGTTTATATGGATTGAAGTAAGCACCTAGACAATGGTATCTAAAATTTGATAGTTTTATGCATGAGCATGGATATCATAGTTGTCATTCAGATTATTGTGTTTACTTTAGGATGTTGGATGGTGATAGCTACATTATTTTATGTTTATATGTTGAGGATATGCTTGTAGCTAGTTCTAACATGGATTAGATCAAGGGGCTAAAATGGCAGTTAGCACATGCATTTACTATGAAGAATTTGGGGGCAGGAAAGCAAATCCTTGTTATGAAGATTTAGAAATATAAAAAGAAAAAGAAATTGATGCTATCTCAGGCTAATTATGTTGAGAAGGTGTTGCAATATTTCTCTATGGAGAATGCTAAAGCTGTCAGCACACCTTTAACATGTCATTTGAAGTTGATTAAGGAGATGTGTCCCAGGACACAAGAAGAGGAGGATAAGATGTCCAAGGTACCCTATGCTTTAGTTGTAGGAAGCTTGATGTATGATATGGTATGTATAAGGCTAGATATTGCACCTACGATGGGATTTGTTAGCAAGTAAATGAGTCATCCCATAATTGAGCATTGGAATGCAGTCAAATGGATTCTTGGATATTTGAGAGGAACATCCAATAAGTTTTTACACTTTGGGGGCTCTACTATTGATTTACAGGGCAATGTTGACTTAGATTTGGTAGGAGATTTTGATACTAGATGAAGTACTATAGTTTATGTTTTTACTATTGGTGGGGCAGTTGTGAGCTAAGTTTCTAGGTTATAGAAGGTTAACGCTTTATCCACTACAGATGTATAGTGTGTTGCTGCTACAAAGGAAGCCAAGGAGATGATATGGTTTTGGTTCTTCTTGGAAGAATTGGGATGCCCTTAGAGGGATAATTATTTGTTTACAGATAGCCAGAGTGTCATTCATCTTGCAAAGAGTTCTACTCTGATTCAAACAAAAAACACATACAGTTGCAGCACCATTTCATTCGGTCAATTTTGGAGGATGGATAGTTAAAGCTAGAAAAGATATATGTAGATGGCAATGCAACATATATGTTTACAAAGGTAGTAACAAGTGAGAATTTGAATTCCTCTTCAACTTTAGTTGGTCTTCTAGGATGAACATGAATATAAGAACAAAAACATCAGGGTGGTTTAATCTAGTGGGAGCCCCATGTGGTAGTGGTATTGCTATGTGATCAATCTCCATGTGGGAGATTGTTTTCTAGTGTGGAGTCTGATCAATCCTCAAGTGGGAGATTATTAGTTTTTAATGACTAATCATGAGAGTACTATACATACTTCATAAACTCTTTAGGGCTTAGGGAATTTCCCTAAGAAAATATTTTTTGCGCCATATTTTATTAGGATTTTGGACCAACATGTAATTATTAATTATAACCCTAAAGTAGTAAAAATACTTGTATAAAAGGGCTTAGGGTTAGGTATTTTTTCATTGTTGTGATGAAAAAATTGGTTCTTGTCATGATATTGAGCTATAAGGGATTAAATATTGTAATCGGGTTGTAATCACTGGATTGTAATAATATCAGACTTTTTGTTTGGTGGATATAGCCTAGGGATTGGGTGAACCACAATAAATTTTGGTGTCTTGTGTTCTCTTTTGTGTGATCTAATATTTTTTGATATTGTTTATAATTGCATATAATTATTATTTTTGTCCATGGTTTAATTCTAACAATTTGCATTCAATTTAGTCATCTTTGTGGCAATTTTGTGATGTATTCATCTACATATCTAATAATACAAGTGAACATTTAATGATAAGTTATCATGTTTTGAAGTATTTATGATTTCACATCAATATTGTATGATTATAAAATAGGATTAATACAAAAGGAGTGTTCTATCATATATGTTTTCTCTAAATTCTATCTCCATTGTTATGTGCTAGTTATGTTGGGATTGTATGAGCAAGGTTTATGCAATTTAATGCAACTAGGATAGGTTGTGTATTAGTTTATTGTTACTTTTAATTCAAGGGATTGGGTAAATGCTTCGATAAATTGGTAGTATTTCAAGTCATATAACAATGATATTCATAAGAATGGGGCTTAGGGTTAATTGCTAATATAATTGATTGTAAGGCAATTAATTAGGTTGAAATTTGCTAGGTAGACTTTGAATTCCAATGGATAGGGAACTAAACATTTATTCAGTTGCATGTTGAAGAAATCATGGAGTTTCATGAAGGACAATTTTAAAATCAAATCGAACTTTACTTTGTTGTATGAAGAGTTTAATTGTTGGTCAGCCCTTGTTTCTAATGAATCTCTATGTGTTATAGTTAGTTGTGTTTAATATAATTGATTAATTGTGTATTGTCTTTGATGTTATAAAAAAATTTATATTATTTCTAGTCATCAAATGACAAGCTCACTTGAGCATTGAAGACAGTTTTCTATGTTTGTTGAGTATTCTAGACTTTGCCTAATTCAGAAGATAGTGTCTACCCGGTTCACTTGGGCTTCAAAGGAAAGGCTTGTGAAAGTTGAGTGTTAACTAAGATCACTCAATTAATGAAGGGAATGGTGGTTGGAACTAGTGTTAACCAAGTTCACTTTGTTAACACAGTAAAATCATTTCTAAGTTAGTCTCTACCAAGTAGGGTTGGCTAACAAAGGATTTTCTTGATTTAGCATATTGAGTTCAATTGAATTGTTTGTTGGTTCTAGCCAACTAAAGAGGTGAATATTAATTATTCTAAGTTATATTCTAGCCAACTTGATAATATGAAACATATAAATATAAGGTCAAGTTGAGATTTATAAAGTGTGAAAGCACTAATAATAATTGAATATTTGATGATGCTAAGAGGAAGTGAATCAGGAGGATAAGCAGAATATCTTTGTGAAACTGAAAAGATATATTTGATCAAGAAGGATCAAGTATACAAGCTAGAATTGAGATCTATAATTAGAAATTTTGATGGGGACACAACCCAAGAACAGAATGGACACAACAGAAAAGGAGAAATTATATTAACTAAGAAAATAAGCTAGTACAAATAGTACAGAGAAAATAAACTTCAAAACATGCCCTAAGGGCTTACAATAGCATAAATTTGGAGATAATTTCTCCTTTCAGTACCTCCTCTCAAACTCCACTCTGAATTGCCTTTTACAATGCCAAAAATCTCCTTAAATAGACCCCGAAGGGTTAAGGACTAGGAGTACATTGTAGAAAGTGCTAGTAGGCATCCACCGACCAAATAGAAGGTTCTAGAAGCTACGTTAGAAGTTGGTTCAAATCTAGAAGAATCCAAAAATGGTAACCAAACTTTCGGGAGGCATAACTTTTGAACCGTAGCTCTAATTGACGAACTGTTTACATTTTTGGAAAGCTCTCGAAGTGCTCTATAGCCCTCTTGAAAAGATTTTCTTGTACCCATTTTTCAGCCCTTTTTGAGGTCATTTAATGCCCCTAACCTAACTTTGAAGCATTCTTAAGAGGTCTCCAAAACCCAAAAAATTGCAATAACTTTCAAACCGTGGGGCCTTTTGACCTGATTCTTTTTCTAGAATGCTCTAAATCACAATTACATTCATCTAGCCAATTCACTCCTTCTAGGTCACCAAAATGATGGCCAAATTACATGCTCCTATTTTTTTGGGATTTTCTAGCACACTGATAGTTGAACTGTGAGAGTTGGAACCTTTATTTGACCCAAATGGGTATCCAAAAATGAAAACACATGAAACAGAAACTAAGTCTAAGTACATTTTTTTGGGTGACACAAGATTTCCCTTATACCTCTGGATGCTCCTGCATCAAATTCAATTTCATCACTAATTAGGCCATCTCATTATTGCTCTCTAACCATCGTAGCAATGATCTAAATCTCTTAACAGAGTTGTCTTAACAATTATTTGTAAATCCTCTAACAAGGTCAAACTTAATAATGTGCTTTGTAATAAGGCCACTCCTAATAGGGTGATTAAATCCTCCAATAGGGTCAAACCTAATAATGTTCTTTGTAACCTTTAATAGGATTAGCTCATAACAGGGCTCACTTCAGAAGAGTGAAAATCAACAACTAGTTGCAATTGATGGTTATTCCCAAATTGGGTTTCCATGTTAAATCTTGGTGTCTAATGTGTTCATGCTATTTCTCTTATGTATTTTCAACTAAGTTAAAGTAATAGTAATCACAAATAACATCTTAAAGATTTTCATGTTAAGTATTTGATGAGCATTTTTAGTGTTTACCAAGTTACAACATATTTTTTATGTGTTTGTCAAGCATCAGCAAAGTTTAGAATTTAGAGTTTATTTTTTACTAACATCTAAGGGATCTCAAATTTATTTTAGTAGTAACTAATTCACCCCTCCCCTCTCAGTCACTCCTCTTATATTTCTAGCAATTGGTATTAGAGATTTTGGTGCTTATAGAAAAGGATTCAAGGACCTAAGCTAAAGATTAGGATGCCTTATAGAAGAGATATTCCCAAGTTGAACTGAGACAATTTTGCAGCATGGAAAGGACTTATGAGATTACATCTAGAAACTTTCAGTGATTCACACCATAAGTATCCTAATACTACATGCAAAACTCCCACTGGAACATTATTAGTTGAAGATATTATTAAAAAAAAAAATTTTGTAACATCATGATGATTGGCATTGTATCTACTCTTAATTATGTTGAATTTGATGAAGTCAAAAGCTATACTATAGCTCATTAAATGGGGATCAAACTAAAATACATCTATGGAGGAGATGATAATTTAAGAAGAGCTAAAAATGAAAGTCTCATAGGACAATTTGATCAGTTGAGGATGAGAGAAGATGAAAATAGTGCAAAATATATTGAAAGAATCAAAGCAAGTGTGAGTGTAATCAAAGCATCTAAAGGAGATATTGATGAAAAAAAATTTGTAAGAAAGATACTTAGAATTCATATTCTTATCTATTCAATTAGAGTGTCTACTATTCAAGAGATGAGATGTGATTCAAATAGCAATATAACTTTGGATGCTCTATTTGGAAGATTGACAACTTTTGAGTTGGATAACTATGACAACTATGATCCTAGTTCCAAAGGTATTGAGTCTACATTTTAAGCCAAACTCTCACTCAAGAAAAAGAGTAAGAAATAAAATGCCAATCAATTAGGAATTGAAGAATAAGAATAAGAATAAAGTTCAAATACTAATCTTGAAGTTTTTGAAGTTCTACTCACAAGGAAATATTCTAGAGGTAGAGGAAAGTACAAAGGTAAGATTCCTCTAATCTACTTTTCTTGTGAAAAAGTTGGTCACATTACTACAAGGTGCCCAAATAGAGAAAACAAGGATGAAAAGAAAAACAATAAGTACAAAGGCAAGAAGGAATTCAAAAATTACAAGGACTACAAGGACAAAGGTAAGGAATCTTGTTTTATGGCTAACGATTATGATAATAGTGAAGATAAAATGGTATATATGTTTGAAATATAGGAGTAACTTGGGAGGGGGGAGGGGGGGAGGGGGGATGGGGGGTTTGAATAAGTTACTACTAAAATAAATCCTAGATCCCTTAGATGTCAATAATAATATTTACATTGAGAAAACTAATTACTATTGTTACTTGTATACACACAGATAATGTTGTAACTTGGTAAATGCGGACTGTGAATTACTCTTAGTAGATTTTAAGGCATTAATAGTAATTAATTTTCAAGAATAAGAGGAATAACTCGAACACATGAGACATCAGGATTTAACATGGGAATCTAATTTGAGAAAAACAACCAATGTAACTAGTTACTATTTTTCACTCTTTTGAAGTGAGCCTTGTTAGGAGCCAACACTATCAAAGGTTACAAAACACACTGTTAGGTGTGACCTGGTTAGAAGGTTTAATCACCCTATTAGGAGTGGCCTTGCAAGAGGTCTTAAAATAATTTAATGGAATCGCCACCTTGTTAGAGGATTTACAATTGGATGTTAAACCAACTCTATTAAGAGATTTTAGATCACTGCTATAATTATTAGAATGTAACAATGAAATGACTTAATTGTGATGCAATTGAATTGCTGAATCTAGATCTCTTTTTTACTTAAAATTTGATCCTTCCTAATCAAATATTACTTGTTTACTCCATAAGGATACTTTCTTATCCTTCAATTTCCCTCCCTCTCTTTCTTTTTTCAATTCAATCAACACACTTGCACACACACTAGAAAATCACAACTTGACCTTATATTTATATCATCCAAATTGTCAAGTCAACTCATTAAAAATTAGAGTGATCAATAATCATTACCATAGTTGGCTAGAACCAATACTTGAAATAGTTAAGCTTCATATGCAAAAATATCAAAATCCTTTATTAGCTAACCCTACTTAGTAAACATTGGTTCTGAGATGATTTCCCATGTTGACCAATAGAGGCTCAGGTAACATTGCGAACTTGCAAATGTCCTTTGGTAACTAAATGAACTTAGTTAGCACTAACTCTATCCAACTTTTTTTTGTTAATCATGTGAACTTGGTTAACACTATTTTTTCCACAATTCCATTTGATGCTTGAGTGAGCTTGGTAGACATTATCATCGTAGAGTAAACTTTAGGAATGTTTGGTAGACAAGGAAAACTATCTTGCTAACCAAGTGAGCTCGATAAGCACTAACTAACAATTGATATGACATTTGTGTGACATCAAAGACAACACACAATTAGACAATCGTATCCAACAATCTCCCTCTTTGGCATTGATGGTAACACAACATGTCATAGCATAATAAATTTTGAGAATAAGATTTTTTAAATTTAAAATTTCTCCCTCTTTGATTTTACACAAGAAACTACTTCTTTTATGTCATAATCTCCCTCTATGAAGGAATTACATAGCTTCTCCCTCTTGAAATGACAAAAAAAAAATTCAGAAAGATATGATAGTAATCTTCTCCTTTGACAACACATACCAAATTAGTATCAATGTACCTTGAGTACTGATTCATATGCAATATTCTCTTAGCTATGTTGCATCAACTGATTGATCTTTAACTTGGTTCCTATTGATGGATCACTAAAACTTCATTTAGTTAGCTTTAGATAGGGGAATGACCCCTAACTTACCTCTTAGATACATGAATGCTTTCTTAGGTAATGGCTTGGTAAATATGTCTACAATCTATTCTTTTCTATGGATATATTCCAATCTAATTTCTTTATCTTACACCAATTCTATAACATAGTGATATTTTATAGCAATGTGATTTGCTTTGGAGTGTATCATTGGGTTCTTTGATATGTTAATTGCATTGGCATTATCACAAAACATGACTACTATCTCTTTGATTTCAATCTTCATTTCTTCCAACAATTGTTTGAACCAAATAAATTTAGAATAATTCACTATTGTTGCTACATACTCTACTTCTGTTATAGATTGGGATATGTAGTTTTTCTTCTTTCTTGTCCAAGATACCAACCTTTTACCAAGAAACAAAGCTCCACCACTTGTACTTTTTCTGTCATCAAGATTTCCTACCCAATCAACATCAATAAACACTTTTAGGTCTAGGTTTCTTCCAAATTTGTACCATAAGCCATAGTCCTTAGTACCTTTCAAATATTTCAAAATTCTTTTGATTGCCATCATATGATTTTCTTTGGTTTAGCTAAGAATCTTGCCACTATCCCAATTACAAAGGCTATTTTAGGCCTTGTGTGAACTACATACTATAATTTTCTAGTCATTGATTTGTATAAGGTCTGATCTACTTCTATGAAATCGTCATCTTTGGTAAGCTTGAGTCTAGTACACATAGGGGTACCAACTAGTTTAGAATCTTCCATATCAAACTTCTTGAGTATCACTTTTACATACTTGGATTGGGTGATATAGATACCATTCTTATTCTACGGTATCTATATCCCAACAAAGAATTTTATTTCACCAAACATGAACATATCAAACTTTTGGTTTATTTGTTCTAAAAATGCTTTGCATAGATCATCATTTCTTGTATTTAGAGTATCATCCACAAATATCTTTGCCAACATAATTTTTTTATATGGTCTTTCCTTGATGTACAAACTATTGTTATCATTTGTTGTCTAAAAACCAATCTGTATCAAGTAGTTATGTAGTCTTTCATACCATGCTCTAGGAACTTGTTTGAGACCATATAGTGCTTTTTGTAATTTATAGACCATGTCCCTTTTGTCAGGATCAACAAAACCTTCTGATTGTTCAATGTAGACTACTTATCAAGAATTCCATTCAAAAATTTAGATTTAATATCCATTTGATATACTTTGAATCCTTTGTGAGCTAAATATGCAAGTAGGGTCCTAACACCTTCTAATCTTGAAACAGGAGCAAAAGTCTTACCATAATAAATTCCTTCTTCTTGAGAATAGCCTTTACATACTAATCTAGCTTTGTTTATTGATACATGTCCATCTTCAATCAGCTTATTTTTTAATACTCATTTTGTTCCAATCACATTTTTATCTTTAGGCCTAGGAACAAGAGTCCAATTTTAGTTCTTTTCTATCTCTTTTATTTCTTCATTCATTGCCTCAATCCAACTTTCATTTTCTATAGCATCCTTAACACTTCTAGGTTCAAAATTAGCAAGTAAACATGTACCTTTCAATTTTCTTCTTATCATAGTACCTTCTAATTTATCTCTAATAATCTAATTAGGTGCATGATGCCTTCTAACATATTCGGCCAATACAAGTTCTTTTCCTTTTGAATGAATTGTAATGTCTTTATTTTTAATTTCAACTTCAAGCTTGGGTTGTTCAAACTTGGTAGGCATTGGCTTGGTAGCTTTAGAATGTGAATCAGGTCCTTGTGACTCGATTTGTACTTCTTGCAACTCAGTAGCTATGGAGGACTTAGGAGGTGAAGTATCCTTATTGTTAGATGTGCCTAGCAATGTATCAGATTCAAAGTAAACAAATCTATTGTAATCTTTTGGTTCCCTTTTGCTTTCTTCTTTAGTCTTTTCTACAAACTCATCAATTCTCACATGTGCACTTTCTATGATTTTATTTGTAGAAAAATTCAAGCATTTATAGCCTTACTTATGCAAAAATATCTTTAAAATATAACTTAATTACCTTTCACATCAAACTTGTCTTTTCTAGACTCTTTCAAGATATAACATTTACTGCAAAATGCTTTTAGCTAACTTACATTGGGATTGTAGCCATACCATAATTCATAGGGAGTTTTATGTGAGTCCTTCTTCAACTATACTTGGTTCAAAGTATGAACTATAGTGTTGATGGCTTCCTTCCAATATTTGATAGCAACATTATTTTCAATCATTAGAGTTCTTGCACAATCCATGATGGATCTATTTCTTCTTTCAGCTATTCCATTCTACTTAGGAGTACCAAGGGTTGATAATTGTCTTTTGATTCCTCTTTCAATGAAAAAATTATTGAATTCATTGGAGATGAATTCACCACCTCTATTTGATCTTAAGCATTTCAATCTTTTTCTAGTTTCTTTTTCTACTCTTGCTAGATACCATTTGGATTTCTCAAAAGCTTTTGACTTTTCTCTAAGATACATAATAGTCATCGTTCTAGAATAGTCATGAAAAAAAAGAATAAAGAATATTTCTCGACTATAACTTTGTATTCCAATGGGTCAACACAAATCAGTATGCACAATTTCCAAGATATCTTCAAATTGATAGTTTTTGCTCTTAAAACTAGTCTTTCTCATTTTTCCAATCTGACAATTTTTGCATAATCCAACATCCGCTTTCTTCAAACTAGGGATACCTCTTACTTTCTAATTTTTTTCATCTTGACCATATTATCAAAATTTACATGACATAGTCTTCTGTGCCATAACCAACTTTCTTCCATTTCAGCAATAAAACATGAGCAATCACCAAGATCAAGATAAAATAGGTTACCTCTTGTTTGTTTTCTTGATCAAGTCAAATTCCCTTTTTCATCCAATAGTCTTTCCTTGTCATGCATGAATTCTACCTTAAATCTAATGTTTATTAGCTATGCTACAGTTAGTAGGTTATGTTACAGTCCTTGAACCCAATAGGCATTGTCACATACAAGTTCATTGGTTAATGATATGTGAATTTTCCCTTTTATGCAACAAGGTTCATTATTTCCAAACCTTACACTACCTCCATCATAGTGTTCAAAGTGTTCAATTTTTTTTTTTGTCTCCAGTCATATGATGTGAACATCCACTATCTATGATCCATGTGTCATTTTTACTAACATGAGAAACAAGTGCCATCTTATCTCCTTCATCATCAGATTCATCTTTTATAGCAATGTATACTATCTAATCTTCAGTATTATCAGAATATTTAGCCATAAAACAAGTCTTCTTACCTTTGTCTTTGAAGGATTTGTGACTTTTGGATTCCCTCTTGCCTTTGTACTTGTGGCTCTTTTTTTCATCCTTTCTTTCTTTGTTTGGGCACTTGGTAGCAATATAGCCAATTTTTCCACATGAAAAGTAGATTAAAGGAACCTTACCTTTGTACTTTCCTCTTCCTCTAGAATATTTATTTTCAAGTAAAGATTCAACAACTTCAAGATCACTATGTAAACTTTCCTCTATTTCCTCTTCACTTTTTGACTAAATGTCCCTTTTTTTCTTGCATTTTTCTTTGAGTGAAATTTTACCTTCAAATTTAGATTCAACATTTTTGGAAGTTGGAACATAATTTTCAAAGTTGTCTAGCCCAAAAGCTATCAATCTTCCTACTAAGGCATCCAAACTTAATTTGTGATTTGGGTCACATCTCTTTTCTTGAATAGTAGATACTCTAATTACATAGATAGGAAGTAATGTTCTAAGAACTTTACTTACAATAGTTTCTTCTTTGATTTCTCCTCCAAAAGCTTTGATTGCATTGACACTAGCTTTGATTCCTTCCACATATTTGACAACATTTTCATCTTCTCTCATTCTTATCTAATCAAACTATCCTCTAAGGATTTCTACTTTGGTTCTCCTTACATTTTCATCACCACCATAGATGTCCTTTAGCTTGTTCCACATATAAAAAGTATTTTTATAGTCTTTTATCTCATCAAATTCATCATAGCTTAGAGTAGATGCAATATTAATCATCATAATGTTATGGTTCTTTTTCTCAACAAGATCTCCAATAGATAATGTACCATTAGGAGTTTTGTATTAAGGTATTTGCAACCTAAATTACTAATGGTGGTTATATGAAGTCTCATGAGTCCCTACCATGTAGAAAACTTATCTCTATTAAGCTTTGGAATTTCTCTCTTGTAAGACATCTTGATCTTTAGCTTAGGTCCTTGAAAACCTTCCTGCAAGCACCAAAATCTTTGATACCAATTGTTGGAAATATAGGAGTAACTAAGAGGGGAGGTGAATTAGTTACTACTAAAATAAATCCTAGATCCCTTAGATATAAATAATAAAATTTAGACTGAGAAAACTTATTACTATTATTACTCGATAAACACAAAAAATGTTGTAACTTAGTAAATGCATAGCGTGAATTACTTTTAGTAGATCTTAAGACATTAATAGTAATTAATTTGAAAGCATAATAAAAATAACATTAACACACGAGACATCAAGATTTAACATAAAAATCCAATTTGGAAAAAAGCACCAATGTACTTAGTTACTATTTTTCACTCTTCTGAAGTGAGGCCTGATAATAGCCAACCCTATTAAAGGTTGCAAAACACATTGTTAGGTGTGACCTTGTTAGAGGATTTAATCACCTTGTTAGGAATGGACTTGCAATAGGTCTTAAATTTTTTTAATGTAATTACCACCTTGTTAGAGGACTTACAACTAGCTGCTAAACCAACTCTGTTAATAGATTTTAGATCACTACTATAATGATTAAAATGTAACAATGAAATGACCTAATTGTGATGCAACTGAATTGCTGAATCTAGATCTCCTTTTTTCTTAAAATTTGATACTTCTTGATCAAATATTACTTTTTTTCTCCATAAGGATACTTCCTTATCCTTCAAGTTCACTCCCTCTCCTTCCTTTTTCAATTCAATCAACACTCTTGCTCACACACTTAAAAATCACAACTTGACCTTATATTTATATCATCTAGATTGTCAAGTTAGCTCATTATAAATTAGAGTGACTAATAATCATTACCATAGTTGGCTAGAGCTAATACTTGAAATATTTAAGATTCATATGCCAAAATAAAAAAATCCTTAATTAGTTGACCCTACTCAGTTAATACTAGTTCCGAGATGATTTCCTATGTTAACCAACAGAGGCTTGGTTAACACTACAAACTTGTAAAAATCCTTTGGTAATCAAGTGAACTCGATTAGCACAAAATCTATCCAACTTTCCTTTGTTAACAATGTGAACTTGGTTAACATTATTTTTGCAATAATTAACTTTAATGCTTGAGTGAGGTAAGTAGACACTATCTTCATAGAGTAAACTTTAGGAACACTTGGTAGACAAGGAAAATTGTCTTTTTGACCAAGTGAGCTTAGTAAGCACTAACTAACAACTAATATGACATTTGTGTGACATCAAAGACAACACACAATTAGACAGTTGTATCCAACAATATATTGTTGTAAAAGATGAATCTAATGATGAAGGAGATAAGATGGCACCTACCTCTCATGTTAGAAAAAATGATACATGGATTATTGACAATGGCTCCTCATGTCATATGATTGGAGACAAAACAAAGTTTGAACACATGAAATATTATGATGGTGGCAGTGTGAGATTTGGAAATAGTAAACCTTGTTGCTTAAAAGGAAAAATATGTATCTCATTAACCAATGAACTTAGTGTAGATGCTCAAAAATGGTTCACATCTAAAATAACATAACTTCCTCATACTAATTCATCTCATTTTCTCAATCCACTAATTTAGATCTTTTGGCCAACTTGATCATATCTTAGTAGTGTCCATCATCATTCATATACTCTTTTACATCGATTTCATATCATTTCAAAACCATTTCATATCAACTCAAAATCACCCCAAATCAACTCAAAATCACTCAAAATTAGTCTTAATCATCACAAAACATATCAAACATCCCAAATAAATGATAATTTGTCTGATCCTAGGCATTTTTGTGGTTTTCAGTGCCTTGGAAACCTATCAATCTATCAAATCTTATCTATCTAACCTTAGTATTGTCATGGCTCTCAGTGCTAGTTCAAACTATCATTCATGTCATTCAATATTTGAAATCATTGAGTCTTTCAATGTTAGATCATTGCATTATGAACCATTTTAATAATATTGAATATGTTTATCAATATTATTATGATCAATCATATCAATCAATCTCAATCCTATAGCATTTACGATATCGATTAAATGTTATGTATCTCTAATTCATGTCAGTGTCCTTGGAATTTTATCAATTTCAATCAATCAGTCAATTTTACCATGGCTTTGGGCTACCTATCATCATCTTATTCAATCCATACCATCATCATATTTTCACCAAAGGATACTATTGTACTTATTTTATCAAATTGGCCAATCATTTTACTAATTTTCTCTACATGATTAAATAGTCCATTATTTAATCCTATCATTCTTGCTAATTATTCTTCCTAATTGTCATCCTCAATCAATTAATTAATATTATTAATTAATTGATTTATCATTCACAAATCATGGAAATTCTTAATTTTCTAAGCCACATTTTCCTCCATTAATTCCATTTTCCCTAATTTCTATTTTATGGAATAAAGGATTTTTTATTCAAATATTCTATAGAATATTGACATCATCATGACACATAGGTGTGACACCTCGTGGATTCTCCATTGACAAATGGCTAAGATATTTCATATTCCATATATTCTTATTTCCTTACGCCTGTCTATATTTGGCTTTATTCATAATAAATTCTTGGCTTTAAATGGGCTTGAGGTGTCATATGATGTGTCATAGATTCTCTTCCCTCTTTAGCCATGTTTGACTTTCAAGTATCATAGAATCCTACAATTGGAATCTTGTGTCATATGTGTCATGGATTATTAAAGGAATATTGTGCCAAGTCACATATCTAAGGGTGAAAAATTCAATGCTCTCACCTTGTGTGTTGATTATAAAATGAGCATCCTTTCTCTCATTTCTGGTCCCTAGTTTTCTCATTTTTTCACTCCATCTCTCACACTAAAATCACAACTTCAAGTATTCTCATAGCATTATCCATATCATAGACTTTTGTTTCAATGTTTTGTACATTATAGGAAAATTGGATCTACATCACATGGAGAAGAAAGAAGGACATGGGAGCTACAAATGAAAGAGGGAGTTTTAGATTTGCTTTCTTGTTTTGTCATTTGGCTTTCGTGGTAGACTAGAGGGTGTCAATGTATAACTATTGAGTTTGTGATTTTCTCATAGTATGTTAGACATTAGCCTATTTTCTAGGTCCTACATTTTGGTGAACCCGACGTGAACATGCTTATCTAACTTGGGTTTTCTTATTTTCTACTTGTAGGTGCAAGGAAGGAGCTCACTTGGAAGGGTATAATGACTATCTACACTTCCATATCACACCTAGATTAACTAGGGGGTCTAGTAACATGCTTATATGATCTTGTTTCATGCATTTTTTTAGCTTTCTATTCTAGGGTGCACTCTACTTTTTCAGTGTGCACTTGTGATGCCTAGGAGTAGTTTTAAGGGCCTAGGAGACACCATAACACCTATTTTCTGCTCCTAACTTACAAATTGTACCCTTATAAGCCCCAAATACACCATTGGTGCACTCTGAACTATCTAGGAATACTTGGTAGTATAGGTGTCAAAATCTACAATTTTTGGGTTTTGATTAGACACTATTTCCCCACAGTCTGCACCATAGGTTCCCAACTATGCCCAGAAACTACCAATTATGCCCAAACTAGCCCCAACTACACCATGGGTGTAGTTGGCACTATTTGAGCACACTTGGGGCCATTATAATCCATTCTAGCCTTCTAGGGTGCAGTCTACTCTATTAGGGCGCAGTCTTCTCTATTAGAGCGCACTTATGATTAGAGATTTGCACTTGGTTCACAAAAAGCACCTATTTCAATCAAAATTTGCACTTATGATTTTGTTTTGCCTCTAGGACCTAGATTAGATATTTTTGTGTTATTGATGGCTTGTTTGTAGCATGTGGTGATCATTTGATGAAGACTAATCATTGAAAACTACTGATGTTTGTTTGCAAGACATTGTTGAATACCATTGTGTGTTTGTCAAAATCATGTGTCTTTAGATTTCCTAGATTAGATAACACTTCCTTTGGTGATTAAAATAAACTTTTTATTTTCTTCCTTGTGTCTCTATGATGTTTAAAACCCTAGGGGTTACATTTTACATATCCTCTCCCCTCACCATTCATGGATCTTGGGTGCAAGAGAAATCCATGTAACTTCTATAGGAAGCCTACCTTGGACCAAGATACTTGATATTGGGTATGCTAGGGGAAAAATTCAGAGTGGTAATAGGCCAAAAGCTAGGTCAACATTCTAGCCACTATATACAACTCAATTACAATGAAAGCCATGTTAGTGGTGTTGCTGAGTGATAGCTCTCCTCCAGTACCCTTGTGGTGTGTCAAACCCTAGTTCTCTGGGCAAGAAGACCTTCTAAGGAAGTTTATCATTCACTTGCTAAATGGAATGCCCTTACTAAAAATTATGTTTTAGTATCCAAAACTCTTTCTATCCACTAGCTCAAGGGGTCACCCATGCCCTTGAAGAAATCATACATTCTTGTGGTCCTGAGTAGAGGCAGCAGTCCCTTGGGAAGTCATGCCCCTTGGAAAGTGGATCTTGGTAGCCTAAAGAAGTGAGTTTTCTATAAGGGGGAGCCTGTAGTTCCAAGATCCTAGGTTGTCTACTCTAGGAAAGTGTAGTTAAACTTTGGTTCAATAGGAATTCAGTGGATATAGTCCTAAAAGCCTAGGTTTTGGTGTATTTGTTACCTTTTAACAACAACTATTCTTGTCTTAATGTGTCTTGTGTGTGTGTAAAACATTAATCAAGATAAAATCCAACATTCAAATTTAAACCTTGGATATTGTTTACACCTTCTCCAAACATCAAACATTATCAAAAAATTACAACTTTGGCCAAAAATTTTCAAACTTAAACTTGGGAAACATGGAACACTACATCTCTAGAAGTGCTTGGCATACCTTATGTTGCATCCTTGAATAGAACCACTTTCATTCACCATATTTTAGGCCTCATATTTGCATCATATAAGCTTCATCTTGCATCTTCTAGTCATCATTGTGCATCCCTCATCCTTCACATTGCATTGATTAAGGTCTAGTTTGCATCCTTCATTCTTTGCATTTCAACCCCAAAACTTGCATTTTGCATTGCCCATCTTGCATCCTTGCATGCCCAACCCTCATCTAGAACACTTTAACCATCATTCTAGGTGTCATAAATATCATTCTAATCCTTCATTTCAGTCTTAACATTGTCCTCTACTATTTACCTCACTGTCGCATCAATTTGAAAACCCCCCAGCACCTAGAATTGCCTTAGTTTCAGCCCAGCTTCCCAACTATGCTTTGAAACTACCAATTGTGCTCAACCTAGCCCCAACTACACTATAGGTGTAGTTGGTACTATATGGGCACACTTTTTAGTCTAAGAACCCATTTTGGGCTTCCAAACAAAAATTTGAGGCTTCAATAGTGTCCCTAGGTACCTAGATATGCCCCCTTGTCTCAGTGTTGGCTCTAGATTTAACAATTTTTTTACTATGAAACCATTCTTTCAGAACTTTCTCTCTTGTATGAACAGAATTAGGAAGAATAATACAAATATTTTAGATCTATTAGGTGTTTTCTATGTTTACATTTCATTCATATGAATGTATAATTTCAAGGAAATTAATACCAAGAATAGCAAATGATTGAGTTTTAGCTTGAATCTTGTCTCCTTTATTAGTGATCTTCAATATTTTATAATCTTTGACATAGAGCTTAGGTATTAGTTGCAATCCCTTAAGGTTGTATGTTATTTCATTGTTTCTTATGACTCAAAGGGTTATGTAAATGCTTCAGAAAAATCAACAAGGTTGTGAGGTTATTGATGGGGATATCATGTAAGAATGAGGTTTAAATTGAACATTGATGTCTATTTACAAGTTGAATAGATAGATCAAATATTTGAAGATACACATATGTCTTAGATATTCATATGTATGTTTCTGATTCATGGATTTGCCCAATGGTTAAGGCACTGATCAGTTATAGGATCATTAGGTCTTATGGCTGGATATGAGGGGTTTGCTGAAATCAACATTATTAATCAAACATGTTTTACCCTTTCATGTTGAAGGACTTAAAGGATTAACCCTCACTCAACTTATGTGATTCACAGATTTGCATTTAACTATTGTATATCTATGTTATTGCATTAGTTATTAGGAGATATAAGGGGTTTTCATCTACAATAATTAGGTTCAGATTTATGTTTTAAATGCACTGGTACCATATCTCAGAACCTCAAGGTTAACCCACCTAGGTCATGTAGAGCCTGAAGTGAAGAAGAAATTATGCCTTATAGTTGGCCCAAGATTGTAGTCAGATGTATCTATCATAGGAGTTTGCTAGCCTTAGATGCATCCGTCTAGTTTCTTGATCATTTTCAAAATTGTTAAATCAAGAGCCAACACTTAGCATGCCTTGATTTTCATTCTACATTGCCTAACCTTCATTTGCTTCACTTAAGACATAATTCCTTAAGAAATAACCTCCATTTTTTATTTTCTAACCTATCCTAACATAAACTCCTACATCCTAGCTTCCTGGCATAGCAATTTGACAACCACCTCTCTTAGATTCAACAGATTTTCAACCCAGCTTCCCAACTACACCCAAACTAGCCCCAACTATACCATAGGTTATTTGGTATTGTTACAGTGCACTTGGTGCTGTTATGGCATAGTTGGGAACTTGTATGACCATTTTAGGCCCTAAAACTACATGTTAGGACCCCAAAATTGCATTTAGGAGCCCCTGTACCACTCATTCTACATTTGACCCAAAATCGCATCTTGCACCAAATATCTCATTTTTCACCCTAGAATCTTTGCATATTGCATGTCCAATCAGCATAACCATCATTTTTAGTGACCTAAATGTCATTTTGAACCCCAAAACCTTTGAATTTAGTCAAAAATATGAACAAAGTATGAGTCTTAGAGTATCTCCTAGCGTTGATGGATGATGGATCTTGACTAGTATTTTTATCTTTTATTACAATTTTATTTGGTCAAAATCTACCTATTTCTTAATATATTTGATATTTTTATCTTGATCATTTTGATCTTTTTGTCTTTTATCACTTTTTGGACAAGATCCAAAGTCCATTATCATGAGGTTAAACTCCTAGACAAAATACTTTCTAAAGATTTCACCTAAGTTCAAAAAATTTCATATACCTTCATCATTAGCATCATTATAGTCTTAGTATACCTAAACATCATTTTGGCTTACCCTAGTGGTATATTCCATTCATCTTGCATTGTTCCAAAACCTTAGCATCACTTCCACTATCAAACCCTATCAACTTCTCTTTCAACCGAATTGCCTTCTTGATCTTATCCTCATTTTGCATATCCCCAAATGTCATTATCAACCCTAGAACACCATCCCTTACATATTCAACCTTGCATACATCAACCTTTCAAATCATTACCAAGTCCAAAATCCAACCCTAACCTTCATTTATCATACTATAGGGTCATTTTAATCTCCTTTAGTCAACCTCTAAAAGATCACTTTGCATTTGCATTTGCATAGTTTCCCTAGGATATTTTCATCTTGCATATAAAAACCTCAATTCATTTGGCATTTTCATAGGTTGCATAACATCCTCAAGCACCTAATTTTTTTTTAAAAATAACAGTCATATATGAATCCTTAGGTATCATGCCAACACTCACTAGGACACAATCAACTCAAAGATCTAAAGAACTTTATCAACCTTTATTTTTTGAGGCACCAACACAACCAAAACCTCATCCAAGAGAAAATAAGAGAAAGGAAAACCCAACAAACCTTTGATGAAGACCAAATTGAGGCATCACAACCTTTACTTGTAGACCCCTTAAACATGCATCTGCAAGATCACCAAAACTAAGAGATGATGCAACTAACCCTAAACAATGCACTTATCATGAGGTTTCCTTAAAAAACTTCCCCTACACATGGGATGGTTCAATGGAGTCCTAAATTTGAACCTATATTCATACCAATACCACCTAGAGGTGGAAGTGTACCAACCACACCCGAGGATTAACAAACACACTCCTTTGAATTCAAAAAATTGAATGCAAGTACCTTCAACTATAATACGTCAAACACACAAAAATATATTTCACATCTAAGTCTTGACTTTAACACTGACTATGGCATCACTAATGAAGAAATGGCTAGGGCATGTCAAGACATTATCAAGAACTTCAAACTCTTGGCAGCCCAAGATATTGTCAAATTCAACCCAAACATGGAAGGACCTAAGTCCAAAAATTAAACCAACACAACAATTGAAAACATATAACCCATGATCAATTTGGACTTAGATAAGGGAAAACAACCTTTCAATTTTTTGAACATGATAATGGAACCTATAAGGTCTCATAAAAAATCAACAATCTAAATCCTCCAAAGTACATTTGAACACATCAACATTAATCCCTTGTTTGATGAACCACAACCAATGAAGGGAAACAAGACTCTCCCTAAATATACCAAGAGGGAATTAAGACTTGATTTTAGTCACATGGTCCAACAACAAGACATACCTAAAGGGACTTCTCCACTAGGAATGCCCAACATACCTCCTTTGGAGACAAATCAACAAAGTGCACCTTTGTTCCTAACTCTACCAAGTGTCATGCTGTCAAATGTTATGGAGCCTCCCAAAAGTACACCATGTGAAACATCAACTACAACAACCCCTATTGATGCACAAAGGAAAAGTCTTATTGACATTACACCTATTCTCAAAAGGAATGCAGCTCATTGTCTAGTCAATATGATGTCCCAAGGAGAAACCTCTAACACACAAAGGTGCCAAAACAACAATACCAACATGGTGGTCAATTCTCAAGGACATAACCAACTACCCCAACAACATCAACTTGCAATAGTCCAAGGACCTAATGTTTCCAACACACATTCAACCTATCAATAGCAACATCAACCACAACAACAACAACCTCAAGTGATGCAAGGATCCAACATCCCTAACATGCACTCCAATGTAAACCTACTTGACTTACACACAATGTATCAATAGCAATTCCAACAACAAAAAGCTTTTTTTTTTAAACAACAAGAGCAACTCAAACAATAGTTGGAATACCAAAAACACCTCAAGAAACAAATTGCATACCAACAAAATTTATTATAGCAACAATAGATGTGTCTCAATAGGGATCCTTTTGTCTTTGAGGTGCCAACATACCTCCACCACCTAGTGACACTTCACCAGTCTCATCAAACATAGAAATGTCAAAACCAAGTGGACATAGCTCCCACCATAGAAAATGATCTAATCATAGGCATAAAAGACTTGAAGGTAAATCTATCATGCAAAACCCCAATGAAGAATTATTACAACAACTCAAACAACTTTCCAAACAAGTTGAGGCATTGGGAGTCCAAAAGAAATAGGCTCTATATATAGAAAGGGACCTACATCCTAATCCATTCCCAAAACACTTTGAGGCTCCAAGGTTTGAAAAATACCAAGGAAAAGGCAACCCCATTGATCACATCTAAGAATTATGTGTCTCTTGTACTGAACTTAGTGATGAGCCCACTTACTTCTTGAGATTGTTCCCTCATTCCCTAGGTGGGCACCCACTTGAATGGTACTCCAAACTTCTTGGTACTATCAAATCTTTGTCAGAGCTAGTAGACAATTTCATCTCCCACTTTTCCTTTAATATTAAAAATTAGGTGATACTTTCTAATTTTTGCTCAACCAAAAAAAATATGGGAGAACCATTTATCACATTCTTACTTCATTGGAGAAGCTTAGTGAGTCAATGCTCACTAGACATTTGTGAAGAACAAAAATTGAACTTATCCATTGAAAACTTAGTCCTAAACTTAATGTATGAACTCAAAATCAAGAGTCCAAGAACCATTTCTAAATTTATGAAAATTGGGGCTAGTATTGAAGATGTTCTTATCCATAAGGGAATCCTCAAGGTAAAAAAGAAAAACACAAACACCAACTTTTCCAATGACAAGGAAAATTTTTTCTCCAAAAATAAGAATGTGACTAATGATGGCATTGTGGATACCCACATGATTAGTATAACACAACCTCAACTAACTTTGAAAGGTGCAAACAGTACCAATTCAAAAACTCCCAATCAAACATCAACCCCACAAAAAAAGACTGAGACTTCCACATAGGACAAACCCCAAAGACACCCTAGAACCAAGGACAAAAAATTCACACCATTGGGGATACCTCTTGAGACTACACTACAATAGTTAGTCAATAGTAACTTCCTATAGTTACCCCTAATCAAAGATGAACCATTAACTAAAGTAGATTAGTGGGATGATAAAAAATTATGTGATTACCACTGCACCAAAGGACATAAGACCTCATCATGTTTCCAACTAAAGCACACAATACAAGACCTCATTGATGATGGTATAATTATAGTTGATCTGTCACTACTAGCATCCAAATCTAATCATACTATCTTGAAAAATCCTTTGGGTAATCATGATAAAGAGAAACCCTCCAGTTGAAACTCAAACTCACAAGATAATGTGAATTACATGCACACTGGATATGACTACACCATTAACTATTTCAATGAGTCAGATTCTCGCATATACATTCACCTTAAAGGCTAAAGACCCTCATTGCACTATCACTACACACCATAACAAGATCACCCTACCTAGAGCCCCATCTAGACCTACTGGTCCTACTAGACTTACACCCCCTAGTAGACCTATTTCTCCTACTTCATTTGATTATAGTATTTTTGAATAGCTCAGCAAGGACTCTACACAAATATCCATCTTGGACCTACTTTGTACATCTCCCCAACATCAAAAGCTCTTGGATTGATCCCTTAAAGAGTCAATAGTCCTAAATAACATTGATGTTTCCCAGTTCCAAGCTATGGTGGGGAACCTATCTACTTCACAACATATCACCTTTTCCCCTTAGGATATTCCTAAAGATAGACCAAACCAAAATGATCCCCTTCACCTTGAAGTCTTTGTCCATAATTTTAAAGTTAGATGTGTCTTGATAGATAGAGGAGCAAGACTAAACATCTGCACTCTTAAGGTTGTCAAATGTTTGGGTTATTTTAAAAATGATGTGGATCCCTCTCAAAGGATCACAATAAAAGCCTATGATGATGGTGAATGCTTCTCTACGAGGGTGATCATCTTACCAATCAGAGTTGGTCCTGCTACTAAGAACACTTTATTACAAGTTCTAGACATAGAAATGAACTACAATATGATACTAGGCTGCGCATGGATACATGCTATGAAATCAATTCCTTCTACATACAACCAATGCTTGAAATTCTCCTACAATAATGTGGAAGTCACCATTCTAGGTGATCCAGATCCCTTCCAATTCTGTGCCAATCTTAGAGGAACCACTGCATACCAGGTCCTGACAAACCATGTATCAAATCCACTCAAGTCCTCCAAGTATGTTGATCCTTCCACACTCATGCCCACATTCAAAGGAAAGCTCAAAATCCAAGACCAAGATTGTGGTGAGTACTCCATGTCACATGCCTTTTACATAGGGAAACTTCCTTTATCTCCCAAGTCATATGGTAAACCTTAGCTTATATAGAATAAACCTAAGTTCACATTTTAAAAGAAACCTTTTGTGGCTTTCACTAGTGGAGTCAGGTTGCATGGAAAACATGTCTATGAAAATATGTCTAAATGGATTGAAAAGGCTAAAGTAGAATAAGAACTTACTCCTATATCCCCTAACAAGTATGGGTCTGGATTCACCATCATATAGAAAAATGGATATGATAGATGTAGTGGTCTAGGACCTCAAAATCAAGGCATTATTCAACCCATCACTACATCAAGATGGCTCAAAATGTGGGACTTGGATTCAAACCATTTTTTTTGGGCCTTCCTAATACTAAGTCATCCTTGTCTAAGGATGTGAATGCTTCAAATTATGACAAGGAATATGAGAACACCCAATCCAAACCTACCCAATTTGTATCCAAAATTAAGGATCTTGATACATACCTTGGTCTTGATCATATGTTTGGTAACCCCAATAGATGCCTACCTATGGAAGAAAAACATGTAAATCCACCTATCCCTCAAACCAATTGTTCCCCTTGGATCAAAACATTCTAGGATCCAAGCCCTCCTACTTCTGAACATGATCCTAATGATATCACTAAAGAAGATATCCATATATATGCCTTCAACCAAAGCTTATTCAGCACTAATGATGGAATTTCCCTTATTTTCCCTAATCTTATTGATTGGGATCAATAAGGACACACCCCCATTGAAGGAAAGATCAGCATTACTTGTGGAAATGATAGAAAAAATTAATCTGGGGACTCCTAACGACCCCAAGGTCATACATTTTGAAGCCTCATTATCACTAGAGGAAAAGGATGAATTTGTTAGATTCTTTCTAGAGAGGCAGATCAACTTTGTATGGTCTTATGTGGACATGCTCGGATTAGATCCTAAACTAGTCCTTTATCACTTGCCACTAAAACCAAGAATGAAACTAGTAAAGCATAAATTGTTAAAAATGCATCGTCAAGTTGCCCTCCTTGTCAAAGCTAAATTGAATAAATTATTGGATGTTGGCTTCATAAGAACCATTGATTATGTAGAGTGGATATCTAATCTCATGCCAGTAAGAAAACACTTTGGGGGCATCCAAATATGCACTGACTTCTATGATCTTAACAAGGCATGTCCTAAGGATGATTTTCCTTTACCAAATATTGATATCATTATAAACATGACAACTAGGTATGAGATGTGATCACTAATGGATGACTTTTCTAGCTATAATTACATAAGAATAGTCCCTAAAGATCAACACAATATAGCTTTTACATGCCCTTGGGGAACATACTGCTAGAATGTCATGCCATTTGGTCTTTAAAATGCTAGGGCAACATATCAAAGAGAAATGACCACAATCTTCCATGATTTCATGCACATCCTCATGGAAGACTATATTGATGACTTACTTTGCAAATCCTATAAAAGAAAAGATCATTTGGGCATCCTAGATCAGATATTCAATAGAATGCAAAGCCATAAGCTCTATCTAAATCTGAAAAAGTTTGAATTCAGGGTTGTTTTTGGAAAGCTCCTAGGATACATTGTTTCGCAATGAGGCATTGAAGTGGATCCTAAGAAAGTAAAATCAATACTTGACATGCCTCCTCCAACAAATCTAAAAACCTTAAGAGGACTACAAGGAAGATTATAGTCTATCTATAGATTCATTGCACAACTGGTAAATAAGTGTCACTCCTTTCAACACCTCTTATGTAAGGGAGTATCCTTTCAATGGAACAAGCACTACCAAGAATCTTTTAAATAGTTCAAGGATTATCTTTTATATCCACCAATTTTAATGCTTCATATTCTAAGAAAACCATTCATTCTATACATTTCTTCTACAAATAAAACATTAGGAGCTCTCTTAGCACAAAATGATGAACAAGGATGAAAGTGAGCCATATATTACACTAGTAGAACACTTGTGGGCTATGAACTAAATTATTCTCTCATTGAATAGGCTTTCCTTTTTGTTTTCTTTGTAGCCTAAAAACTAAGACATTACATGCTCCATCAGAAAACAATGCTCATATCTAAGATTGACCCACTAAAGTATCTCCTATGTAGGGCTGCTTTCATAGGATGCTTAGCCAAATGAGTCATGATCCCCAATGAATTTGACATAGAATATATAGATAGAAAGCCAATCAAAGGGTAAGTGATAGTAAATTAGTTAGCAAAAGTAGCTATGGTAGATTATCATCCTATGTTGATAGACTTTCCTGATGAAGTTGTATTTCACATGGATATAGCTAATGAATGGAAGTTTTACTTTGATGGATCACATACATGAAATGGTTTAGGAGCTGGAATTATGTTTATCACTCCCCAAGGAGACATAATTCCTAAGTCATATAGGATAGCATTCCATTGTACAAGCAACATAGCAAAATATGAGGCACTGATCATAGGACTCAAGATAGCTATCCAATGACACATTCAAAATTTACAAGTCTTTGGTGATTCCTAGTTGGTAATCCACCAAGTCAACGATGACTCTGAAACCAAAGATGATAAGTTAATGCCTTACAAGTAGATGGAAAACTTCCTTAAGTCTAAATTTGTCACTATCTCTTTTTGTTAGCTACCAAGAATACACAAAAAGCAAGATGATGCCATGGCTACCATCGCTTCTATGGTTGATATGCCTCAAAATGTGGAACATTGTGAATTCCTTGTTGAGAAACTTTTGATTCTAGCATTTGAGCTCCCTTACTCTAAGTTTGTGTGTGAACTTGTTGGTCCCAATTCTCCCTAGTATCAAGACATTTATGATTACCTACATGCCCAAATCCTACCACCCAACGTATACAAAAATGACCATTGAGCCTTTATCTGTCAAGCTGCTAGATACATCATCATCAATGACACGCTTTACAAGAGATCCTTTGTCCAAACCCTTCTTAGATGCCTTGACTCACAAGAAGCTAAAACTACCTTACATGAGGTTCGTGAAGGTATATGTAGAGGTTATGTCAATGGTTTGAGTCTAGCCAAGAAACTTTTAAGAGCTTAATAGTATTGGCCAACCATGGAACAAGATGCCCATGATTTATCCAGAACATGTAATAAATGTCAGATCCATAGCAATTTGATCCATCACCAGCACAAGAATTGTAGCCAATCATAATGCCATGGCCCTTTTCACAATGGGAATTTGATCTTATTGGAGCTATTTCTCCTCCATCCTCTAATGTTCATAAGTTAATTGTCGTAGAAATAGAATATTTTACCAAGTGGGTTGAAGCTACCCCTCTGACTTTCACTACTGGAAAGCAGATTTCAAAGTTTATTCTAAACTACATCATCTATCAGTATGGAGTCCCCTTGGCTATTATTACTAACCATGGTAGTTCATTTTTTAAAAAAAGATTTCAACAAGCTCTACAATAAGTACAACATATACCATGGATATTCTAGCATTTACCATCCATAAGGCAATGGCCAAGTAGAAGTGTCTAATAACACAATTGTTAAGATTCTCCAAATGACTGTCAATGATTTTGGTCAAGATTGGCACCTACAACTAAATCTAGCTCTTTGGGCCTACCGAACAAGTGTACATGCACCTACTAGTGCCACCCCATACTCTCTTGTTTATGGCATCGAGGCCATACTTCCCATTGAAGTTGAAATCCCATAATTGAGAGTATCCCTACTAGATGTTGTTGATGATGAAAATTACTGCATATCTAGACTCCATGAGCTAGAAATGCTTGATGAATGGAGATGAGTTGCCTTGACACATTTGCAAGACTACCAAAACTAACTCAAATGAAGCTATAACAAGAAAGTTCGAGGTTGTCATTTTGAGATTGGTGATCTAGTCCTGAAGATGAACTATAAGACTTAGTAACATAGAGAAAAATAAGGCAAATTTGAACCAAATTGGGAAGGACCTATGTAGTTACTGTATCATTTGGGTTCAAAGTATATTAGCTTGCAACTCTAGAGGTTGAACCACTACCTATTTCCATCAACAACATGCATCTTCTCAAGTACTACACTTAATTCTGTCTAAAAGTCCTAAAAAAAATCAAAAAAAATGAAAAAAATCCTGTAAAATATCAATGAAAAAATTGAAAAGATTCCTTTAGAAAAAAAACAAGTCATGAAAAAATGGATGCCTTGATGAAAACTCGTCAAATAGGTGTCTTGGCATGAAAATTTGAGTGAAGAGAAAAATTTTGTCCAAAAATGAGAACTTGGCAAATAGGCACTTTGGGCAAGTTTCATGGTGAAAACCTGAAAAATAGGCACCATGTGTAATCAGTTGTTGCTCCTCCATCTATCGGGATTCCATATAGTTTTTTTCCCCCCTTCTTCTATTCCTTGATCATATCCTTCATCCTACAAGACATCCTTGGCTCCTTGACCATGGCCCACAAACCAATTAATATCCATTGTTATCTTACCTAGTGCATTGTCATTCTGTACATACTCTATCTTTGGCCTTTTTACATAGTTTGCATCTTGTCTAGGGGCATATACCTACATAGTGCATGAGTTTGAACTTGAACTAGGGGCATATCCCTAAGCATTTTTTATCCATTGGAATTATCATGTAACAGATGGGAGCTAACACTTGTATATGCTTATGTGATCCTAAAAAAATACTAAAAATTCAAATACAATCCTTAAAAAATCCTAGACATTCAAATATGATCCTAAAAAAATTCTAAAACCCATAAAATGTCTTGAAAAAAGCACTAAAAATCATATAATGTCCTGACAAAAGTACTAAAAACCATACAATGTCCTAAAAAAAGCACTAAATATCATATAATGTCTTGAAAAAATCACTAAAAAATAGAAAATGTCCTGAAATAAACCCTAAAAATTGCAAAATGTCCTAAAGAAACTAGTCACACCATAAACATCAAATATTCTTCAAAACCCTAAAAATCACAAAACCCATCAAAAACATGTAATAAATCTTATAAATAGTCACTGTGGATAATCACCCCTTTTGTGTGAACACTTGTACTTTGCAAACTGAAACTCAAAGCGTTGCACTTCAATGACAATCACACCTATCTGAGCAACATGAACCAACAATCAATATACCATGTCACTATGACCCTATCAACTAAATCAACAATCAAACCTATCAAACACTAAAAAGAAAGTAATAATGGACAAGAATATCTGTTGGCTCATGCTATTTATTGAGTGATTTGTTTTTTTTTTTTTTTTTTCTTTTTTTCCTCTTTGATCATGTTCCTATGCCACTCAATGATATAAATTGATCTATGAGAGTGGCCAGGATGGTTCATGGTCATCTTTTATTTTCTATTAGTTACTATGTACCTTTGTGAGTCTTGGGCATGTATATATGCCTTAGGAAGGACAATGTCATTTTTTGTCTGCATTGTGCTTGTTTATGCAAAAGGTTTGCATTTTTCACTCTAGCCCTTTATGCTATGATGCATCATATTCCATTTGTCATATCAAAATAAAACTCCATTTGACATCTAGTGCACTTTACAAAAGAAAAAGTCTTTTCATCAGAATAAAAATTCCTCATCTCATCTCCATCTTTTGTGTCTTCTTCATTTGTTACCTTGGCCTCGTACTCTGATACATCAAAGGCATTCAAAAGTCCAAAATGATCCAAAGCAATGATACATCTTTTCATAAACATGGCATTTATATCATCTTCACATTTCATTTGTATTTCATTTCACATGTCATTTGCATTTCATTTTCATATCATTTTACATTTCATTAGTATTCATTCCATATCATTTTATATTCCATTTACATTCATTCCATATTGATTACATTACATTAGGCATTCATTCATGAAATAAAAAATGTGGCAAAAATAAAACATGGCATTTCCTATGCATAACATGTGATAAATCAAGGCATGATGTCATCATATAAAAGCCAACATAAAAAAGCATAAATGCATCCATCTAAAACATTTAAAGCATATGCATAATCCATTTCATGTAGTTATCATAACATAGGTCCATCTCATAAATGTTTCACAAAAGTATTAGAGTACATGACCAAGGTTTACATCAATACTAACTGCTTGTAGGCATGAACAATGAAAGAACATAATAGAAACCAAAAAAGAAAACAAGAGAAGCTCCTCTATACATGAGTCTTTCAGTATCATCCTATGCTATCGCTAGCCTCGCAACCTCTATCTGGCCTTGAGGATGATCCCTCTACTCTCTGTGGTGGCCTCATAGGCCCCATCACCCCTACACTACTCTGTGTCCTCTAGGTCTAATGGGAGTGAGATCTCGATGCACAAAAACTCTCTACTCTCTACCTTGGTGGCACCACTCTCTCATCCTAATCCTACTAGTATTGTGCTTCCCTATGTGCCTTGCTCATCGTTGTCACCATCTCCTATAATTTTTCATCTATGATGCTGCTAATGAACTCGTAAGTCTCCTATGCTTACCATCTCTACCCTATGCACTATAACATCTCTCTTAGCCATAGCTTGATCTCTCTCTACTACAACTGCATCCCTCTTTTTGGTGACAACATCCCTCTCTACCACAACCTGGTCCAACTAACTTTGTAGACCTCTAGTAACCTCCATCAAATCTAACTAACTAGGCCTAGCCTGTATTGGTACTAGTACCTGGTTGGCATAGTCCACAAAATCCCCCTCCACATGCATCATAGCTACATGACCCCTAGCCTCCCAATAGTCATCCTAATCCTCTCCCTTGTCACCACCTCCAACACTATCCCCACCCCCACTATCTCCACCCTCCTCATCATCACCCTTATCTTCTCCCTTAGTATCCTCCTCATCATCTCCCTCCTCCTCCCCCTCAACATCATCATCATCACCTCTTGCATCATCCTGAACATCCTAATCTCCCCCCTAATCATAATCACCCCCACCCTCCTCTTCCTCATCATCATTAGCCACCTCCTTCTCCTTAATATTATTCTCTACCCCATCCTCCTCCTCCTCTTCATCCTCTCCCCCATCATCCTCCTCCTCATCATTATCATCACCCTTCTCTACCTAAGACCTCACTCGTGGTACTAGTACTACTGGATCTATCAAAGGCCTAGGGCTATGTTGTGCAAACCATATATCATATACTACCATCATGCCTACATCCACTACAACTGCTCTTTCTCCCCATCTCCTCAACTGTAACTCTACTAGTTGTGCATATGCCACCTATGTCCTAATAAGTACTCCCCACTCTCAGACCTCTACTCTAGACTATGCAAATAATGCTAGACCAGTTGCTACATCTTGCATCTCCCCAAATTGTCTCTATACCTGCTCTAGTAGGTACATTTCTATCACCAAATGCCCAGTCACCATGCACCCTATGAGATAGCACTCTTGCTTGTAGTATAGTAACTAAATATCATCATCATCATCCCATCTGAGGCAATCTTTATAAGGTCTCTAGATAAATTGTGTCATGGTATCTATTCGATGATGAAAGTACCTTGTGTACCCTAGTGGTCCTCATGCCAGTACACCCCTATAGCTATATGCGTAAGTCATGTCCTCCACCAACTCTCACTCTACAAGAGACCTAAATAATACAATGTACTCATAGGCCTAGATCTATAACAATGTACCACTAGTACCAAATGATAGCCCGCCAATATATGCCACCTTATGCAAATAGTAATACAACATTTCCAACATGCATGGGCCCCAAGAAAACATAGTACCCTCCATGATCATTCACTCTAGAACTCAGCCCCATCTAATAGGGAATCCATGTCCCCGCCTATTAGGTATCAATAATCTATTGATCACCCAACATATCATAGTTTTCACCCGCTCATGGCATGTGACCAATAGGTCCCACCTAATCTCATAATCTTGAATCCCTAACTTTGCATCTCCACATCCAAATAGGCGATGTAGTGATGCTTTTCCTCTAGCTATGTTGTACACCACTAACTCTCCATGAATAGGGATCCTAAGGATGCACCATACATCCTCTAATGTTACAGTCACCTCCCCTATTAGGAGATGGAATGAACTAGTCTCTGAGTGCCATCTCTCTATCAAAGCTATTAGTAGAGCCCTTTTACCCCTCACGTATGGCATGAATGTAACATGATATAAACCAAGATTGACCAAGATCCCTCACTCACTCACTATCATTTGGTAATGTAATGCAAGAGTCTATTGCCTATGTCCCTATGTTTGTAATAGGGGCAACTCCTCCTGCATCATCATATAGCCTATGTCAATCTCCTATGGTTTTGCATCCCATTTACCCTACTTTTGACCCAAGATTGACTTAGTTTGACTAATTTTGACTTTTCCTAAGCATGTTTGATTACATTAACTTATGTTTTGAACTCTTTTGAGGGTTTTGAACATGTTTTCCAAGTTTCGATGTAATGCCCCACCTGGAGATCCTTGGAAACAAGGATGAAATACAAGCCAACATTTTTTTTTTTTTTACAAGTATGAATGCACATGACAACATCATACAGGGATCACAACAATCACAATGGACGACTTCACCATAATCCTAGCAACCAACAAATCTCTAAATGCTACTACCAAACTAACACATGCAAACAAAATCCAACAACCACAACAAACCAGATGAGGGCTCAAGGAATGACCACTCATCAACAAAACACCAAGCTGGGGTAAAATGTAGAATCTTGAAATTTGGCTAAGCCTGAAATCTTGAAGCCTTGAAAATTGGCTAAGTCTGGATTTCTAAAGCCCTGAAATTTCCTAGAATCTATAACTTATCTCTGAGAGGTCTAAAACCTATCTCAAAAGATTCGTCGCATATATTAAAATATATCTTAAGTATAAGGACTTAAATATATGTCAACTTATACTTCAACGATATATTTTAAACCTCGAAGGAAAAAAATAGAAATACAAAAATTGGATTACAAGAGAAATCGACAGAATTCAAAATGCAACAGCATAAGGATGAAGAACACCCAAAAGGGTAGCCAAATCAACCCTCAAAAAGTTTGGAACATGATGAAAAGTGCTCGATATCGACCCATGCAGGGAGGGTGACACATCTTCTTAAGGCATGCGATACTTTACCAGTGTCGTACGACATTTCTTAAGAAGCCGTGTGACACTCTTCCAGTGTCATACAACATTTCTCAAGAAGGTGTGTGATACTTTATAGTATCATATGACATTTCTCAAGAAGGTATGCGATACTTTATAGTATCATATGAAATTTCTCAAGAAGGTGTGCGATACTTTTTAAATGTCGCACCATGCTGAACAAATTTAACCTAAAGAAAAAGCAAGAAAACTCTAAGGACAAACAACAAGCTAAAACATAGATAAAAACCTCCACACTAGGGAGTACCGAATCCATGTAGATCAAGGAGTGAACACTTGAGTGCATAATCAACAAGATGCCAAGATCAAGAAGGAGATACATCAATCCATCTAAAACTATAGCATAAAAGAACGTGCTAAAAGAAACATCATAGTAAAAAAACAACCAAATTAAGTACGTGGTTCCTCCCAGCCATCAATAGCATCATAAGACCATCATGGGTCCTAGCCATCCCCCACGCATAACATCCCAAGCCATCGACCAAATCATTAGTACTTTCGTAATAGGGACGTCACGACTAAAACATGCAACAATATAAGCATAAGAAAATCTAACATGCCAATGATAATGCATAAGATAATCCTATAGTAGATAATATCACCTATCACATGCTAAACAATAGTAAGCAAAAGATATACTACTAAATCAAATAACATCATCTAATCATATGCTAAACATCATAATATGGGAATGCATCAAGTAAACTAAAATCATCTAAACATGATATCCAAGCATTCCAATGAAAGCATAAATCACAAGAAAGCATACTTCAAAACCTAAAGTACCAAGTGAAAACATCTAGAAAAGGTCGCACTAAGACAAAAGACCATCTTTGTACACTGGTCCCTAGCAGTGGTAAAGGTAGCTATGCCTCCCAACCATGTAGAACCCATAGGTCCACACCCACCATGCTGATGGAGATTATGATCCAACCACAAACACACATAAAGCACAACATCCATGGCTAACAGTCATGCGAAATAGTCGAATGGTTGCAACCAAGAACCTAAGACAATGCAAGGAGTAAAGGTCCTGGTTAGACACTCAAAAGGATACTAAGTAGGGGCTAACATCATGGAGAGTCACTTGGCATCCAAAATCACAAGCTAGTATAGGTAGCTACTCTTCTCAACAAAAGGTGCACAACCTAGGGGAGCAACTCTTCAAGGTGGAAGGTGCACAACCCAGGGAAACTACTCTTCTCAACAGAAGGTGAACAACCTAGGGTAGCAACTCTTCACGACAGAAGGCGCACAACCCACCCATTTTATTATCTTGTATTTATTACCACCCGATGTTTTAATTTGATTAACACTTATATAAAACTTCCTCTGCCAATCGAGGAATAGTCACTGGGTTGCAGGATAGAAGCCCCTCCATATGCTACCCTACCCTACCCATGCTCATCCTATGACAAGTGCCCATGGGCATGCATACTCCCATCCCAATCCTAATGATCATAACTTCTAAAAGTACCATGGAAGAATGAGCCTCACAAGTCACTCGACAAACGTATGCACACATACTCATGTGTGGCACACCACCATCACAAAGATCATAATACAAGGATAGGAATGAGAACACAATGCAAAAAAACACCCAATTGAAAGCAACACAAGAAGGATGGATTCTACACGAATCCCAAAGCCAATAAAATCATACATCATGAAATTACTCAATCGACCTCAATTCGAGAGTATGGATTCTACATGAATCCCAATGATGTAACAAGACCAAATATCATGAACTCACTCAATCGACCTCAATCTGAGAGTATGGATTCTACACAAATCCTAAGGTTCACGAAACAAAAGAAAAGGTCTAAAAGAAATAATAACAGGTATAAAATCACTCAACCAAACACAACGTCAGCAGTACGGATGTAACATGCATCCTAATGCAACATAAAAGTGTAGAAGTGGTAAAAACAGGGTACCGAGAAAACTTGAGAAAATAGGGTAGCATGCAAAACGAGGTAAAAACCCCAAATTTTGGAAAAATTCAAAATTAAAACCCATTTCGCCTTTGGGCACAAAAACCCCAAAAATCCAAAAATAAATGGAATCAAACATCGTATGCAAAAATGGCCAGCATAATGGCATAAAATCCCAAACCCTCATCGCGAAAAATAGGGAAATGTTTGTACCCACCCAACTGGGTAGAACTAACATACAAAAACAGAGGGGAACACTAGTTCTCAACCTCCAAACAAATAGCTACCAAAAACAAAAGTAGAAATGGAGCAGAAATAATAAAACAAGAAAGTCCTACCTCATAGCCAAAAGGGAAAAATAGGAATCTGAACCATAAAATAAATATCCCATAGAAGTAGCTGAAAATTGCAGCAATCCAAGGTTTCCCCGAGCTGGATCCAACAATCCCAACCTCGCAATGATCCCATGCCTATAGGTCCCACAATGAACAAAACAATAAATCCTCATGAAGAGGATTTTGGTTTTTTACTCTCCAACTTTCCAATTTGAAAGTGAGAAGTGAGGAATTTAATTCCTTTTTGGATACTCATTCACTCTTCGGGTGAATAATCAATTAGGGCATTTAACTAGCCAATCTAGTTAAACCCAAAATTGACCCAAAAAAAAATAGGCTATTCCTATAAATAGGAATTCACATATGGAAAAGTTGCTAGAAATTAAAATAAATCAATTAAAAAGCCCGAAAACCAAAAACACAGAAATCTCCTTAATAACTTTCACGACAATGCGAACCTCTAAATGCACAGACATGCTTACTGGTCTAATCAAAAAATGCAAATGAGTTGAGATTTAATAATAATTGAAAGGTTCAATTTTAACATTTTAATAAAGGATACATTGACCATATAAAGACGACATTGGTAAAATATGAATGGCTAAATCACTAACTCCATGTGCCACTGCCAGGGATATAAATCCTGCACACTAAACAACACGATCAAGTGTAATTGCATATAATAACATAGCTAAAGCAATAAATGCATTAACTCACCTAATTTAACCATTTATTCAATTATATTAAAATAATCTATTTACATCACTCACGTTTGCATAAAGCATAACACCGCAGGAATGAAGTAAATAACCATAGCATTAAATCCATCACATAACAAAATAAGAGTTATGTCCAATAACCAAATAACCAGATATCACATAAAACACACTGTCATCTCAAAATGGAATTGTCATGCAATATGATCAACTAAACAACATAGTAGTCTAATATCTATGATACTGAAATCAAGGTCTAACATCTGACCCTCGGGTCGTCTCAAATGTAAAGCATCACATGAGTAACAAATATCTCTCTAATCAGAAATATAACAAAGTAAATATTCATAACACATAACCAAATAATCCAACATGAACAATCCATTTAATTACTTAACCATTTAATAATGATTGATTACAGAATCAACAAAAAGACACTTAAAACACATAAGTAAACATAGTCATAAACATGACTAACCACTGCTACAGGAACGTAGTCCAGTGTAGCATGGTAAAAGTACATAGTGCAATCTCTAAACACATCTTAGGGTAATCATGGAACAACCTCATCATACAACATCGATTCTTGTAACCACTAGCACAAACCTTAGTGAACCAAAAATCACATCATAACCTCATAATTCAGTCAAAGCATAAACAAAGCAACTGATACAGAAACATAAATTCAGACACCTCAACGGTGTCGACCACTCATGGTCACAATCATGATCCATCACAATAAAAGATCAACAAGGTTTCATCCATCAAGATGAGTTATAGAAGTCAAATGGGAGAGGCACTACATTCAAGTCATTTTGAGCTCATTTGCATCATTTTGACCCTATCCCTATCCATCTGTTAGCCTTTTTTGTCCATCTAAGCTAAATTTGACTATGTTTGAGTTTTTCCTAATCATCCTAACCTTAGTTAAACTATCTTTTCAACTCTTCCTAGCATTTTGAACATGTTCTCCAAGTTTCAGGTCATTCTGAGTCCGTTTGCACCCTTTCAGGCCCCTTGCATTGTTCTCTATCAAGTGTTACCCATATTTGACCTACATCTACCCCAAGTTTGACCAAATTTTGACCATTTAGACTACCTTAGACTTCATTTTAACATGTTTCTAATATCCCCCTAGTGTTATGCTAGTCCACCCAAATTTTTAGGTCAATCCAAGACCATCTAGACCTTGTTCAGACTCCTAGAGCATCTTGGGGCACAGTTGGGGCTCCCAACTGCACCCAAGGCACACTTGGATACATTTTGAGCATAGTTAGGGTGTTTGGGTGCCTATCTTGGCCTCAAGACCCCCATTTGACCCTGATATACTCTTAGGTGCCTAAAAAGCATGGAAAAGCATGGAAAAAGCATGAAAAAGTATAAAACATACAAAGATGACCTTGATGTACTCACTAATGGTCCAACATCTGCCCATTGTTGAAAGGTACACACTCATTCCCCACAATGTTGCTCCTTGGGTAGCCAATCCATTCTCTTTGGTCCAAAGCTCTTTTCTTCCAAAAGTGTAGCTTTCCCTTTCCAAACCCTTTTCAAGCCCTTTTATAGTGTGTTTCTTCCTAGATGGATGTGCATGAGTCCTTTTCTATGTTGATTGCGATGCCATTTTTCACTCTAGAGCCAATATCTTTCACATCTCCAATTTTTTATCCATCAGTTCCTATGGTTTTCTTTTTCCTTTTTCAATGAAATCACCCTATCATATGCCTATGTTGGTCAATTTCTCGAGGGGGCATAAATATATACCACATTTCTAGGGCATGTGTTTATGGCTTTTTCATTAGCATTCTTTGACGCAATGCTCTAAATCACATTGCATCAAAGAGGGGCAAAATGTAGATGCTCAAAAATGGTTCGCATCTACAACTTCATCACTTCCTCATACTAATTTATCCCATTTTCTCAATCCACTAATTTTCATCTTTTGGCCAACTTGATCATATCTTAACAGTGTCTGTCATCATGCATATATTCTTTTACATTGGTTTCATATCATTTCAAAACCATTTCATATCAACTCAAAATCACCCCAAATCAACTTGGAATCACTCAAAATCAGTCTTAATCATCCCAAAACATATCAAAAATCCCAAATCAATCATCATTTGTTTGATCCTAGGCATTTTTGTGGCTTTTAGTGCCTTGGAAACCTATCAATCTATCAAATCTTATCAATTTGACCGTAGTATTGTCATGGCTCTTAGTGCTAGGTCAAACTATCATTCATGTCATTCAATCTTTGACATTGTTGAGTCTTTCAATGTTAGATCATGGCATTATCAACCATTTTAATAATATTGATTGCATCCTTTGACATTATTATGATCAATAATATCAATCAATCTCAATCCTATAGCATTTACGATATCGATTAAATCTTATGTATCTCTAATTGATGTCATGTGTCCTTGGCATGTTATCAATTTCAATTAATCAATCAATTTGACCATGGCTTTGGTCTACCTATCATCATCTTATTCAAACCATATCATCATCATATTTTCTCCAAAGGATACTATTGTACTTATTTTATCAAATTGGCCAATCATTTTACTAATTTTCTTTGTAGGATTAAATAACCTATAATGTAATCCTATCATTCTTGCTAATTATTCTTCCTAATTAAAATCCTCAATCAATTAATTAATTTTATTAATGAATTGATTTATCATTCACAAACCATGGAAATTCTTAATTTTCTAAGCCACATTTTCCTCCATTAATTCCATTTTCACTAATTTCTACTTTATGGAATAAAGGATTTTTAATTCAAATATTCCATAGAATATTGACATCATCATGACACATGGGTGCGACACCTTGTGGATTCTCCATTGACACATAGCTAAGATATGTCATATTCCATATATTCTTATTCCCTTATGCATGTCCATATTTGGCTTTATTCATCATAGATTCTTGGCTTTAAGTGGACTTGAGGTGTCATAGATTCTCTTCCCTCTTTAGCCAAGTTTGAATTTCAAGCATCATAGAATCCTACACTTGGCATCTTGTGTCATATGTGTCATGGATTCTCAAAGGAATCTTGTGCCAAGTTGCATGTCTAAGGGTGACAAATCCAATGTGTGTTGATTATAAAATGAGCATCCTTTCTCTCATTTCTGATCCCTAGTTTTCTCATTTTTTCACTCCATCTCTCACACTAAAATCATAGCTTCAAGTATTCTCATAGCATTATCCATATCATAGACTTTTGCTTCAATGTTGTGTGCATTATAGATAAATTGGAGCTACATCACATGGAGAAGAAAGAAGGACATGGGAGCTAAAAATGAAAGAGGGAGTTTTAGATATGCTTTCTTGTCTTGTCATTTTTCTTTCATGGTAGACTAGAGGGTGTCAATGTATGATTATTGAGTTTTTGATTTTCTCATAGTATGTTAGACATTAGTTCATTTTCTAGGTCCTACATTTAGATGTGATAGTGCTTATTGTGTTGAAAGACTAAAGCATAATCTACTAAGTGTGGAATAGTTGAACAACATTGGATTAAATGTGTAATTTATCAATGGAAAAGCCAAACTTCTAGATGGAAAAGGAAATCTAGTTGGATCTAATAAGGAAACAAAAGGTAATCTATTCTACCTAGATCTAAGTGAAAGTTCTTGCTTTATTGCTCAGAGTAGAAGAAAAATAGTTGTGACACAAAAGATTATGTCATGTAAACTTTGATAACCTTGTTAAGATAAGTAAACATAGAAGAGTAAGAGGTATTCCTAGCTTGAGGAAACCTGATATGGGTCTATAGAAAAATTTGTCAAATTGGTAAGATGCGAAAGACTAGTTTCAAAAGCAAGAACTATCATTCTAAAAAAGTCTTAGAGCTTGTGCATACAAACTTATGTGGACCTTTTCAAATAGAGAGTTATAGTGGAGAAAAGTTTTTTATTCTTTTTATTGATGACTATTATAGAATGATGGCTGTAATGTATCTAAAAGAAAAACCTAAAGCTTTTCAAAATTTCAAGTGGTATCTGGCAAGAGTAGAAAAGGAAACTATAAAAAAGATAATTTTTTTGAAATTAGACATAGGTGGTGATTTTATCTCCAATGAATTCAATAAATTTTTCATTGAAAAATGAATTAAAAGACAAGTATTAGCTCATGGTACACGTCAACAGAATGGAATAGCTAAAAGAAGGAACATATCCATCATGGATTGTGCAAGAATATTGATGATAGAAAAGAATGTTGCAATAAAATACTGGAAGGAAAAAATCATCACTACAATACATACCTTAAAAAAAGTATAGCTGAGGAAAGGCTCATATCAAACTCCTTATGAACTATGGTATGGCTATAAACCTAATGTAAGTTGCTTAAAAAATTTTGGTAGCAAATGTTATATCTTGAAGGAATCTAGGAAAGATAAATTTGATGTCAAAGGTGATGAAGTCATATTCCTAGGATACTCCGATAGAAGTAAACCATACAATTGTTTGAATTTTTCTACTCATAAAGTCATAAAAAGTGCACATGTGAGAATTGACGAGTTTGTAGAAAAGAGTGAAGAAGAAAGAAACAAAGAGCCAGGGGATTAAAAAAGATTTTTTTACTATGAACCTAATACCCTACCAAATCTATCTAGTAGATAGGGAGGCTTCACCTCCCAACTCCCCAAAATCTCCAACAGCTACCAAGTTGTAGATAGTGTAACTCGAGTCATAGTTTAAAGGAATTGAGTTAGAGTTAGAGGCTACTGAGCTATTACTATAGCAAAGCAAGTCTGATGGACTCTATTGGTGTTTTGAAACAAGGATGGTTCCAAATTACCCTTATGAGAATAAGATATATCTAGGGGTAGGTAACTCTCATCTTCAATATACCAATTTAGACACTGGGCCAACTATAAGACTAGACCCTTCTTCTACTTTAGGCTCTACAAAACCTAGGTAGTTGGACCTTAGATTCAATTTATATGGTACCAGTGCTAAACATATTCTTGAATCTAACAAAGTAGATAAAATCCCTTAATCTCCTATACTTATGCAATAACAAAGATGTGCAGTAGTAAATTTCAACTCTATGAAATTCACAAGCTAAGTGAGGGCATCCTTTTTATCTCTTCAACATGAAATGGAAATACATTTGGTTAATGAAGTTAAATATTAGCAAAAACCCCAAATATGCAGCAGTAAGAACAAATGATCCTATAGCTGACCAATGCCTTATCTATTGGGAAATTCCATGAATCAAACACATACATCAGTGATGTCATTGACATATTTCATATACTAAAATATTAGGTCTATCTAATCACTTTGTGAGTTAGAGACTCGTGTTCATAAAGACCTCATTCTTAAGAAGTATCCTTCTCAAAATAACAAACAATCCTATTAAACACATCAAGCATTTACTTGGCCCTTTGTTCCAATAGCAAAACATATCTAACATACAACCTTAAAGGGATGCAAATGATCTTAATTCTTTATTCCTAGACCACATAAGATTGTAGATTAGTAATATAGGAGATGAGAATCAAAATGAAACTAAGAGATTCTTGCTCATTTTTATTCATTTCTTTGAAACTATACATTTAGATACATGAAATCAAAACATAAAAAATACCTAATTGATCTAAACTTTCTATATTATCTTCACTACTATAGTCATACAAGAGAAAATATGTTGAAGAATGTGGTGTCACAGTGATGAGAACACATCAAAACAAGAACCCTAGTTTCACAAATTTGAGAACCCTCAAGATTGGAATACATATGGTATCACAACAATGAGTCATTTTTCTCAAAAACTAGAACCAAGAATGAGGTATCGCACTGAAATTTGCCAAACCTTACAATGGATGAGAAAGAGGAAGATATAGAAGGAAAGAATTCTTGCATTTGCTTTAAAGATGACATGTGTCCACTTGAAATTCCATCCTCTACTATTGTTAAATCTCTTTCATCTTTCTACCCATTTGATCTAATTTAGTTTTCATCATTATCCTATAACAAACTTGGAAATATCTCTATTGAATGATGAAAACCCTTCTATTGCTCAAAATATCTGATATGCATCATGAAATGCTGGTAAAATTTACATTTAACTAATTTAAAGCTGACTAAACTTGACCCTAACTACACTTTTACTACCTTAAATATGCATATTCAACTCATTACCCTACTAGAAATCACAACTAAACTTCAATACCTAAATGTGGATACAAGTTGCAAATCTAGGACAAAACCTCCTATAACTTGAACAAATGACTTCTTGTGCAAAAAAAAAAAAATTGGAATTAGAGAGTTCATCTTCTCCTAGTTCTGGTGATATATAATATTGCTATATTAGCACACAAGAAACTCCCAGAAAGTCATTTTGAAAATGACACCTTCTATACATGGTCTCTAGTCTAAGCTTATTTTTCAAAAAAATTTAAAATTTCTAAAGTTCAAGCTTTATGAAATATCCTTCTTTGAATTTAAAAACTTTTGTACATGACCCTTTGATAAAACAATTTTAAAAAACATTTTTAAATTATTTCAATTTTGGCCATACCCATGCATTTGATTCAAAGCTATTTGACCAGGTTACCACATGGCAGTGCCTTATTAGTCCAACCCCTACCTCTTTACCTACAACTAGGTGCCATTTGGCACCCTTTGATTGGTCTGCCAAACACCACCATGTGGTGGCTTCTCATTGGTTGCCTGACTGCCATCAAACTACCACATCACCTCCAAACACATTATTAATGGTCTAGGATCTAACCCCACCATGTCACCACAAACCATGGCCCATTGCCACATGGTAGCTTGGTGCTTCCCTACCTTACTTATCTTCCTTGCATCCTTGAGAAGAAAGGAAGCACAAACCCTTCAATGTAGCCACATGTTGGCATTTGATGCATCTATTCTAAATCCATGGGTCACCCTGTGTCATCTCAAGATTTGTCGCTAGGTTCCATATCATTAATGACGTTAGCATCTTCATTCAAAAAAAAAATTTACAAACTCCTTTGACTGGCCATGAGGTGGGGCCCTTCATATCACAATGTGGTTTACAAAAGCCCAAGTCTTGTGGGCATTATGCAGGTTGAGTGGAAAAGTGTTTAAAGACTTGAAAATTCCCTCTCATAGCCAATGTGGGACAAAGCACACTCATGCCACTTTGCAAAAAAATGTCTCTCTATGTTTTAAACACACTCCCCGCACTTTGAAAAATGCTTCACATGCCTTCATTGTGATATTAAAACATGTCTAGCACCAGAGGCATCAATTATAAAGTGTGTATCTCAACATGGGACCTATGTGAGAATATTTATGTGTACCCTTGTAATACTCTTGTGGTACTTGGGATCAAAATAGAGGGAAATTCTCCATGGAGCCCCACAACAATGTGAGTGTGGGAGACACCCATCATATCATCCACCTTTCTCCTTGTTGGCTCAAAATATGATGTCTCCTCTCCACATTCCTTCATTCTCTATGATGACATAGCATTATTTCTGAACTCTAGAGTTGAAATGGTGCACTGACATTATTTATCTTTGTTTTCTTTTTAAAAGATGTCCTATAGATTCTTTCTCTTTTCCTTTGGTTTCCACCTTATTTGGTGAGCTATGGGGGGGGGGGGGGGGGGGTTTGTTTTGATAATGTTGCCCCTACATTGGTTGTGGGATGCTCTACCATGGGATGCCTCCTCTTCACATCTAGTCTATGTGTGCCTTAATGTCATGTCCTGCCTATTTTCAACTATGGCTTTATATCCTACCACCTTCAAAAACATAACTTACATGCCTACCCTCTTGGGAAGCAATTAAACTAGTTGTATTTTTATAAAGGCCATGCAGAGGTTCCTGATGACATCATTTCTTGTTGAATAGGGAGCATGATTTTCCAGTGTAAAACTCCTCTCCCTCTACCTCTTTCTAGTACTTGGGCATTTCATATTTGTTTCCAAATATTGTGCATGTACAATGGTTCTGAGATACAATCTTCAAGTTTGGTCATACTACTACGTGTCCCCAACACAAATTATGAATAAGCATCAAGTCTAAAAGAATGATTTTGTACATGATGTCGCCACATGTTCGAAGTGAGGAATATCAAAGGAAAATCTTATGTCATTGAAAGTGTTAGGTTGGGGGAGCTAGCTATTGTAGAAAATATCTACTTGATTAAGCATCCATTTAAGGCCTACTGTAGAGATGCATTCATTCTTGTAAGAGCTGTTGAAGCAATCAAGATTGTAAACAATATCTAACATTTGAGAAATGATAGAGAAATTTTGAAATAATTTTCACGTACTAAAACCCCTAAACAATGTTCTACTTCAAAGATCCTTATTATAACCACCATGACTTCTAATATTGTTACTTTTAATTCTTTGTTTTCCTTTCACATCAATTAGCATATGCATCTCCTGACATATAATGTGATTCCTTCATTTTTCTTATTCGCTCCTTCAAATGACTAGGGGTTACTTATGCACTGACTTTCTCATAATTAATCGGCCATACTTTTAACATAGTCCTCAACATATTTAAAAATTGGGACCATTAACATGCTTTAATTTCCCATTTATATCATTTAATTGAAGTCATATGATTCTCATTTTAATCAATCGACACACACTTCTAAACCTAAACCATCTCCTTTGTTAAAAATGCTCATACCGTCACATTTCTATTCAATTTGATGCAATTAGTTAGGCCCCCAAAGTGGGTCTAACTAATTTTTTTTTCCTTCTCATGCAACCAAATTTTCAAATTGACCTACTAAACTCAAGTTACTGCATGAAGTCAATTTGCACCACTAATTCAATCATTAAAACTAACTTTTAACATTTCATGGAAACTGTCAACTTTGTGCCATGGGTCCTTTGATTGGCTTTTAAAACTAACCCAAAAAGCTTTGAAATCAAAGCTAATGATTCTTTGTTTCACATACTTCTACCCTATCAAATTTTGTCTCATTAAAAATTCTCAATCAAAATATATTGACTATCAAAGTTGCCCTCTTAGAACTACCTACAAGCAAACATGTCAGAAAACCATAAAATGTGTTTAGTTTGGCTATGAAAACTAGGTAGACTAAAACTTAGGGAAATGAAAACTAGGGCATTGCTTCACTATCATGAAGAGATTATAAATATTTTGATTTGGGAACATGATGAATAACTGGGCACAAATGGAAAGTGGTCAAAGTAGGCTACTCGAATTTTACAGACTGGAAACAATGGTAGAAAAGCAATTTTTGCAAATGGAATGGACCTGGGAAAGTGTGTAGATAGATTCGTCAAGACTTGAAAATTGGCACACTTAAGCTATTTTTAGAGAATAAAATAGTGGTATAATCTATTCAATTTCACCTATCATATATTTTGAGTTAAGACATCACAAACAAGGGTACTAACCAATCTACCTTTCTTGACACCAGTAAAAAGTTAGAAATTGCATTTGGAATCACATTTGAAAACTGATAAGATAGATCTGTCATAAGCTCAAAATTGGAACATAGTAAGTCTCTAAATTTTAGAATACAATGCAATAGGAATTTTCTCTTTTTAGTCAATTGGGTCAAAATTATAACAAGTCAAACAGGGCCTCCCAGAATTTAGAATGATTCACATCAGCATGACAACATTAAAAGACCAACTTTGATGGATTCAAAACCTAGTCAAATGGATTCAAAATGACTCAAAATCTAAAACATGGATTCTTTGGTATGAATTATAAACACTCCAAAAGTGGTGAGTTGTGAAACATTGTTGGGTGTGAGATATTCAATTGCAAACACAACCTCCTATTATTTTTTGACACTTAGGCAAAAATGTAAAATTGGACATTGCTCAAAGTAGGAATTCACGAAATGGCTCAGAATGGAAAATTATCTTCATGTAACACATAGACATATTTAATGAAAGCTGTTAGAAACATTAAACACCTCTTAGACTTCAAATGAATGGTCGGGTACACATGCATTGAAAAGCACTTATAGGGCTTGATTTTTCAATTGTACTCAAAGCTTCGATTTTGAGTCCCAGTAGACTCGAGTCACAAGTAGTGGGACTCAAGATTAATACTAAATTTTATGAATAAATTATTAAAAAAATATCCAAATCCAAAGAACCTATGTTAGCAAGATATGTTAGAAGGAATCATGCACCTAACCAAATCATTGGAGACAAATCAGATGGAACAATGACAAGAAACAAATTGAAAGGTACATATTTACTTGTTAAATTTGAGTCTAAAAATGTTAAAGATGTTTTTGATAATGGAAGTTGGATTGAATAAATGAATGAAGAAATAGAAAAAATAAAGAAGAACAAAATTTGGACTCTTGTTCCTAGACCCAAGGATAAAAATGTAATTGGCACAAAATGGGTATTCATAAACAAGCTAAATGAAGATTGAAATGTTTCTAGAAATAAAGAAAGGTTAGTATGCAAAGGCTATTCTCAAGAAGAAAATATTTATTATTGGTTATAGTGAAAATTTTCCTCCTATTACAAGATTATAAAGTGTTAGAGCTTTACTAGCCTATGTAGCTCATAGAGGATTTAAAGTTTATCAAATGGATGTAAAAACTAGATTTTTGAATGGAATCCTTGGTGAGGAAGTCTACATTGAACAACTTGAAGATTTTGTAGATCCTAGCAAAAGAGACATGGTTTGAAAATTATAGAAAAAAAATATTGTCTCAAGCAAACTCCTAGAGCTTGGTATGAAAGACTTCATAACTACTTCAAAGAATAAAACATAACAGTAGCATGTATATCAAAGAAGGACTAGATAAGTAGATTTTGTTGGTAGAAATATTTGTGGATGACACTTTACTCATAGGAAATGATGACTTATGAAAGGCATTTTTAGAAAAAATGAGTAAAGAATTTAAGATGTCTATGTTTGGAGAGATAAAATTCCTTGTTAGATTGTAGATCCAACAAAAGAAATATTGTATCTACATTTCTTAATTTATACATGAAGGAAATACTAAAGATATTTGGAGTGGAAGATTCAATACTAGTTAGAACCCCTATTTCTACTAGACATAAGCTTTCCAAAAATGATTATTCCAAAGAGGTAGATTAGACCATATACAAATCAATAATTGGAAAATTGCAGTATGTAGTGCATAAAAGGCCTGATATTGCATTAGTAATTGGTATGGTGGCAAGATTCTTAGAAAATCCTAAAGAAAATCACAGTATGGAAATCAAAAGAATCATGAGATATATGAAAGGTACTAAAGAATATGGTTTATGATACAAAATAGGAGGAAATTTGGAATTAAAAGTATTCACGGATGCTGATTGGGAAAAAAATATTGATGATAGAAAAAGCACCGGTGGTGGAGCATTCTTTCTTGGTAAAATAATAGTGTCTTGGACAAGCAAGAAACAAGAATCTAGTGATGCATACCAAAAATAAACACTTTTCTATAAAATATCATTTCTTGAAAGAATTGGTACAAGGTAAAGAAGTAAGATTCAAATATGTGAATACAAAATAAAAAATTGTAAACATATTTACCAAGCCATAACCTAAGAATGCATTTTTTCATCTAAGAGGTAAGATAGGGGTCATACCCCTATCTGAAGCTCACTGAATGAAGTTTACTTATGCATCAACTATAGCATGTTGAAAAAAAATTAGTTTGCGTAGTATTGACAAGGGCATATTACAAATGAATCAGTACTTGAGGTACATTGATATTTAGTGATTATTGTCTTTGGTATAAGATGTAAAAGAGGGAGAAGTTTTCTTTTATATCTCATAGAAATTTTGTAAATAGAAAAAGAAAGTGATGCAAAAAAAGGGCCAATGAACTTAATTTGATATCAAAGGTGTAGTTTTTCTATCAGAAGTTTTTTGAAAGAGGGAGAAATTGAAGGCAAAAAGGGTTCACACTAATAGGAGTTATCGTGAATGAGAATCAAAATCAAATTAAGGATAATTCCTTACTTTATTCTTGCTCTAAAATTTTATTGCACTCTGACATGTTGTGTTGCTGTTAATGCTAAAGAGGGAGATTTTTTAATGCAATTGATTAATTATGCATTGTCTTTGATGTCACACAAAATGTCATAACATTACCAGTCAGTGTATGATGAGCTCACTTAAGAATTGAAGATAGTTATCTATATTTCCCAAGCATTCCAGAGTTTGCCTAGTTCAGAAGATAGTTCACTCGGGCATCAAAGGAAAGGCTTGTGAAAGTTGAGTGTTAACCAAGCTCACCTAGTTAATGGAGGGAATTTTGGATGGAACACTGTTAAGTGAGTTCACTTGGTTAACACAAGAAAATCAGTTCCGAGTTAGTGTCTATTGAGCATGGTCAACCAACAAAGGATTTTCTTGTTTTGGTATATTGAGTTCAATTGAATTGTCTATTGGTTCTACTTGACTAAGGAGATGAATACTAATTATTCTAAGTTATATTCTAGTTGACTTGACAATATGAAAGATATAAATATAAGGTCAAGTTGACATTTAGAAAGTGTGAATGCATGGATGATAATTGAAGATTTGATGATGCTAAGAAGAAGTGAATCAGATAAGTAGAATATCCTTGTGAAGCTGAAGAGATACATTTGATCAAAAAGGATAAAGTATACAAGCTAGAATTGTGATCTATAATTGGAAATTTAGTTGCATTAGTAATTAGATCATCTCATTGTTACTCTCTAACCATTGTAGGAGTGATCTAAATGTCTTAAAAAAGTTGGCTTAACAACTATTTGTAAATCCTCTAACAAGGTGGCATTTCTATTGAATTGTCCAAAGACCTCTAAAAAGGCCACTCCTAATAGGGTGAATAAATCCTCTAATAGGGTCGCACCTAATAGTGTGTTTTGTAACCTTTAATAGGGTTGGCTTCTAACAAGGCTCACTTCATAAGAGTGAAAATTAGTAATTAGTTGCAATTGGTGGTTTTTTCCAAATTGTGCTTTCACATTAAATCTTGGTGTCTAATGTATTCATGTTATTTCTTTTATGTGTTTGCAACCAAGTTAAAATAATAGTAATCAAAGATAACATCTTAAAGATTTTCATGTTAAGTATTTACTGAGCATTTTCAGTATTTACCAAGTTACAACATTTTTCTATGTTTGTCAATCATTAATAGAGTTCAATTTTTAGAGTTTATTTTTTACTAACATCTAAAGGATCTAGGATTTATTTTGGAGGTAACTGATTTACCCCTTCCCTCTCAGTTTCTCCTCTTATATTTCCAACAAGTTGTTGTAACCAAGAATTATTTGTAAACCCAAGAAGAATTATGACCATTGTCTGCTATAGAAAAAGAAGAAGAAGAAATGATATCATTGTATGAGTGAAGTGTAAAGAAAGTATCAACTATCAAGTATCAAGTATCATAGCAATTTCATCCCAAAGGTGCCCCCACCTTGGTCCTACAAAGCCAAAAGAGTAGAGAATCCCTTAGATTCTATTAATGTTGGTCTAGATATAAAGAAATTCATGCTGATGATAGGAGGTAGCTAACCCTTAGGCTTGTTTTTGTCTTTTGAATATTGGTGGCTTGTATTTTGTTGCCTACTACCTTTGAAACCCCAACAAAATGGTGACTCTACTAGGGAGTGGATGAAAGAAAAAAACTCTAAAGTTATAGAATCTCTACTAATATTTCATATCTATTTTCATAGTCCTATTATTGTGTGATTCTATTCTTGGATATTGGTTGTTGCTGAGCAAAAAACCTTAAGAATTTGTGAAAATCTAGTACCACAGAGGTTGTGATGTAGAATTAGTTTGTAAAAGTACCTTATTGGTCGAGTAGAGTTATTTTCTAAAAGCTATACAATATAAAAATATTAGGGTGGGGTTCCCTTTTGTCAAATCTATTTTAAGAAAAGTTTCCCTCATAAAAGTTCCTTATCTTTTAGCCAAATAAAGATATTTTCCCCTAGTGGGTGTTGACTCAGTCTTAGGTTGCTACTAGTTACTATATTAGAAAAGTGAAAGATGGCTTATAAGAGGAAGAATATGAGAGATTATGTAAAAGAAAACCCAGATATCCCATTGTATACTAATTTACCAAAGGTTGGTAGGAAAAATTGGTTTAAAAAGAAAGGTGAATCTAGTCATACTTGGAAACCTAGAGATAGCCCACAATACCATCCTTTAGTTAAGAAAGAGATATAATCTCAAAGTTCTAAATTTGAAACCACTAGACTCCTAGGTCATGTATTTACAATACTTTATCATGAAGTAGGCTTTTACCAAGATAAAATGGTATCATCTATAGGGGATTTTGTTTTTAGAACCAGTGTTGTAGAATAGATGAACTAATGTCTTAGACCCAAGAGTATCTAAGCAAATAGACCAAATCTTGAGGAAGTACCTTATATTGAAAGAAATCTAATAGATTTGGATGATTTTGTAGAATCTAAGGCAACAACTATAGATCATGATGATGTTTCTTCTAAGGTAGAAGTCCTTAGAAGAAGAGCTGTTGAAGAAGAAGCTAAATGCATTTTTTGGAGAAAGAAAAGGAGAAAATAACCATGAATACTCTTATTGAAAGAGATAATTTTCTCAAAAGAATGGCTACTCTCAAAGATCACAATCAAAAATTAGAAGAGAAGTACTCCAAAGTACATCCAGATATCTTTAGGGATATTAAAGTTTTGAGATCTAAGGTCTAAGAGTAGGAAAATATTTTGAAGGAAAAAGAAGGACCTGTCTTAGCCCAAATACAATCCTACAAACCTATTGTACTAGAACTTATAGGTCTAACTGTGAAACACCCTAATAAGGGTAAGAAAAAGGTTGTAGGAATCCAAATTAATGAACCTCAAGCCTTTCCTAGTGAATCTTCAAGTCAAGTCATGTATCAATTGGACCTAGATTTATAGAAGGAAAAGAAGGAGGAAGATGATTTAGCTAAGGAGATTGAGAAGGTGGAAAATGAAGCACAAGCAATAGAGACTAGAAAAAAACTCTAGTTTATTAAGTCCAATTTTTCCTTAGCTTCATGGCCTAGTATGTCCACCCAAGCCACAGCATCTATTCCCACTTGTGGACCAATAATACCAAGCCAAAATGCTTCTCAGTTAACCCCAACCTCATCCTCTACCATCAATACTCAAATTATTGCCATTCAAAAATTATAGCAACCTCATATCTTTGTCCAAAACCAAAAAAATCTAGCAAGGTCATCAAATGTTTCTAGTTTTTAGAAAATACCCATATATATGGAGAAATATAGATAGATGTTATTTTTAGGTATCCCTGGGTTTCCACATCCTATCTCTTTTGATCTTAGAGATAAACTTAGAAATTTTTTAGGCAACAATGCCATTACTAGTGAAGAGCACCTAAGAACATTTTTAGACATGATCAATGATTATGAACCAAAGCATGAAGATGTGGCCATGAAATTATTTGTTCATTCACTAATAGAGGATGCTCAAGATTAGTTTATAAGGCTTCCAGATGATAGCATTAATTCATGGAGTGACTTGGAAAAATATTTAAAGGAACAATATGGAGATAACACCAGTGCTAGTTTTGTGTTGAATGAATTCAATAATATTAAAAAGAATCAAAATGAATCGACCTTTGATTTCAATGTGAGATTTTCAAAAGGGGATGTATAAATTATTCCAAGTAATGAGATTCAATGAAGATGTGTTTCTCACTACCTATTTCAATGATTTTAATAGCAAGATGACATACATATTGAGGGACAAGGATCCTAAGACTTTAAGAGATTTTTATAAGATGGCAATTAATAATTAGAACAATAGAAAGGCCTCTAGTAAGTTAGGGACAAGAGTTGACCCTAACTTATTCAACCCAAGGAACAATAAGAGAGAAAGTGTAAGCCTGTTGTAGGTAAGAAGCCTAAAGAGGATACCATGGTTCAAGTGTTAAATTTGTTGAAGAACATGAATCCATTAGCCAATGATGAAAATAAGAAAAATAGTGGCAATAAACCTCAATTCAATAACCATTATAATAGGTAGCCTAGGATGCAAAATTATCCACATAACACTCAGTGGAAAGATGACAAGCCTATCCCCAATTCTACTCATAAAAATAATGAAAATGGTACATTTAATCCTTTGCAAAGAGGTTCCTATCAAAATGGTAGATGATGTACCAATATAAATTATATGCTATTCAACTCATTCCTTTGACTATTGTGCAGTAGCCCAATCATTTGCTACAAATCAACATATGTAAAATGAGGAAGGAGAAGAAGAAAAGGGTCATAATGATGTAAGTTGCAACATGGTGAATTTATGTGATGATTTTGAGGATTCTTATTTAGAAGAATTTGGAAATGATATTTCTAATCAGAGAAATTCTTATCAAGTACATCATCAACAAGTGTTCTCAGATAATGAAGATTGTGATGATGACAAGGTCTGCACTACATCTTCAAGTGTTGGTCACATAAATTTGATAGAACCTTCTAAGGAAGAAATTGATATAATTATAATAGAGAGGATACCTCAAGTGCATAGTAACTATAATCTAAGAAATAAAACTATTAATAGTGATACTAGTAAGCCATCTAGCATCTTTATCAAAGACATCACTCATAAGATAACTAATGATAGTAAGAAAGATAATACAATGGCAATCAAAGTCAAAGAAAATAAGAATAAGAAGTGGGAGCCTAAGAAGAAAGTTTAGTTTCAAAATGTTGAAATAGTCAAAACTAATTTGCAAGATAAGAAAAAGCTTGATCTCATAAAGCAAATAACATGGCCTACCACTCAAAAAAATATCATCTCCAAGTATTTTTGTTGAGCCTACTATTTATGATCTAGTTGACATGATTTCCATGTTATCTCAGATTACTATTAAGGCTCCTCTATCTAAAATGTTTAGGATAGCAGAACATAAGAATCAGGCTCTTATCTAGTTCGATGGGATAGGTAGTAATAATAATGTTGAACAAAATCCTACTATCATACAACAAGCACTAGTTGTAATAGAGGATAATGAAATCAGGTCACAAATAGCTCAAATGTATTTATCCAACTCATCTGTAGCCTATTTACAATATGTTGATGCTTTTTTCCTTGGTCCAGTCATAAATTGTTGAACCTTAAAGATTTTCATGATAGATTTAGGATCATCTAATACCATAATGCCTCTCAAAGTTATGGAAGCCCTATATTTAGAAGTAGACACCAAACAAGGTAGATGTAGGGCCATGGATACAAGGGCAATGCCTAGTATAGGTACCATTAATGTATTTCCTTTCAAGCTAGCTACTTGTCTTGAGGTTGAAATGACCATGATAGTTCTTGTAGTTGATATTCCTCCTCACTATATAATGCTACTCTCTAGAAAATGGAGTGCTACAATGGGAGGTGGCCTATAATGTAACCTATTATATGCCACTTTTTATATAGCTTACAAGCTACCAAAGTTGATTGAGGGCCAAGGGTTAATTATGTTTTTGGAGATAGTGTAGATAAGGATGCCACGTGTTTCTTTGGCATAGATGTCAATAGATTTAGGGCTTAATTGGTTATTCAAGAAGTTGAAAATCCTTCACCATTGATTGAACAAGAAGTTTCCTATTGTATGAATTCATAGAATTTATGGAAAATGTATTTTGATGGAGCAATTTCTAAGGATGGATTAGGAGCAAGGGTAGTGTTTATATCTCTAGGAAAGAATACTTTTAGATATTAATTTAATTTAAGTTTTGCATGTACCAATAACATTTTTTAATATGAAGCACTTTTATTAGGATTAAAAGTTGCATTTAGTCATGGAATAAAGAAGATGCATGTTCTCAAGGATTTTGAACTAATTTTTACCTTGGTTAGAGGAGTCTATGTTTCAAAGAATAAAAGATTGAAACAATACAAAAATGTAGTTCAGGATACAATTGAATGTTCTGATGCATTTGGAATAGCCTGGAAGGATAGAAGTAAAAAAAAAATGGATGAATTGTTAGTTAACTTAGATATTAAGGCTAATGACATCTCATTTGCTAGTGTGTCAAATGTTGAAGAATAGAATAGGCCATCTATCCTTGAAAATGTTTAGAATTGGTAGGTCTTTGAAGAAAGCAAGGATATAATCAAATTTCTCAATATTGAAGACCATATTTGGGGATAAGAGATTGATGGTGTGGCATATGTTGAAAATATTGATGGTAAGGAGACTGTCTTTGGGCATGAAGTTTTACAATTGAAAACTAAAAAGATCCCAAAGAGATTAGTAGTTTTGGAGACTGTCTTTGATAGTCAGGATATATCCCAAGTAGAAAGCAAAGAATCTAGTGCCAAGAATCAGGAAGAAATAAATTTAGGGATTAATGGGGCACCTAAGAAGGTTTATATTGGAAATAATTTAGCCCCTAAAATAAAACAAGAATTGATTAGTCTACTAAGAAAATATAGACATGAATTTTCTTGGTGATATGATGACTTGAAAGCATACAAAGAAGATCTCTTTTAGCATGAACTACTACTGAAAGAAGGATCCAAGCCTTTCATATAGAAGCAAAGGCCAATCAACCCTACTCTTGTACTCAAGATTTAGGTAGAGTTAATAATGTTAAGAGATGCTAGGATCATCAAAACTATAACACATTCCTCTTGGGTGTCAAATCTAGTCCTTGTCAAAAAGAAGAATGGAGATATAAGGTTATGTATGGATTTAGAAATATAAAAATATATTCTTTAAAAGATAACTATGGATTACTAAATATGGAGGCAATGTTACAAAGAGTAACTAGATCATAACTCATGTCCATGATGGATGGGTTCTCAAGATACAACCAAGTGGTTGTGAAAGAGTTAGAACAATACAAAACTGCATTTACAACACCTTGGGGGACTTATGTCTATAATATAATTCCATTTGGTCTAAAAAATGATTGTGCTACTTTCCAAAGAGCTATGGATGTAGCCTTCAAGGATATTATTGATAAATTTTTGGTAATATACTAGGATGATTTAACTTATTACTCAAAAAATGAATTCAAAGATCATTGCATGCACTTAGAAAAGGTATTTATCATAGCATTAAAATTTGGAATATCTTTGAATCCTAGAAAATGTGCATTTTTTGTCATTGAGGGTAAACTATAAGGCCACTTAGTTGGAAAAGAAGGAGTTAGAATTGATCTTGAGAGAGTTGAAGCAATTGATAAAATTTAGAAACCAAAGAATGTAAAAAGAATTTAGTCATTCTTTAGGTAGATCAATTTTATTAGAAGATTTGTCACAAACTTTTTAGAGGTAAGTAGGCCTATTTCCAAGATGTTAAAGAAAGGCTCTAGGATCAAATATGATGTAGAGCCAAGCATGACATTCAATGAGATAAAACAAGCCATTAAGGATGCTCTTATTTTTAGAGTGCCTGATCATTCCAATCCAATGGACATATTCTCTTTTACTTCTTTTCATATAGTTATTGTTGTATTATTTGAGAAAAATTAGGATGGATTTTGATGACCTATTGCATTTTTTAGCAAATCTTTGTAGGCTACTAAACTCAAGTATGATATAAATGAAAAATAAGCATATGCATTGGTTAAAGAAATAAAGGAATTCAAATGCTATTTAATGGAAGGCACTATAATTGCATTTTTTCCAAATGTTGTAGTGAAAGACATCTTCTCACAACAAGAAGTAAAAAAAAAAAAGATGTAGGTGGATCAATAGGATCCAAGAATTTAAAATTGATATCCAAATCACTAAGTTGGTAACAGGTCAAGGCCTTGCAAAATTGATGGTAAAAGCCAACCTTAAAGAAAATCAGATTAACTAACTTGATGATGAATGTAGGAGTGATCTATGTGATATGTAAACTTCAGATTGGTAGAAAGATATAATTATCTATTTAAAACTAGAAGAGCACTCTAAAGTTACAAGTTATGAGATATATTATTGGCAAAGATCAGCTATGATAGAGAGACATGGAAGGTGTCCTTTTAAAGTTTGTTGGCGAAGAAGAATCAAGGAAGATTTTGAGTGAAATGCATGGATTTTATCGGGGTCATTACATGGAAAAAATAATAGCCCACAAGATCCTTAGGTCTAGCTTTTGGTTGCCTACCTTGTTCAAAGACATACAAGAATTAGTAAAGAAATGTGATGCAAGTAAGAGATTAAGTGGGAAGTTGAAATTATTTGGAGATTTTACATTAAAGCCAGTAGAGGTGCAAGCACCTTTCCAATAGTGTGGCATTGATTTCATTGGGGAAATCTCAAACGAATCCTCAAGGCAATGATCAAAATGAATCTAGCAAAAAAAACTTGCTCAAAATCATCAAGAGGATTCTAGGAGAAAACAAGAAAGCCTAGGACTCCAAGTTGCCTCTTGCATTATGGGCAAATAGGGTTCTAATGAAAAAGGCTATTGGTTGTGCCCCCTTTGACCTAGTTTATGGTATCTTGGCAAGATTCCCTTAGAATAATCTAAGTGATATAAAAGCATTAGATACATCCTATGATATTTATTATGGTGGTAGTGTGAGATTTGAAAACAATGAACCTTATTGCATAGATGAAATATCTCTATGATAGAAAAGCATTAGAGAGGATATTATAGCCTAAAGAGTTAGTATTACTATGGAATGCTAGATTAGAAGAAAAAAGAAAGCATGATAAATTTGATCCCATCTAGCTTGGACCTTATCAGCTTCTAGCCATCAATAGCCTTATAAGGTAGACCTCATTAAAAATATTATGTGCTTCGTTGCAATCTCTATGGCTACCCGCATAGACCAAAACCAAGGTTTGTCAATTGGCAGTAGTAAGGGGAGCAAGGGGAAAGTCTGAAGTTGCCTCTAATAGCCTAGAGAAAGAGGTTGAGTTTACCTAACCAGTAGAACCATATACATAGCCATAAATTAGAGAAAAACTCTATAAAGGGCTACCATGTTTACAATTCACAAGTTTTAGTTTCAGCCTTCTTTCTAAATAGATGCATTTGGAGCATTTTAGAAGGAGAAACCCTCTAAAGTCAGTTGAAGACCCAGTTCCATCCGTTGACCCATAACTCGATCCATGGTAATAAAGAAGAAGATTCATATTTCATAAGAGAGTTATTTGGTGACATTCTTGAGCCTCCAGTTCATGGATAGTTCTTGAAAAGGGTTTTTTGCTAAAAATACTTATTAAGTTTTATGAATAGTAGTTTAAAGCTTCATTTAGTTTTTTTTTTGTATATCCTTGTATAGACTCTATTTTTCCTTGTGCAATGTTCTTCCTATGTGCTTTCTACATATATTTTTTGTTCCTACTTGGTAAGTATGTTCTCTATAAAAGTTGTCATGATTTCCAAGTGTGGGGTCTGCTTTTGCCAAAAATTCTACATTCTCACATGGATATAAGTTATCCATCATCCTTAGATAGAACCACTATTGGCCTAATTTTTCACTTGCTTATAAACTTGTTAAAACCTATGAAAATCAGGAAAAAGTCATGTTTATCCTTGCTTAGGGTTTTTTAAATTTGTATAACCCTTAAGAAAAAACCCTAGGTCAAATTTTTGTCTTGTTATGTCATTTGAGTTCATTTGAAATACATGTTCCTTTTAAAAGGAGATATGTGAAAAACCTTGTTATACTTTTATATTCTTAAGTTTTAAGCTAATGTTTTGTCTTTGTATTTCATGATCTCTTATCTTTTTAAGTCACGATGTTGTGAACTCTTTATGATTGGAAAGTGTTAAAGAAAAATGCTTGGTGCAACATCACATAGTTAGAATGAACATCTTATCTAATGGTTGAGAAGGAGCGATAAGGTAATAATATAAAGTAGCACATCATTGTAGGGATAAAAGATGTTAGGGTAAAAATGACAATGAAAGTGTGAAATGGTAAATAAAGAATTTATCACTAGATCACAGTAGCCTAAAGAATAAAGTAAAATGAAGCTATAGAGGAGTAAACAAAGGTATTTGCGGCATTGTAAGCTAGATCTAATAGTTAAAGAGATAAGGTGTGAGGTTGTGAAACATCAAAAAGGTAACCTTGCTTTCATATTCACAACTATCAATTTTAAGGCATGAAAGCGATTTTAATAGCCACATCTGAGCTAGATAAAAGAACTTGAGCTAGAAGTATGAAAAATGAAAAAACATAGATTTTGCTAGCTTTTTTAGAATTGATAGGTTTTCAAGTGTGCTGGTCTTAAATGATATTAATGCAATGTTCCCATTGTAGAAGCAAATAAAGTCTTAAGATAGGAAATTTTTCATTATTATTTTTATAATTGCTTAAATTTTTTGGTTGAATTTTGAGTTGTAGCAAGATTTCCAGTGACTTTTCAGCATCCAATATATAGAGTTGACAAAATCACTTGCAAAGATGGCTTGGAGAGAAGGAGAACTAATTGCACAAGTAGTGATTAAAGAGTCAATTATGTCATCAAAAGTTCCCAATACATTTGTAGAAGAGTGGATACATGTCTTATCTAGTTCACCCAATGCCCAAAATTTAGATGACCATGCTTTCAAGAACCCATATGTACTTTGCAGAGATGTAGAGTTTCCTAAGAAAAATGGGTATGAGTTGTTTTGGCATTTCCACAAGAATAGAACATCAAAGGTTCCAATTTTTAACCCTTGTGTAAAGAACTTGGGAAAGTTAATTATGCCAAAAGTGTTTGTAGATATGAACCTAGTGAAAGCATTAATCAAGTGCTACAATCCTATTAACAATTCATTCCATAGAAGGGATGTAAGTATTTTCTTATCATTGGATACATAAACATTCAATAGAAGCATTTGACTTGGGTGGATCTATGTCACTACCAATGAAGATAGATAAATTAAATGAAAATTTCAAGAAACACAAGAGTTTCTACATGGGTAGGTAAATGACCATGCACATTCATTCATCAAAAAAGGACACTGGAGACATTCCAAAGAAGAAAGAGATTGAAAAGGTTATGGCCCTTGAATTATTCCAAAGATATTTTTAGAATATTGTATTGGGAATTAACAAAGCCTTAGGTTCAGATGGAACCATGAATGCTATGGGAGCACATTATATCATGGGTTTGAATATCCAAGACCCAAATTATAATGTTGGCTATGATATTTTGGATTATATCATTGATAGAATCCATGAGGAGATCACTGCTTCTTAGTAAGGACAATTGGAGAATTTTAAATTCCATCACTATTCCCTAATCATGCATATGATCATGTTCAAGAATGTTGATATATTTGATTAGAGCTTCTTTGAGTCTATACAAGAATGGGAAGAAAGGTTTCCAATAAAATGATGGAAAAGGGTATGGAAAATGTTCTACCCATATTCAAATGTCATTTCATTTTATAATGATTTTTTTTACTCAGTTTTGAAAATGATAAGTTTGTTAATTGAGAGAATCCCTAGGAGTGTCAAAAAGGTTGTTAAACCTACCATCTAGTTTGATGTTGGAAAGAAATTAAAACATTATTGGGGAACTATTTTCTTATTTGGAGAATATAATATTATAAGGGCTTTTGGATTCCCTTAGCCACCCCATATCTTGCCCAAGTATATTCCTTAAAGACAAGGGTTTATAGAAGTATTTTTGCAATTGATTTCTTTGAATAGAGAATACTTGGGAATATATGTCAAGAAGGGAACCTTTTTGTGTAGATGCACTAAGGTAGGAGACTTTGAAATAGGTAAAAATTCCATTAAGGAAACCAATGCATATTTAAGAAATTATAAATAGCCAATTGGGCCAACTACAACTTATGATCCATTCAATGTAGCCAAACATACCCTAAAGAACATGAGAAGGTACAATTTTCCTCCCACAAAACTTTTGTGGGAAGAAGAGATTATTTTTGATAGGTTAAATGAGGATATCTATAGGAAAAGGATGGTGAAGTTTAGGGACATTATTATTTTTGAATAGGCGATGCAAAAAAAAAATCCATAGGAACTCTATCTTGAGGAAGACAACTTCAAATTGAATAAATGTGTGAAGAATTTTGATGAATTAGCATGACAAGTCCCTAAAGAAATTAGAAGGAAGATTGACCTTGAGTATTCAGGTGATGATTTTATTGTTCAAGTCACTAATGATTAGGATCAACCTAAAGAAGACCACTCTAAAGAGGATATTCCTAAGACTTCAGAGTTGGTGGAACAAAAGTAAAAAAGACAAAAGATGGCAAACATTTCCTACAAAAGGCCCTCCAAAATCTAATAAGGGGTAGTAAATATTTTGATGATATCAGAAGGAGGTTCTTAATATCTCAAGCACTAGATGATGAGCATAGGGCAAAGAAGTTACAATTGGAAGCTCAAATGATTAATGATAGAATCATTGAAGCTTGAGAATTTATGAGTGATGAAAAATTCATCAAATCTAATGAATTTAAAAGTAAATTGTTTAAAATAAAGTATAATTAACTAGCTTTGTAGATGAAGTCAGGTGATTCTAACAAAGTGGTTGTTGGACTAGTTCAAAAATTATAAGAATATGATCCTACAATGAAGCTATCACTATTGAGGAAGCAAGATACTTGGTGACAAGGAGTGGTGTGATTATTTTTCTAGGATGGGATATCAACTCATCTTTTCTACTAGACCATATAAGAAGACAAGAGAGGTCAATCTCATTTGAAGATGAGAATTAGTATGGAGAGATAAGAAGTTTAGTGTCATGCCCAAATTTTCCTATAAGAAAAAAACACAAGTTTTTTTTTTTGAAGGTAGTATTTATGTTTTTACATTAGGTTTTAGTTGACATGATGTTTGATATAATATGATTTGTACTTGCATTAGGTAGAAGTTACTCTTAAATGATTATTTATTGTAACTTAGTTTGTATGTGTCATATTATAGGGTTGTGAGTTACAATGGTAAATTAGTCATTGGTCAACTATTTACTTAAGGTTCACAACTATACTAAAATTATATTAACATCCACTATATCCAAAATGTTGAAATGGAAGTTTTAAGGTGCATTTCATTACAATTTCTAGAGATAAGGTTCATTCATGTTGTTTGATGCTTATTGTATAGGATATATATCACATATTCTAATTATTACTGATGAAATTTGTTTGATATTGTATAATTTGATCTATTTGTGACACAATTAAGATATGGTAAATCTAATGTTTAGTCTTCAACCTTTAAGATATTTTAGTGTGTGATTATTCAATAAAAAAATAAACTTACTTTATTGAAATCAAACTAGCATAATTTTCTGACCTATCAACTTGCTAATTTCATTACATAATACCACATAAATTTAATAATTATTTGTTTAACCACCTTAAATAACATAATGCACTAGTCAAATTTAATCCTAAAACTACTTGATTGTATACTCTAAATTATTACTAATATCCAACATCTATTTCCTTATTAAAGACCCCTATTAAAACATGTATAAAATCTATCCATGCTTAATTAATAAATCTAAATCTCAAAATCTATTAATGCTTAATTAATAAACATAATAAATATGATCTCATACTCTATTCCCACCCAAATTTAAATTCCTAGATCATGATGTCACGTGCCCATTATATCTTTCCCCACAAATGCTAAGACTCAATTTTTTAATATTCTTCCCCAAGCACTTTAAACGAGGGTATCTTATCACCCATGTTCCTATTGAAAAGGGGCTGACATGGCACAAATTCAAAAACCATCTACTCCCTTCCCTACTTCCAAATGTAGGTCCCCCTTTCTAGGTGAATTAAATTTCAAAGGAGATTGTTAATAAAACCTGCATACATGTATTCCCATCTTTATGGGTCCCTCCACCAAATTGGTACCTAGAAGGATGTTTTGTAGGTGGAAAGGGAGAGGGGAGGGATGGCGTACCTCCCATGGTGTCTCTCATACAATGAATGCCCCCCTTTAAATAGGTAAGGCCACCAAGTGGAGAAGGGATATTGTTCTTCCCCCACCCACTTGCAAGTTGTAATCATTATTATTTTTAAATGGATCTAACATCATATTAATGGGACAATTTTAAAATTATTTATATTTTAAAATTTCTACCTTCCTTTAAATGCCTGGTTGCTCCTTCCTTATGCAAGTTTATTTATTTAATTTAATTTATTTTTATTGATCACTTTTTATTAACTATTCAAGATACATTTCCTATAGGATGATCAACCCCCTAAGTCTCTCATATTAATGAGTGATTGCCTTATTGTTTTTATTGGTATTTTTTTTATAATTTTAAGTATTATTTTATTCAACTTGATTATTTTAATGACTATAATAGGATGAGACATTATTTGGTTTTGCCCATACATTTTCCAAAAACTAATATTCATCTACAGGCTTTTGTTTATCTTTTGTGTAGCTTATTTCCTTATTTACAATTTTTCTCTATGGATACTCATATATGGAACTAACTTAATTTGAACTTTGTATTATGAATTTCAAGATCATTCCACTTTATGAAATCTATGATTGAAATATTAAAAATGCATTAGAACTACCAAATTAATTTGCAAGATACTTTGCATCAAACACAATACAATTCTTTACATGTAACTTCATTAACTTCCATTATTCACATTTTATTGTGAAGTATTCATCATGCCTATGAATTCATTTTCAATTAACAAAAAAATATACACTAGATATGATTCAAGAGTAAGCACAAATGCATCTAATTATTCTAATGAGACTTGAGGAAATAAAGAAATAAAAAAATGGTAATCTTCTATTTATCATTCTAAAGTCTACCATGATGCTTAATTCTTTTCTTCAACATGATCATATCCAAGAAAATGGAACTACAATTACAATTCAACATAATTTTCTTTCAAAATTCTTTCACTTCTTCCATACTACATTCTTGCCATACATGAACATAGGGTGGTGAAGGCATTATTCTAAATATATATATATATATATATACAATACAAATATCTTTTCTCACTACATGGATGACTCTCAATCTCTCTATTGACAAATGAAATAGGAAAAGACAACACTTTATCAACACGATATAATTTCATAACAAGATGGAGTTTTTTTCTCCATTCCAACACAAAACAATAGAGTTTTCTCTCTTATGCAATGAGTAGACAACATGAAACTCCATGCTTCCAAGATCATTAAGAAAAAATATACAAGAGAGACAAAAAAATGGGGAACCATGGAGGCTCACCTCCCAACCTAGGCCTCAAGGAGGCCACCCACCAAGCTTGGGGAAACAAGGCACAAATGGTTGCATACTTCAAAATCACATATCATGCATGATCACAAAAATATAACAAAACTCTACACAATACATTACAAGACAACCCAACCCAAGGCTTGCACAAAGATTCAACAAATGAATCAAGTTATAGTATGAAGGTGGGCTCTCTCCATGAGGAGGATTTTCAAACTAAGATTCACAAATATGCACATATTCTCATTATCAACATGCCCTTTTGAGGCTTACAATGACTTCCCTCTTCACACACCTCCTTATACCTCCCAAAATACAATTAAACAAGAATTCCATATTCCATTGAGCACGTAAAAATCATCCACACATGGGAGAGTTCCTCAACTACATGTGTGAGCCCAACTAACCCCTTTAGATAAGCATCTCTTCCCGCCCAAGGGTGAGTGATGCTTCACACCCATTACACAAACACATAGCATGAAATAAAACAAGATTCAAGGAAGAAATCACATAAACTTCTCACATGCAACACTTAAACAAAAAAGATCCTTATTCACAACCCACATCTACAATATACCAAATTTACTATGAAAAAAGGAATAACATATCAACTCTACATTCAAATGAAGAACACCATGGATCATGGTTACCAACCTCACTCCAAACAATGGCAATGAAATTTTGTAGTAGAGCTCCTTATCCTCTTCCTCCAAACCCTAGTTGTCTCTAAAGATAGAGAGTGACCAAGTGAGTTTCTAATTTGGCCATGCCTCTATATATCACTCTCATTTTTCGGATTCAATAGAAAATGCATTCTTTTTGGGGTCTCCTACATCTTCTAGGAACCCCAATGGTCATTATTAGCCCCCTAACTTAAAGTATTAACATGGGTAGGGTTTATTTTTATCACAAATTCATCTTAGCGCCACTTTATGGCCCTCACAATGCTAGGTAAGTTCAAATTCCAAATTCCTATGGTGGTAACCTTGTTCTCTTTACTAATTTAAGGAAATAAGTCAAACTTCTCAACTAAGGTATTTAACTCAAGATAAGGAGGCCACAAGATCCATCATCAAAGAACATGCCATTTTCACATAACAAGTACAAGTGTCAAGTGACACACACAAAATTCACTATACATCACAAATGATATGTTCAAAATCTACACATGAAATACATACCACACACATACATCTCATGTTTACAAAATAAACACATCACAATGAGGTTTAAAAATCTTATAAAGATTCACCTTGGCAGTGTCATATTAATATGTGTTTATACCTTGTTTCCTCATTATGTTTCTATGGTTTCTTTGTTGCACACTAAACTTGAGCATCAGTAGTCCAATGAAAAGCCACATATAAAATGCATATGAAAGTAAAAGTACATGATAACTTTGTTATTCTACCATTCACATACAACACATTCCATAATTAAGTTCCTATTCTTCATCATTTACATATTAATCATTTAATAATTAACCCTAAAAAACAATGCATATTACAAATTTCCTAACAAGTTCAAATCAAGTATTGAATCACATCATAATTCCATTTCTTTCCATAATAGTGAAATACTGAATAAATATCCATTAATTCATTGACTAAGCCAATTAAGTCCTAATACATGCCATAATGAAAGATCACAAGGTAAATAGCATCGAATAAATAGCAAATTTTATTGTCCATCAAGTATCAAAATATATATGTTGAGATATCCTATCCTAAGTAACAAAATGGAATACAATATCTATGCTATGATGGGTTAGGATGAGGCCTCACATTCAGGATATAATATAGATGCTTATATGATGTCAATATGGAGTTTAGCTCTACAGTATGACAAGCCTACCCTAATGGAGATCAAGGAATCCCCGAGAGAGAATGTTAGCTTTTATAATATACACTCTACTTCTACTGATTTGATATATGGGATGCACACCATAGTAGAAATAATGGATAAGAACAAAATGAATACTCTAAAGGCTCAGCTTGATGAGATTATGAAAAGATCATTTAAACCAAAAGAAGCTATTAAGAATAAATGAAGAAAACATATATCTTGGAAAAAACATATCAATCTAGAGATGGAGGTAGTATATTTGAACAAAATTGTTATAATTGGTATGAAAATCCATGACAAAGGTGTGCACATAGAAGGCCAAGCACCTAAAATAGGGGAGGAATCAGGCCATGCAATGGAGATTGATGAAGGAGATTTGGAGGCAAGAAAGGATACTAAAATCAAAACAATCAAAAGCTTTTTGATCCATAAAATAAATGCATTAAAGGAAATTTTTCAAAATGTGCATGATAGTTATCTTGCACTACAAGGAACATAATATAGGGTTTTAGAGGCTATTGCTCTATTATCTCTCCTTTTCAACACATGGGGGTCCTATAATACATTTTTTGATAGCTTGGTACATATGCTAGCATTGAAGAAAGGTTTTCCAAAGATAACCATTGTAAAAACTAGGGAAATGATCAATAAAGTAAAGGATCTTAATGCCTTCTTTAATGGAAAAATGTAGTTGATCAAGGATAAGATGAAGAAATTTTTTGTAGGAAAACCTAGTTTTGTGCCTACAATTTTGGATAATGACGGCAAGATGAAAGACTCAATAGAATGGTTAGTTCTTCTCTTGATGATATCCTTGATCATCCCAGGTTTTTACCCTACTACAATAATAAGGCAAGTGTTATAGTAGTTTATGATATGATTGACATGCTTTACAAGATAGAGATAGAAATATCTAAGGTAACTACTAAAGTCAAGGTAATAATAGATGCTAAATGGTCCAAATGCTTAGATGAGTTGGATGCAGTAAGGAATACCACCTGATTAGATGTAGATATAGATATAGTTATATGAGAAGTCATTGCAAGCATCAAAAACCCTACCCTCCAGTCATAGTGACTAGTTTAACAAAAGGTGTAGTTAGGATGTAGTTAGACACATAAAGGATAGAGAAAAGGCATGGATGGTGACACAAGCTAAAGAAAAACCAAATTTGTTAAAGAAATACTTGCTAATAATGACACCTACTAGTTTTTCAAGTGCATCTAATTTTTTTTATCCAAGTACAAAGAATGTTTTATATTTTAACCAAAGGAAAAATATATTTGTATTTGCTTTCCTATTAAATTTAGATAAGTGTCCTCCCATCTAAAGCTTTTTGCGATCCTTCCTATAAAAGGATTTCCAAGATATGGAGTTGAGCTCTGAAACCTATGTAATTTTTAGTGCTATGCTATTTGCATTCAACCCATGTAGTCTTTATGTAAATTTTGTGATGTATTCATCTATATATTTGAGAATACAAGTGAACATTAAAGGATAAGTTGTCATGTCTTGAAGTATTTATGAGTTTACATTAGTATTGTATGATTTTCAAGGAGGATTAATAGAAAGGAGTGTTCTGCCATATCTATTCTCTTTAAATTTTGTCTCTATTATTATGTGTTGGTTATGTTGGTATTGTATGAGCAAGTTTTATGAAATTTAATGCAACTAGAATAGGTTGTATATTAGTTTACTATTTCTTTTAATTCAAGGAATTAGGTAAATACCTCAATAAATTAGTAGGATTTCTTGTCATATAATAAGGATATTCATAAGAATGGGGATTAGGGTTAATTGCTAATATAATTGATTGTAAGGAAAATAATTAGGTCAAAAAATTTCAGGTAGACTATGAATGTCAATTGATAGGGCACTAATCATTTATTTAGTTGCATGTTGAATAATTCATGGGGTTGCATGAAGCACAATTTTAAAATCAAATCAATCTTTACTTTGTTGTATGAAGATTTTAATTGTTGGTTAGCCCTTGTTTGCAATGAATCTATGTGTTATAGTTAGCTTCTGTAACCAAGAATTATCTATAAAATCAAGAAGAATTGTGACCATTTTTTGCTATAGGGGATAAATAAGAAGAAATTATATTAGTGTATGAGTCAAGTGTGAAGAAAGTATCAAGTACCATAGCCATTTCATCCCTAAGGTGCAATCAACTTGGTCTTGTAGAGCCCAAAGACCAGAGAATCCTTGAGATTCTATTAATGTTTTTCTAGATATAAAGAAATTCATGTTGATCATAGGAGGTAGCTAACCCTTAGGCTTTTTTTTGTCTTTTGAACCTTGGTGTCAGGTATTTTTTTCTAGTAGTTTTGGAATCCCAACAAGGAGGAACTCTTAAAGCATCATCCTCATCATGAGATGAGTGAGAAGAGTTTTTTTTCATAAGAGGATTAGAATCAAGAAGAATCAAAGTCTCGTGTAGAATCCTAAGGAAAGGAGAATAGGACTTAGGCTCAAAGGTACCCATATGTCTATGACTACATCTAACCCTAGGATTAGAAGTAAAACTAGAAGTAATAAAGATCATAAACAAATGCAATGTAAATGAACTAAAATAAGAAAACATAAAGCATATTTTTTTTTGTATTTTAAGAGAAATTTTGCAAATTTTTTTTTGAATTAAAATGCAAGAGCATAGACAAAATCTAATCTCAATACAAGAAAAGACCTAACAAAGATGAAATGAAATATAACATGCAAAACACAATTGGGAATCTAATTCCACAAAAGAAAAGAGGGTAACCTTTTTGGGTTCACCAAAGTGGCTAGAAAGAAAATAGGTTCTATCCTCAACCCTCATTTCCAATAGGAATGATCCAAATCGATTAAGCACAAGAAAGTTATCAATGCAAAAATGGGTCATGTAATGGAAAATAAGGAGAAAGGAGGTCCTATGGTATTCCTATTTTGAAAAGTATGTGCTTAAATCTTGAAATAGATAAAAGAAAATACTTAGCTTGAAGTAGGATAAATCTAGAAAATGTTGATTTCTGGTGGTTGTGTACAATTTTATGGATCTCTACAACCTGTTTCAGACAAGAAATATTGAGAAAGAAAAAACAAAGAAAAATTTTGTCCTTTTGAGAGGGGGTCGACCTTGACCATGATAGTGGGGCACAATCTTACCTCGAGGCATAATTTTATCCTAAAAAGTCAACCTTGACCTGCACTACTCTAATGAAATATTTTTTCAAAGATCTCACAAGTTTGACAAAAAAGGTATCCAAATCTACTCTTTAATTTTCCATTCTATGCTTGTATCTACAAGAAAAATGGTTCATTTGTTTGGCTTGGGGGTTTTTCCTGGTCAAACTCCATTTTGGAATCAACCTTGAAATGTTATTGAAATTACAATATGTATAAACAAAGTAAATGGAACTATTGACCTTTCTTATATTGAAATCCTTATGGAGGATTTCAATCCTTGAATCCATAATTACAGATGCTCCAAATGAATGTAGAAATGTATATAGGATGTCTCAAATCAATGGCATTACATCTTCAACACCAATCTTGAATTTATCTTTGCATAGAAGAAGGGTTGAATGAATGTGGATGGAAAAATCTTAAACAAGAGGTCTCCATAAAGATTGAACTCTTTAATAGCTCATAATGGACATCCTTGATGACTTGGATGCTTGAACACTTGAATGCTTGAATGCTAGTAGATATTCACTTCATAGAATAATGGATGTAGAAAGGTAATAGTTTTCCTGATATCACAATGTGTCTTAGAGAAAAATGAGAGGAGGAGGCTTCCTCATAAAGAGATCTAGGGCACAAACTCCTAGAGAAGGTCAACATGGGAGGATTAAATCACAATTAAACTTAACCCTTAGAAATAGGCCTAGATTAAATGAAATTTAAGAGTCAACCATTCTAAAACTCAAAATAGTCGACCAAGAAGTAGGAAAAAAATACTTTCCAAAGCCTGATGTCTCAAAACTCTAAGAAATCAAAAAATGGACCTGGGCTTAGGGATGAGGTCATTCTTGACCTAGGTCAAGGTTAATGTTGATCTTGACCTAAAAGTTTGTCCTTGACCCAAAAATTCAAAGTCCCTCAATTTCATAGAAAAAGTTGTTAGAAATAGGCTAGAGAGAGAGAGAGAGAGAGAGAGAGAGAGAGAGAGAGAGAGAGAGAGAGAGAGAGAGAGAGAGAGAATATGGGGAAAACAACTAGATCCATGCAAAGACCCAATGAAGGTGTTTGACATGACCCCAAACCACTTACTTGGAAGGCTAAACACACTTAATGTGGAATTTGTTCAATTTTAAGATAATATAGTACTATAGATAGTAACTTGTATTTAAAAGAAATTGAGAATGGTTTGTTCACTATTGTGATATTTGTGGATGACATAATCTTTTGAGCTAATTATGAAGCAAGTGAAAAAATTTCTATCAAAATGAAGAATGAATTTGAAATGAGTATGCTTGGCGAGATAAAATATTTCTTAGGTTCACCAATTGTGCATAACAATTATGATATTTTCTTATCACATACTAAGTATTTGAAATTTTTTTGTTAATATTTGGCTTGGAAATTTGTAAGACTGTTACTACACCTATGCTAAATAGTCACATATTATCCAAAAATGGTGAGACACCTACAGTTGAGAAGAACATGTATAGATCCATGATTGGAGGTTTGTAGTATTTGAGTCGTACAAGACTAGATATTGCTAATGTAGTTGGTATAGTGGAAATATTTCAAGTAGACCATATGTAATCAAATTATCTATCAGTAAAGAGAATATTTAGGTATTTGAAGGGTACTACTATTTTCTTTATTATGGTATGATAGATCAAGTGACTTTACGTTGTATGCATATACTAATGTAGACTGGGTAGCAAATATGGATGACATAAAGAGTATAAGTAGTGGAGCATTTTTCCTTGGAGGAAGATTGGTTTCTTGGTTGAATAAGAAACATGACTCTATCTCATAGAGTACAATAGAAATAGAGTATGTAGTTAACTACAAATAATTATAATCTAATTATGTGGATGATGTAGATGTTGATGGTTATTGGGATTGAGTTTACTGAACTTGTTATCATAGATTGTGATAACAAAACTACAATGAGTATATCTAAGAATCATGTGTTACATTCTATGACTAAGCATATATCAATTAAGTATCATGTCCTGAGAGAGAAAGTTACAGAGAAGTAAATCATATTAGAGTATGTTAATGTAAAAGAAAAGATTTTATATATGTTTATGTTGTCCTTTCCTAAGGATATTTATGAATATTTGCAAGGTATGCTTGAAATTATGCTCCTATATACTTCTGATTAGATGATGGAGATAGTAGATCACTCTAGTGCTATAGAGAACTATTGGTTATCTAGATTGAATGTTTTTGCTCCCAATATGAGGGAGTATCTATGATTGAGAAGAGTCACCAAGGGTTCTTGGTAGCTAGTACAAAATAATTTCTAAGTTTTTACTTGAGCTAGTTGAAGGCTTTGAGTAGTTGATTGACATAATGATTAGTTTTTCATTGATGTTAATGGGTGAGAAAATGCATAAACAAAAGATCTTTAGGTAGTATGGGGGAGATGTATATGAGGAAGAAAATATATGAGGGAGAGATGTATTGAAGGAAGAGGATCACACTAAGTTATATCAATGGGGAGAAGTGTGAAGAATTGGTGACATCTATGTAAGAATGAGGAATCATAGATGGACAATTGATCCTATGAGTTTCAAATTTGATTGATGAAGAGGATTTGAAAAGAAGAAATCAGCAACAAAAAGAGAGTTGGATTTCATATTCTTGGAACATTTTTATTTTTAATCTATGTTTCCATCAATAGAAAAGGGGGATATTTTTAGCATAAATATTGATGATATTCCTTTCCAAGAGTATCTTAAGCATTGCTAGAACATTTGAGGAGATTGACATGTTGTTCATGACTGTGTTTGTTATTGATATCAATATTGTATTATTTTTGTAAAGATTGGCAGAGTAGTAGGCATAGAACAAGGTCATACATATTGTATGTTGGTGATGAAGTCAAGTTTATTTGAGGATTTGTTATACATTTTGTCCCAATGTTATTGAAAAGTGCACAAGAAGAGATTCAGAGGCATGTGATAGTTCTTCAAGAGTTATAGAGAATAGTGTAGAGACATAGTACATAAGTATTTTTTCATGTTCTGATTGTATCTCTTAATAGGGATAGAATTGTGATGATAGAAATTAGATGGTGAAAATAGATATCTTGATGATGACATCAAAAATTGTGCAAGGTTCAAGGTCACACATGTGATAAGTTATATTTATTATGAGCTAACATTTTTTTGTAATTAAAAAAAAGATGTAATGAATTGATATATCTTAATGAGGTCCTATCATAATTAATTTTGAAAGCCTCAATACCAACTGAAGGAATTATTTTGAGGATATAATAAAAAGGAAGGTCACTTTCCATTTGATGAAGTGTGTAATGAAATTATTTATGTATTGAGCAAGAAATTTGCAAATTTGGTAAATATGTATAGGCTATCAAAGGGATCTATGTGATGTGAGTTTGAAGATCTGGTACTGAGATCTAAGAAAGTGTTTGGTGTAGTATTGGAGCACTAAGAGTATATAGAAAGAGTTCAAGTTGCAGATTTCATTTTTATCTCTATTACTTTGAAAGGAATGATAGAGAGACTAGTTGGATAGTGAGTTTAGTGTTCTTTCCATGAAGCTATTTGGATGCTTTCTACAACTCCTAACTAGGTTGGTATAACTCCTAATAGGGCTGGAATCTCCTAATAGTGATTCAAAGTCTCCTAATAGGGACTGATATTTACTAAATGTATATCATTGGCTTCTAATAGAGTCCATCCTCATACAAGGAACATTTATATTGTACATCATTTGGTACTATCTCGACTAAGGATTTTACTATGATCAAGGGTTTCCCTACTTAACATATGGGGTGTTATTGTGTATGTGCATTTTCTTATGGTTGTTGATTAATTTCCTCACATGTTTAAGGTTTAATAAGGTTGATCAAAAAGTCAATCCTCTTGTTATCTTGCTGGACTTTACTTTTCAAAAGTAAGTGATGAATCTTATTTTAGTCCTCTACCATCCAATACATCACCAATATGTTCTTTTATTTTTCTTCTTTGTTGTAGACCTAATTTTTTTACCTTCTCTATAATTGGATATCTAGTAATTATGTGTATAAAATATTTGGTAATCTTTATAGGCTCATATAGCTATATTGTCATCTTATGCAATCAACTAAGAATGTGATCATCTCTGAGTTTCCCACCAATAAATATCTATTTGTATGTTTATTTTAGTTCATTATTGCCCACTTTACTATTTTTGTAGTGATAGAATGCTCATATATTATGAACTGATAAACCATTCTAGAATATTGAAGATAAAACTCCTAACTCATCAATTTGTGCAATAATTTTGGGGTCTAATTTGTACTTAGCTTCTTCACAGTCTTTATTATTACCTTAACCTTGCTAACCATTATTGTCTTCACACATGTAGAGATGGATGCTATGATTATAACTAGAGTTTTGGTGAATGTCTTTGAAATTTGTGTGGTATATTCTCTTTCATACCAAATTTACTTCAACACTAAAAATCTTTATTGGATTCAATCTATCAAGCTTTAGGTTCAACTCTACACAAAATTAATTCAATTTCTTTAAATATTCTTTGTAAACTTAAAAATATAAGGTGAGAAAATAAACAATTCAAGATCTATTTTATAGATAAAGTCAATTTTAAAGTTAGCTTGGGCATAACAAATACTTTGAACCACAACCTTGATTTACACACTAACTTCCCAAAATTTCTTGGTTTCTATACAATGCTCGATCAAGAAACACTTCCATTTCTAGCTCACTTAGCATGTCAAAAATTTACATACTAATCTAAATCTCTACTTCCACTAACTAGTGTTCTTGGTATGACTCACTAACCTTATTAAATTCTAGCATTACATGAGTTTTCCTACTGCATCTAGCATTATGACAATATGGACTTCAGTTCATTAATTCAAGGGACTAATGTAGGATATGATAATGATTGGTTAATAGTTTATCTTCCTTGATATTTTGGTTTATAGCTTGACTCTTAGACTACTCAGTGGCTTATGGAAAATAGAGAAGTTAACAATAGAATGGGTCAATCTAGTAATCTATCAAAGACCCTTGAATTCAAAGGTACAACTCCCTTATAAATGCAAGATATGCAATGCATTTTTTTTCATGTTTTGGGGTATGCTCTTAACCAAAGAGCATAAGAGGCAAAAACCAAGTTTCTCAACACTTTAAATAACCTAGGAAAATGAAGGGGGACTAACGTGAAATAAGAAACCTATTCAAACCTATAATGAAATGAATGGAAACATGCATAACCATCTACAACAATAGGAAAAAAGGAGGAGATGGAAAACAATGTAATTCCCAAACTACACAAGTTGTTGATGTTTTGACAATACCCAAATTGTCTATCTCATAGCTTCTACACACATACACTAGTTTTTGGTTTCTTCACACAACTAACTACTCTAAACAAACAAACCACAGAGTACAATAGAGAGAACAAATGAGATGCTTATGCTAAAGAAAGTAAGACATACAATCTATTGAATGAAGGAAACAAAACCAAGTTCATTAAAATTCATCCAACTTTTAACATTAACACATTCATTCCATAAACTCTACTTTAAACAAAGTGAACAAAAAATATTTAAAATGGACTCAAAGTCACACACAGTAGTCCCAACTATAGGGTATTTCCCAAAGTAAATTTTATTGAACTTATTTACATCTTAAAATGTTACATTTATAGGCCTTCTCAAAATGTTCATTTACATGAATGATTGCTTCACATAGCATCTCTAAACAAAAAGACTAAAAATAGGACAAGCTTGAATCAATGTCCACTATAGAGACTAGAAAAATGCCAAGAATAGCTAAAATTAGGAAAGAGAAGAAGGAGAATGGCATTTGTTTGGAAAAGCATTAGAATCATCATGCCTTTTAGAAGTAACTATTGATCTTAGATTGGATTTGCCAAGTTAGTGTCTACACACTTAAGTCATTTATTTAGTTCATGCCGAACAAGTAGTACATATTGAGCACATGTATATAGTAGAGCATGTTGAGTTCATAGTGAGTGCCGAGCCACTCATTTGTTGAGCCACTCAAGTTCTGAGAAAATAGTGTCAGCCAAGTGATTTAGGAGTCAAGTAAGAAGTGATTTCCAAGTGATATAGATGCTGAGTCACAATATAGAAGATAGTATATACCAAGCATTAGAGGCTTCAAATCTTAAGTGAGACAGTTTTGACATAGTTATTTGTAATGGCACAAATAACTATATAAACTATTTTTGACCTGACTTAAAGATGGATTACAATTTTTTGGAGATAAGGAAAAATCTTATGTTGGATTCCCAATGTAATTACATGCAGCCAATTAGAAAAAGGGAAAGTTTAAGTTACAAAATGGGTGAATCAGAATAGTTGATTCATCTAACCCTAAGTCAACTAAGTCTTCTTAAGGAGGAAAAACCCTAAAATCTCCAAAAGTGTGATGGTGTATGGAGTGAAGAGAGAATTTTTCATGTGCAAATAAAGAATTCATGGTGGCTAAGGAGTTGTGATTTGAGATTGCATTGTAGAATTAGTTAAAGGAGAACATAGGAAGAGAAAAGAATACAAAAAAGAGACATCTAATCAAGAAGGATTGGGAATACATTAGTTTAGAGGTGATCTATCATCAAGAAATCAAGTGCTAATCATAGGATCATTGTTGAATCATTCTAGTAGGTGAATTAGTTAAATTTCTTAATAGAGTATTCCTAATAGGTTGTATTGAAATCCTCTAAAAAGGTACTTACTTAATTGTAGGTTAAATTCCTTTAGCATGACACACTTCTAATAGGGTGTTGAAATACTTTAGTAGGGTGAGACCTAACAGTATTTGTAAGCCTTTAATAGGGCATACCTTTCATAGGGTATATCATGTCTCATGATCAAAATATTGTAATCTTCATTCGATGCACTTTATTACTATAGTAGTGAAGATTTTTTGGTGTCATCTCCACCCCATTTTTACCTTCTCATTGAAGGGTTTTTGGGTAATCATTTTTGGTGTAATACATATGTGAATGTTTACTTATTTACATGATTTAGATGTATATGCTTTAGATGTTATTTTAGTTTACTTATTGAATGTATGAGATGGATGCGTGGTGAAAGTTTTATGGGTCAAAGTTTAAATTACTGATTCACCCCCACCCCCCAACCCTTAGAAGTTTACCTTTCCTACTGTAACTCCAACAATTGGTATCATAGCTTTGTTCTCCAAAAGAGAAGCTTTTTAGCTTTGAGGAAAGATCTTGAAATAGAAGTCTATAAGTTGGTAAATATCATTGAGAATCAAGAAATTGAAATACAACTCATTCTACAACAATTGAATGAAGCAAGAGAAGAACTAAAGAAATATTTGAAGAGAAGGAAGGAAATTACTATTGAGGAGAATTACACACAATACAAAGAGATGGAAACTCCAATGAACTTGATGCATTAGTTGTAGATCTAATGGAAAAGAATAGAGCGCAAGATGAAGAAATTAGAAATCTAAAGCTAGAGTAAGAATCACAAGCCATACTACTATGTGAAGTGACTAAATAGAAGAAGAGAGCTATGGAAGACAAAGCTATGATTGAAGAAGAAACAATAATTTTGAGAAATAAACTGGAAAAGAAATCATTTGAACTAACCAAGATATCCAACATCCAATTGGATACATTGATCCAAATGATGAATGCCAACTATGAGCTAAATGTCAAGGACATTGAGATAACAACATTGAAGTTGCAAAATAAGCAATTACAAAGTGACCTAAAGAGGGAAAAGGAATTTACCAAAATTTTCAATAAACCTAATGAAACCATCAAATACTTTGAGAAATTATTGAGATCCCCTAGACCTAACAATGACACATCTAGAGTAGGCTACACAAGTACTGAAAAAGGAGAATCATCCAAAAATGCTAAAGAAAGGAGAACTAAAGGCAAGAATTTCAAACCTACTTGTCATAATTGTAGTAAGAAAGGACATAATGCTAATGTGTATAGGAGTATAACTAAAAGTTAGAATGTCAAGCATAAGAACATGGTTCATTGTCATAAGTGTAGCAAACAAGGTCATCAGGCACATGAATGTAGAACCAAGACCATGAACACACAAATACTTGAAGGATATTGCTATAATTTTTAGAAGTATGGACATATATATTTTGAATATATATCCAAACCCATATGGTCATCAAACAAGCAATGAAAGGTAAGGAACAATGGAAAATCTTATAACTAGAATTATAATACAAGATATAGCTATCATTATTGTCAAGAATATGGACATATTCCTAAGAAGTGTACTAGTGTCATGAGCCCAAATTTAAGGATATATGAATATTCGAATAACAAATTATACAATGATAATAATTAGGAATAATAATATTATAATCCATTATAATAGTGATATATTTTACATTGTAAAATAATATATAAGATTATAGCATAATTGTAATGCAAAATATTATATTAAATAACAAATAAATAATTTGATTATAAATGATATCAAGCACTAATAATAATTTTATAATGTACCTACATTGGATAATATTATAATATAATTGAGAACTACATATTATTATAAATAATATACAAAGAAATATACTATGTAATAGTATTATGAATAATGATATTATTAATATAATATATAATATGTTATATATTATAATTACATTATAAATCTATAGCTGATAGTATATCTAAACTATTATCACATTGATAACTAAAGGTAATGAATTGATGAACTAATTTAATATAACAATGTACTATATTATGATCTAATAATATAGTTAATATAATCAGTGAATATTAATGCAAAGAAATCATTATACCAATAGCTATTAGATAAAATAATTGTCAAAGAGAGGTGCCCATTTCTTAAAGAAAGGTTGGATACCTAAATTAATATTTTCTTTTGGATTCTTTTGTAGGATAAGATCTTGAAACTAGATAATTTAATGAAGAAATGATTCATCATTATTAATAGGTGTATTCTCTACAAGAATGATTGCGAATATATCACATCATTTGTAGATTATTATTCATCAACCTCCATTCTAATATTAAATGAGTTGATATTTGAAATCAAACAAGTTGACATTTCATTGATTAGAATGATTCTTTAATATTACGTAATTATATTGAATGTATTAATATCATGCCCTTGTATATACATATCTTAATACATATAGATTACACTATTCTTATATCATATTTTAAGAGGGAATCCTAGAATTATAACTGGATAAAATATAATAATAGTTCATATGCTATTATTGATTGTTCACAAAAGAAATAATATTGATACACTATATGAATGAATATTAATTATTTATATTCATAATAATAATAAATATAAACATTATTTTCATTAATTAATAAATACAATTATTAAAATATGTTTAAATAATATAATATATTATTAAAATAAATAGCAATATATTATTGATGTAATAATAATATGTTACCAAGGTGGTAAATAATAGAATAATAAGGTCAAACTAATATTAATAAATAAAATAAAAATAAAAATATAATGTTAATAAATTTTATTATCATATTATGATAATGCATAATATATTAACCTCAGAATTAAATATAATTAATAATCTAAATATATCATTATGTGGTATATACAATAATATTAATATTCATATTATAATAAGAAATATAATTAAAATGATCATATTAATACAATTATGAAAAGATACAGCTTTCCATATTTCAACTATATTAAGGAGTATTGAATCTGACAAATGGATATAGAAAAATGTATCAGAAGAAAATTAAAAAAATATGCAAAGTCAGAATACTAATCTAATGTCCTAACTAGGGACATTACAACTAGGACACACTTCAGAGGTGACTACAAAAGGTGGTTGAGTCAAACCACATGTTTTAGCTATTTGAAGACTGGTCACATTAGTAGATATTGCCAAACAAGGTCAAAGGCACCAAGTTGTGAATTTACTAAAGGAAAAGGCAAGGTAGATGTTGAAAATATCAAAAATGAAATGAACAAGATGTGGAAGAAAAAGGAGGATTATAGCACATCAAGTGGAGAAGGTATCACTTCACCCAATCGGTCAGGTGATCACACCTCATCAAACTAAGCGATCAAGAGGTATGTGGGACTGATATTTAAAATTTATATCACAGGTTTGTTCCAAAACGATTTAGTACTAAAATGTTTACATAAGCATGAACAAAGATGAAAATGTTATTAGAAATCCAAGAAAAAATCTAATTTTTTCAAGATTACTACCAAGCATGAAAAGTTTCATGTATATGCTGAGTGAAAAACCAATGGATGTCAAGCTAACAAACCTAGAGTTAGTTAGTAGAATTGTCTACAAATGAGGCCAATATAAGGGTCAAATTGAGTAGCATCCAAACAACACTCACCCCACACATGGAAATTTTGCACAAGGGATTAGGCTATGCTGAAACACTTATGAAGAAAGATGCAAATCTTTTGACACTAGATGGCCTAGTCCACCTTACTATCGAGTTGGCCATCCAAATCAAGTCTTTGGATGTAGCATGTGAAAATTGGTATGCATTTCTCAAGAGAATATTAGATGTCCATAAATATTTTTTAGATAAACACACTATTAGTGTATAACCCATTGACATAATTGTCAAAAGGGGGAAAGTAAGAAAAGGGATAGAGCAAGCACAAACAACGTGAAGTAAAAAGAGTATCAGTTGAGACATATTTACTCAGAACAAGTACAAAATTTTTGGATATAGATTAGACCTATCAACTCAGGGGGAGTTATCAAATTTTGAAGTATAAGTTGTTACAAAATTTTGAAATTTTTAAGTTTTATATATAAGCCAAATAAGAGATATGTTATGCTTGTAAGGATAAGGATATTAATTCATGACCAAGTATTTTTGACACTCATGTCAAAGGGGGAGATTGTTGATCTTAGATTAGTTTTTAATAAGTGAGCATCTACACTCTTAAGTCATTTATTTAGTTCATGCTAAACAAGTAGTACATGTCGAGCATAATAGGTATATAATAGAGCATGCCAAGTTCACAATAAGTTTCAAGCCACTCATGTGGTGAGTGACTCAAGTGTTAAGAAGATAGTTTATACCAAGTGATTCAAGAGCTAAGCAAGAAATACATGCTGAGTGATACAGATGCCAAGTCACAAGATAGAAGATAGTATATGCCAAGCATTAGAGACTTTATATTTTGAGTGAGATACTTTTGATATAGTTGTTTGCAATGCTACAAACAACTATGTGAACCATTTTTGAGTTGACTTAAAGATGAATTATGGTATTTTTGACATAAGGATGAATCATAAGTTGGATTCCCAATGCAATTACATGCAACCAATGAGAAAAAGGGAAGGTTTATGCAAAAAAATTGATGAATCAAAGTCATTGATTAATCTAACCCTCACCTAACTCTTCTTAAGGAGGAAAAACCTTAAACTCTCAACAATTGTAAAGGTGTATGAAGGAGCAAAGAGATAAGTTTGCATTTAAAAATAGAGCATTCATGGTGGCTAAGGAGCTATCATCTGAGATTGCATTGCAAAATTAGTTAAAGGAGAATAGAGGGAGAGAAGAGCATACAACAAAGAGACATCTCATCAAGAAGGATTGATAATATATCAGTTTAGAGGTGATATATCAGCAAGCAATCAAGTGGTAACTATAGGATCATTGTTGAATACTTCTAGTAGGTGAATTAGTTAAATCTCTTAATAGAGTAGTCCTAGCAAGCTGTATTGAAATTGTCTTACAAGGTGCTTGCTTAATTGTGAGTTAAAGTCCTTTAGCAAGGAAAACCTCTAATAGGGTGTTGAAAACATTTAATAGGGTGAGACCTAGAAATCTTTATAAGCCATTAGGGTTTTTGTATAATCATATTTGGTGTCATGCATGTGTGAATGTTCACTTTTTTACATAATTTAGATGTATATTCTTTACATTTTATTTTAGTTTACTTGTTGAATGTATGAGATGGATGCGTGGTGAAAGTTTTATGGGTCAAAATTTAAACTACTGATTCACCCACCCCCCCTCCCAAAATTTTTCCTTTCCTATCATAATTCCAATGGTAATTAATTTAGCTATATAACCTTTCATGGATTCAATTACTTTTTCTAGCTCTTCAACATTTAGAGTGATGATATTGTTAGCTTGAACCATCCAGTAGTCATGCATCTCTATTAGTTCATCAATTTAGCAACCCTTGACTGGAATTCCTCTATTTCTCTCCTTATGATTGTATCTACTAGTGAGAGTTCCTAGATCTTGGACACTTGGAAGTTGAGTGAGTTAATGGCTTCATCAAAAAATGCTAAAAAAAATGATTTCATTCTCTCAATGTCCATGAGCTTTCCATTAGTGGACGCAAAGGATTCTATGTGCAATGTCTTCTAATATGGAAACAACCTTTCAATGACCTTTTGCACTAGGTTGTACACATCCTTGAGCTCATTTTTAGATTTCATGGAGCTCTCTATAAAAAAATCCAAGGATTGTTTCTAGTGAAACAATGAATCATTTCTCATCTTCAAAATCTCGTGAGTAATGGCCACATTTATCTTCATATCTATTGTTTCTTGTAGAAGGGCCAAATGGTTTTTTATCTTGTCTCTTTCCTTCTATATGGTTGTATGATGATTTGAAGCTACTTCTCTAAGCTTGTGAGCATTTGATACTAGGATTCTCAAGTTTTCACTAGTGGGGGACCTTGAGCCTTCATCTAATCTAGCCATGCTTGGCCTACTTGCCCAAATTTCCTTTCTTGTTGCAGCTTTATGAGTAAGTTATTGTTCTTCTCTACATTCAAATAAAATTGACTTGAAGAAATGCTTCCAAGTGTAAAACTTATGTATTCCACTAATTCCTCATTTGAGGCTTTCAGTATTTCCTTCTCTATTCTAAGCTCTTCTAGCTTATCCTTGATTTTCTCATTGGTAGATTTCCACATGTTCACCATGGAGTTGTGAACTAGGATGCCAAGATCCATTCTTCTAATCTATAAATAATCCTTTGAGAGATCATGAAATCTACCCTCATTGTATGGCTCAACAATTTCAACTAGCATATGGCTAGTCATTGAATTTGTAGCTAGTGCAACAATCATCTGCTACTTATTTATCTTCTTGGATGGATGAGAGGAGGTGACTTGTATGATCAAGTCCTTTGATGGGCTATATCCTTGCATCTCCTCTTCTTCCTATCAATGGTCTCTTTGAGCCATGGCTCTGCAGAGAGCACATTGATAGTGGACTATAATGTGATGGGATAAAACAACTTCCTCAGGATTAATTAATAGAGGGCCACACCACCCTTACCCACTCACAATCAAGAAAGAAACAATATGGAGACCAAGAGAAATAAAAAAAAATGCTTCACAAGAAATTTAATTATACTTGAAGATCCTTACAACACCCACAAGATGATATCAAGCTTCTCCTTCCACAACTTCTATTTCTCAAACTTCTACTCCTCGAGCTTGATTACAAATGATAATAAGCCTTGCTTAAATAGGCACTTCTAACCCAAGACATTTCAAACACAACCAATGTGGGATAAAAGGGAAATACAACTATCTTTAAATAAATATTAAATTCCCACCCAAATACAACTAAGCACCCAACAAATATTAAATACATGATTTAGCCAAAACCTTCTAGAATTTCCACCTACACACCTCGATTAATGGAATGACAACTATTTTCCTATTTTTCTATTTATCCCACCTATGCACCTCGAAAATAGAAATTCCTCTTTTCCTTTCTTTTCTCCTTTTTCCCTTTTTTTTATTTTTTTATTATTTCTCCTCTAATTTTCGTCACTTTCTCTCTCCTCCAATTTTTTTTTTTTTTTTTCAAATTTTTTTTTTTTTCAATGCAAGATGCTCCTGCATCAGACTCCCCCAGTAAATAGAAAAGTGTGTCCCACACTTTGATGCCAAAAGAAATATCTACCACCATCTTCATCTTCACCAAAGGTTTCCACCTCAATAGGGACAACAAAACCACCATGCAAATCCTCCACACCAACATCTCAACCATCCAATCAACAAGCGCATTCCCAGGAACAAACTGAACATAATGCTTCATTAGCAAACTCCTATTCACATCAACAACTAGTGAATTCACACTCGTAGCAACAAACCCCGCATCAACAAAAAAAAACTCCATATCAACACCAACATGTAGATCTCCATCAATACATGCCAAACTCTCAACACCAACAACCTCATTGCTTACAACAAGATGCTCCATAATCTCCATATCAGATTCAACCAATTGATCATGAAAACCAACCTCCATCCCAACATTAGCAAGGTTAGGAATATCCTCAGCAACAACCTCTATTTTCTCTACAGGTTCTGCATCAAACTCCATAGACTGATCAAAAAAACCAACCTCTTCCACCTCAACCTTGTGATGCCATCTTCTCTCACGAACCTCCTTAACTTGATCAGCCAATCTATCATCCAACTGAGAAATCATCTTAGAAAAATTCCTCTCCACTATATCATGGATTTTGGCAATCATCTTAGGGTCCAATCCTCTTGGAGCCATCTTCCAAGATCTTCGTAAACCCTCTGCAACAAATCCTTCCTATGCTCCTTGTGACAACCTTGAATTGTTTGCAAGTCAGATTGCAACCTGCCACCTCGCAGGAACAATTAGGAACCACATCACAAGTCTAGGACAACGGATTTGCAATCCACAAGCTCTGATAAACTTTTCCCAACCAAGGTCCTGGTACAAACTGCCTCACACTTCGGTGATCTGCTTGTACACTCAGGATCTCCTGCTCTGATACCACTAATAGAGGGCCACACCACCCTTACCCACTCACAATCAAGAAAGAAACAATATGGAGACCAAGAGAAATAAAAAAAAATGCTTCACAAGAAATTTAATTATACTTGAAGATCCTTACAACACCCACAAGATGATATCAAGCTTCTCCTTCCACAACTTCTATTTCTCAAACTTCTACTCCTCGAGCTTGATTACAAATGATAATAAGCCTTGCTTAAATAGGCACTTCTAACCCAAGACATTTCAAACACAACCAATATGAGATAAAAGGTAAATACAACTATCTTTAAATAAATATTAAATTCCCACCCAAATACAACTAAGCACCCAACAAATATTAAATACATGATTTATCCAAAACCTTCTAGAATTTCCACCTACACACCTCGATTAATGGAATGACAACTATTTTCCTATTTTTCTATTTATGCCACCTATGCACCTCGAAAATAGAAATTCCTCTTTTCCTTTCTTTTCTCCTTTTTCCCTTTTTTTTATTTTTTTATTATTTCTCCTCTAATTTTTGTCACTTTCTCTCTCCTCCAATTTATTTATTTTTTTTCAATTTTTTTTTTTTTTTTTCAATGCAAGATGCTCCTGCATCATTAATGGAGTTGGCTTTCTCTAAGAAGCAATAGGGAAGGTAGCAACCTTATTTTCCAAAAGAGCTAAGGTATCCCCTTGTTGAGATGCATCATGTTCCTAGCCATCCATGGGGTTACTGTTTCCATCTAAATTGATGAATTAAATAGGGGAAGATGGCTTGGCCACTGATTTTTCTTTTTCTTTCCCCTTATATTTGTTATCCTCCTTCTCCACAACTTTCCTAGTATTTAGAAGAGAGATAGCTCCATAAGAAGGAGTGAGTGGCACATCCTTTTCTAGAGGTTGGTGTCCACCTTGGCCAATGAACTATGATGGCCCTATAGATGTTGATGTAGTGGATATGGTGGTTGCTACTGTCGTTGACTAGGTGCCTTGAATTGATACTCCACCTATAGAACTAGTGCTACTGGTCCTTTTCTTCCTTTCTTGAGTCCAATCCACCCATGTGTTTATTCTCTTGATTATCACATACATAAGAACCTCCATTGTGTCAATGAAAAAATTTGGAGGTGGGCTAGACAAAATTGAGCTCTCTTTGATCTTCTCGTAAGATGTGGGGTGCATGTAGGCTCCATCATTGGTAAGGTTAGAAACATCAACATAATTGTTATATAATTTAATCTCATCAATGGTTAGCCACAACCAAAATCTCTCCCAAGTTTGGTACTCATTGAGACATCCAAACTAGAAGCCTTTAATATCTAGAACATGTCTGTAGGCATATACTAACTTTAAATGATCCCTTACAAAGTTAACCGGATCATATTGAGGCTTGAGCACTTCATAGTCTAACCTAATTTTTCTCTCAAAGCTCTTTACCAAATTCTAAGCATTTGATCTGGAGGCACATAAATACAGGCTAACCACTATAGCGAATGGAATTCTAACTATCTTCTTCACATTGGCACATAAGGTGTTCACTTCAAGAATCCCTTGATACAACTCAACTAGAACCACCTTGTCTTCTAGATATGTAGGAAACCTCTAAGAAAATCTATCATAAGCTCTTATTTTCTAATAGGATAAACTCATAATTGGATGAATGAGAATTTAAATTGGCTTATGAGTGAAATTTCCTCTAGTGAGAATCTCCTTTTGGGACATCCTTGCAATTCTTGGCATAGCCTCATTGTGAAAGCATCATTGACAATAATGTACTGCTATAGCATCCTTGTAGTTGTATATGTGGTAGAATTCATTAACTTTTGTGCCCTCATCATAATATGGGATGCTAGGGAGGTTGAGCCAAAAGTGGTGAGTTGGCAAAGTATATATCAAATAAGAGGAAATGTATAATTGCTTGAATCCTCTAGCCAAATTCAACCATGAGGCAAGCTCATCACAAATTATTTGTGCCTTGTCAATTTTCATGTATCCTCTTTTCCTTTGAGTCTAAGGAGTGTGAGGATATCCAAAATCTCTCTTTTCAAATTTTTGCCAAAAAGGGTCTTTGGCATTTTTCTCTTCTTTGAGTGAGCAATTTGGAACCATGTCCTCTGCATGTCTTCTTGTCTAAGGGTCACTTCTCATTTGCAGAGAACCCAAAATTGACATCACAATATTGCTCCTTCATAGGAATGCCAAATGTGGACTACATCAGTGGCTTGTTGATTGATATGAGAATAGATTGGTTAGGAAACAAAATCTACTTTATTTCTGGGTTGTATCTTATGATGCATTTCCTTAGGAGCTCAAGTGCATGCACTGCCATAACAAAACCAACTACTTCAACTAGTCTTCTCTCTTTAAGTTTCTAAGTGATTGGGTGAATGGGTTGAGAAATAAGTCTTCCGTGAAGATTACCCAAATCATAGAATTTGGAGGATGTGTGTGTAAGCTCTTTTACCTCACTCTCCAAGCCAATTAATTTATCATAGCCAATAGCTCTAATTTCCATTCGCTATGATTGCACAAGATGTAGTTCTTGATAAATAGTTTTTTAAATATATGTGAATTAACCAATTGCATGCAATTCCAATAAAATAGCTTTAGAAATTATAACATTAGTGACACATGAACAAAATTAAATTTAGATAATGATTATAATAGTAGAATTTGCATTTAATTTCATGAGTAATGACTATTTAAATTTTCCATTCATTTGCATGTAAAAGATTAAATTCTTGAAAGATATATTACTTTACTTAAAGTAAGTTAACAATAAAAAGGCTTTAACTCTATGGGAAGTGCCTTCACCTCATAATCTAAAATGTAGATATACTTAATAATATTAAGACATATAGGAGAGGGAAACACTTAGCTTTTCCACAAACCCATTTTTCTTCTATTTAGAATCGAAGCATAGGGAGTAATCCATTTTCTAGCTTGCGCACTTTATTCTTTCACTTTCTACCTGAAGCTTTTAACATTGTATCTACTTTATGACTGGTTCATATTTTCATTGCTAACTTTTCCAAAAGTATCTTTTAGGAATCTCTATAGAATAATCATATTTTTGAGTAACTTTACTTTCTATTTTCAAAGCCTCTAGAGAAATAGCCTCTTCCATTGCCTTGGGATGGAAAACTCCTTTCCCAACAACATTTTTTGGACTATAGTAGAGAAATTAGGACTCAACTTTTCACCTCAATTTGATGGCCTTGAAGCTAGATCTCGAGAATGCCTTACTAGTTATGAGCCTTTAAATGGTTCTTTCAACATTATGTTCTCACTATTTGGTCATTGTGTCTAATATTTAGCTCAATTTTATACAACATCAAAAGAAGAAAAAAACAAATTTGCTTCCATGAGTAAACAACAAAAAACACATATACTCATGTTCCTTCATAGTAATTGATCTTATCTCCAAAAATTTGAATGAGATTCTATCCACAACTTTGTAGGCCTTTAGGCATGACATAATCAAATTCTTAGCCTATTAATCACTATCATAGCTTCATCCTTCGGGTTCACACTTGATGTAGTTCACTCAAGGGGAAAATAAACTCAAAAGCCTAGAATTTTTGGGACATGGTATATTAGGGCAAGACAATAGATTATGAAATGTGAATAACTTACTTCTCATTAGGAGAATGCCAAAACACATCCCAACCATGCCTAGATCACCTAGACCCTATATGCACTAGAAAAATAGGAAACCTAAATAGATAATGGGTAAAGGCAATGCAAAGGGGGACTAGAAAATAAAGAAAGTATTGCACTCATGAAAGATGAGAAGTAAGTGACCTAATAGACACATAGACACATCTTGGACACACACTCACTTTCGTACCAATGACTACAACCTTTAAAGAAGTAAGACTAAAGCTTGGTAGCACTTTACTCTAATTGGGGACTTAGGCATTGCAAATGTATAAAGAGGAACCTAAAATCTTTGGTTTCACATAGCTAGAATGGAAAACTACAATGGGAAACAAAACTAAGAATGCAATGGAAAGGAAAACTAACTTACAAAAGCAAGAAAATCAAGTAAGAAAAGACACAAAACAAACCTACCTAGACTAACACCAACTATAAGGGTTACCTACTTTCAATTATAAACATAATAAAACATTCAATCTTGGCCATTATAAGAAAATGGTAAAATCTCTCTAGAAGGATATGCTAGAATGAAAGAATTGTTCTAGTTTTCTTAAATAATCTTGAAAGGGCCCTTCTAGAGGAAGTCAAGGTTGTGATGCATACCTTTGGGTTCATGCCTTCTATCCCATTATAGGACCAGGTTTCCCTCCATGAACTTCTTTGGTCTAGCCTTCTTATCAAAGAATTTTTTCATGTACTTTTAATGTTTTTCAATATGATCAACCATCCTTTCATGTTCCTCTTCCATGTTAGTTAGATACATAACATGCTTTCAAATCCATCTTAGAATATTGGATTCTTAATAACTTGCAGCTGTTTACAAATGGATAGCTCTAATGGGAGAGGAAGACTAGCTTCATCTCCATATACTAGCTCAAACAAGGAAATCTCAGTTTCCTTCTTAGGTGTAACTTTATCTTCCCAAAGTGCATCATGTTATTTCTTGTGCTATTTCTTCTAGCTCTCAAAAACCAATTTCTTCATGATATTGATTAATTTTTTATTGCTTTATTCTTATTAACTATTTCCTTGAGGGAAATAGTTAGATGAATGACTAAGGTGTATACTATTATCATAATAGAATTTTGTAATCTCCATAGAAGTAAAATAGGAGCCATTGTCCATGACAAGTTTCATTAGCACCCCAAACCTTATCAAAATGTTCTATTTGATGAACTCATAGATGAACTTAGAAGTAGTTTTATTATTTGGCTTGGCCTCCACCCATTTGGTGAAGTATCCCATAGTAGTAATGACATACAAATGACCAACATAAGAGGGTGGATTGATTGGTCCAATGAAATCAATTCTACATTGCTAGAAGGGGCCTTCAATTACAATTGGCTTTTAGGGAAAAGAAACTTATTGGGGCTTGTTGGAGAACATCCTACAATTTTTGAACTTGGTCACCCACTTATAAGCATCCTTGAACATGCCAGGCCAGTAATAACATTGCCTCAAAATCTTGTATGTTGTAACTATTGATGAAAAATGACCACCAGGGGCCTCATTGTGGAAACTATGAAGTAACCTCTCTTGTTGAGGTTTATCCACACATCTCATGAAGGTTCCATCTATTTATCTCTTGTACTATTGGTCATCATATATGACATACATAGCTGATTTGATTCTAAGGTCTCTTTTCTACTTGTATGTCAGTCCATCAAGGCAATCTCTGTAAGTTAGAAAATAGGCAATGTTTGAGAGCTAGAGATCTTGGAGACTAACCATTAGTTCTCTTGAAGACTCATCTTCTTGGCTCTAGTTTTGATTTTCTATAATTATCTTGCACAAGTGATTCCTATGCACTAGCTTTATTGGCTTTACCTCAATGTCATATTCTTGAACTTTTTCTATCCATGCACCTCTAGTGTTGCAACCTATCTCTTGTTGGGTTAATATGATTTTGATAGTTAAATCAGGTATAAATACCATATAATGAGAGTGCAAGACATAGAACCTAAAATTTTTGATTGCTCTTACCACTACATAGTGTGCTTTTCCATCTAAGAGTATTTCAACTCATGGTCCTTAGGGGGAGTACTCATGAAAATGATTATCACTTGGATTCCCCCTTTATCCTCCTCCATGAGTATTGTAGATAGCATATGGGCCAAAGCATAGCAATATGATATGAAACCCTTGGTATAATCTTGATGTACCAACATGGATACGTTGGCTATGGTGTCTTTAATTTGATCAAAAGCCATTCTTCTAGAGTAAATTGATTCAAAAATTTGACTTCCTTTCATCATATCGAAAATGTTCTTGGTGATTTCTAAAAATTAGAGATGAAACATCTTTAAAAAACTCACCTGTCTAAAGAATGATTTGACTCTAGATTTGCTTCCTAGAAAATTTAGCTATTGGATGGCTCTAACATGTTCTAGATCAATCTTGATCCGTTGCTCCCTGCAACATCTTCTCCAAGTCCCTCAGATGATTTTCTGTTTTCTTGGAGAAGATTGTCAGATCATCCAAGTAGATAATGATGATCTTATCCTTTAGATCAGTGAAAGAGGAATTCACAACCGTTTGAAAGGTGACACCAAAATTAATGATCCCGAAGGACATTCTATTATATGAAAATATTCCCCAAGGAGTTGTGAATGTAGTCTTGAATTGATCTTCTAGATTTACCTCAATTTGGTTGAAACCCAAAAATCCATCTAGCAAGGACATCATTTTGGAGCCAACCATTGTTTGCAATAGATGTTCCATATTGAGCAAGGCATACTTGTCCTTAAATATGCCTTGTTTAAATTCCTAAAATCTATTCAAATTCTAGTCTCCCCACTCTTTTTCCTGATTGGGACAATGTTAGCTATCCATGTTGAATGATGTATGGAGTAGATAATTCTTGCTTCTATCATCTTGTGAACTCCCTAAAGATGGCATCTAAGACAATAGGTTTGTAGCTACATTTCTTTTACCTAAATGGAGTAGCCTCATGATTGAGGGGAATTTTATGCTTGAATTCACTATCCCTAAAGGTCTTTAGGTCATCATATTCCCAAGAAAACACATCCTAGAATTTGAACATAAATCCCTTCACTTTTTCGCTTCTTCCTTTGAGAAACTACTAAGGATATTAACTAGCTTGGGTTTATATTCAATGCCAATATTCATCCCTTCATACTCTCTAGAAGTTCCACCTTTTCTTCCCCTTTCCCTTTGAATAAATGCATCATCCCTATCAAATATTTTTTCAAGTGAAATAAGATGTCAATGTATATTGATACCTTTGAGTTGTTCAACTCCAAGCTCTAATTCATTCTTGGTGTTAGGGGAGAAATATTTGCAAGCATTTTCAATCCCTTCAAAGTAATGGTTGCTGAAAGGTTAATAGCCTTCCATGAAAGAATAAAATATGCTTAGCATCATTGAACACTTGCCATGCCTCAACATTATCAAGAAGGAGCCTGAACAAGACCTTGACCTTGTACTAATGATCTGTGAAATCTTGATGGGGAAGTAGCTATGAGTATGATGCAACTAAAAAGTCAGCCCTTGCATTCTACTCCCTTCAAACATCTTGAATTAAGAAGGTGTCCATCTACTTAATTTCATCCTAGGCCCTAATTGTGTAATTCCTAAGCCTTATTTCCTTTATAGTATATTGAGCTTGAACTTGCTTCATTATAAGCTTTACATCTCCTTGAGCTCCTACGAATTTCATTCATCTCTAATTTATAATATTGATATCTAATAGCAAGGCTTCATACTCTATTATATTATTTGTGTTTTTGAATTGTAACTTGTACGCAAGTTGAGTTATATCTCCATTTGAGGATACAAGTACTACACCAACTCCAGACCCTATATTAGCGTAACCTATCATAATAATCTAAGGTCTAAATATCTAGATCACTAGAAGGATCTAGTTGTTCCTTAGAATAGCTGAAGTTAGAGAACATTATGTAATTTTTGGACTTCATTTCTTGATATAGGATTTTCACCTTAGGTCATCAAACTTCAAGACCATGAACTTTTCCTTCTCCTTAGGTTCCAACTTGATTTTCTTGTTACCTATTGGAATTATGGCATGAGACCAATCCATTTTGATTTCCCCTCCCATGTGCATACAAAATTTTTTTCTCAAAAGCATACCATAGTTGGTTAGAATATCGGCTACTAGGATGGTTAGCTTCATTATCTTTGTAGGGTGACCAACCAATGCTACTTGTGCATCTTTGACTTGACCTATTAAAGGTACTTTATTTGAATTGATAGAATAGAAATGACCAAATGTCTTGGTAAGGGTTTATCCAAGGGCCCAAGAAACTACATAATATTGGATCTTGGCATCCCAATTCATGATTCCATGGTGAACATGTGGAAGTCTACCAATGAAAAAATTATGGATAAGCTGGAAGAGCTTAGAGAAGAGAAGAAAATAATGAAATCCTAAAATAAGGAATTAGTGGAATACATAAGGTTGGCATTTAGGAGAACTTCTTAAAGTCAATTTGACCTAAATGTAGAGGAGAACAAGAACTTACTCATAAAGCTACAACAAGATAGGAAATTTGGGTAGGTAGGCTGAGTATGGGTAGATCAAATGAAGGCTCTAGGGCCCCCACTGGTTAAAAACTTGGGAATCCTAGTATTGGATGCTCAAAATCTCAGGGAAGTGGCTTCAAATCATCAAACAACCATACAGAAGGAATCAAACAAGCTGATCGAGAAATTGACCCTTCTACAAGAAGAAATAGATATGAATAAAAATCTAGCCATTACTTACAAGATTTTGAAGATAGACAAGGAGTCATTATTTCACTAGAAATAATCCTTGGAGTTTATAATAGAAAGCTCCATGAGATATAAAAATGAGCTCAAGGATGTACATGACTTGGTGCAAAATTTCATTAATTTTTTTTTCAATATTTGAAGACATTGCACACAGAGTCCTTTGTGTCCACTAATGGAAAGCTCATGAATATTGAGAGAATGAAGTCCAAGTTCTTGGCATTTGTTGATGAGTTCATTGACCCACTCAACTTCCAAGTATCCAAGATCCATAAACTCTCATCAATAGATGCAATCATAAGGAGATAAGAGAAGAGATTCTAGTCAAGGGTTGCTAGAATTGATTAACTGATAGATGTGCATGACTATTGGATGGTTTGAGCTAACAATATCATCATTCCAAATGTCAAAGAGCTAGAAAAAGCAACTAAAGTCATGAAAGCTTACAAAGCCAAATTGGTTACTTCTAAAAAGGCATGATTATTCTAATAATTTTCCAAAAATCTTCCATTCTCCTTCTTGTCTTTCCTAATTTTAGCTATTCTGGACATTTTTCAATCTCTATAATGGACAATGACTCAAGATTGTCCTATTTTTAGTATTTTATTTAGAGATGCTCTACAAATCAAACATCTAGTGTAACTAGCCATTTTGATAAGGCCCATAAATGTAACCTTTTATGATGTTAATAAGATTGGAAAAATTTTCTTTGGGAAAACCCTTGTAGTTGGGACTACTGTGTGTGACCCTGAGTCCATTTTAACCTTTGTTGTTCATTTAGTTAAAGTAGACTATATGGAATGAAATGTGTTAGTGTTTAAATTTGGATGAATGTGAATGAACTTGGTTTTGTTTCCTTCATTCAATAGATTGTATGTCTTACTTTCTTCAGCATAAGTATCTCATTTTTTCTTTGTGCTATACTCCATAGTTCATGTGCTTCGAGTAGTTAGTTGCATGAAGAAGTCATAAATTTGTGTGTTGATAAGTATAGAGATAGACAATCTAGGTATTGTCAAAACATTAGCTAATTGTGTAGTTTGGGAATTTCCTCTTTTTCCATCTCCTCCTTTCTTCTTATTTTTGTAGCTATTTTTTCATGTTTCCATTCATTTCATTATAGGTTTGAATAGATTGCTTATTGTGAGTCAGTCCCCCTTCATTTTCCTAGGTTTTTTATAGTGTTGAGAAACATGGTTTTCACCTCTTCTACTCTCTGGTTAAGAGCATACCCCAAAACCTAAAATACAAATTCGTTGCATATCTTGCATTTATAAGGGAGTTGTACCTTTCAATTCAGGGTTATTTGATAGATTACTACACTGACCCATTTTATTGTTAACTTCCTTATTTTCCATAAGCCATTAGGAAATCTAAGAGTTAAGGTATAAACAAAAATATCAATAAAAACTATTAACCAACAATAATATAACACATTTACAATACCTTCTAATATGAATTAGTTAAGTTTTGGAGGTTTTACCTAATACATTGGACGAGGTGCCATTGTTAGTAGCATTTTATGGTCCACTATTTTCGACATTCTTTCTCTAATCTTACCAATATGATCATGAATATCATCAATATTAAATTCTCTTTCCTTTAATATCTTCTTCTTTAGGTGCCAATACTAAGTACGAAAGGTCTCTTCTGAAATCACCAACCTTGTGAAAATGATGATATGACATTCCTATATTCCTCTAGTTTCTCGGTCTTCTTCCAAAATAGAATATCATATAGTTTTCTACAATGTGACCATTTCATCCACATCTAGTACAAGTAATCCTTGTATTTTAATCCCAGTTAATTTTTATATATTATATACTATTAACCTTTTGGTTTTTTATTTTCCATCATATCCAAATATTTTTATTACCTAATTAGGGTTATATCCTTATAGTCAAATAAGGATACTCTCTTTCTTGTATGCTTATAACTAACTCATTCATCAAACCAACATCTTGGATTCATTACCATACTATTTGAGGTTCCAAAGGTTACTTGGAGACTTATATTAAAATTCTTGTTTGCTTCCCAAAAGATACCAAAAAAATACATTTTTTTAATACCATAATCAGTTTGGATGTATACTTGAAATTTGGTGATATTTTATACTTTATTTCATTGCATTCCTATTCTCTCATAAATTTTTTTAACTAAGAAATATATTAATATAAATAATACAATTAAATTTGCAAATATTCTAGGTTTTCTTACTTAGGTCATAAATTTGAAAAAATGACTAACCTCCTATTGGGATCAACCATAGACTAAAATAATAATTACATGTAGATATAACCAATAACAGAAATAATAAAATACACAAAAGAGAACACAAGACACAAATATTTAATGTGATTTTACCCAATCCCTGTGCTAAGTCCATGAATAGCAAGTCTAATATTATTGTTATCAAGTGATTACAATATGCAATCCCTTACAACTCAATACCACTACAAGAAACTACAATATGATCATCATACATAATGAAATCCCTAACCTTAAGTCATTTTATATAAGCTTTTGTGACTTACAAAATTAGGGTTAGAATAAGTCATCTAATAGAAAAATTGTAGTTGACACCTTTTACAATAGGGATTCATTTTTGGCTTCGGAGGCACTGCCCCTCAAAATTTGTTTGGGGGGGGGGGGGGGGGGGGGGCATTTTCCCTTGACCTCACCCTATACTATGATAGGGAATGACTTAGGGTGCTACTATAGGGCCCTATCCTAGGATACTACTACTAGCATGAATGAAGATGGTGTTCCTTCAAGGGAGTGTCCTAAGCATTTCCAAAGCATGTGAGAGATTGTTAGCATGATTGACATGTTTCACTCATAAGTATGTTTTTCATTGATGTCAATACAGTAGTAATTTTGTGAAGACTAGAAAAGTAGCAAATGGAAATTAAAGTCATATAGATAGAGAATTTATGGTTCGGTCAAGTTTGGTTAAGGACATGTTCTACACTATGTCTTGATGGCATGGTTATGTCTAAATCAAGTAAGGAGAAGATACACAAAAGTTATGCTTGATTACAAACAGCAATGTATAGATAGAGTATCTAAGAAGTAGTTTCTAATATTTAGATTATATCTCCTAACATATACATAATCATGATATGCGAGGTTAAATAGTGACAGTAGATAGTCTAATAATGATGTTAGAGAGTGTACAAGGTCTAGAGTCTTGTTTGTGATAAGTTGTGCTAAATTTGATTAAAGGGTCCATTTTCCTTCTACAACTTCTAACAGGGTTAGCATAACACCTAATTGGGTCAAAATCTGCTAATAGAAATTCAAAGTCTCCTAATAGGGACTATTATGTACTAAATGCATTTCATTGAATCTTAATGGGGTCCATTCTCTAACAAGGAATATTTATATTAGTACATCATTTTTTCGGTACCATCCCCACTAGGGTTTTCCCTATAATCAAGGGTTTCCCTAGTTAATATATCTGATGTTATTTTGTATGAGTATCTTATTATGGTTGCTCGTTATATTTCCCATATGGTTAAGGATTAAAAATGTTCATAATTGTTATAATATTTATATAATTGATTCACCCCCCAACCTGTAGTCATCTCATCTATATTGCAAGATATTACTTTCTAATAATTGGTATCATGTCATCAAGTCCTTAAAGAGAAATTTTAAGACCTTTGGGAGATCAATGGTGAGTCATTCTAGAAAAGAAAGTGCTAAGTTTGATGAAGTTAACTATGATAGCTAAAAGGAAAAGATGAAGACTCATTTGTTATGTATGGGTCAAGGATATTGACCTTCGACAAATAATGAAAAAGAAATTGTGGAAGAAAGAAATCTTGAGGAATGCAATGAAGCAAAAAGAGATATGTTTATGTCTAATATGTGGGCTAGAGAAACACTACTATTACTTCTTCCTAAAAATGAATATAGTCAAGTAAAATCACTAGAGACATCTCATAAAATTTGGAAAGCTATAGAATCTACTTTTGAAGGAGATAAGAATGCTAAAAGAATGAGATTATAGAATTGGATATGTTTGTTTCAAGATGCTAAAATGATGGTAGATGAATCTATGAGAAGCTATGTTGGTAGGATATCTAAGATTGTTGCATGGCTTAAGTCTTGTGAAGGATATAAAGAGAAAGATGAGATTTCATGGAAGATTTTGAAAACTTTGACACCACCATTAAAAAAAGTAGCACAAGTGATTGAACTTTTGATACCATGTACTAAGAAGTTCAGTTGGGAGACTTTTCTTGGAAGATTGGAAGAAACAAAATCAAGTTTGGGGCAATATGGATAAATGACCAAAGTAGAAATAGCTTTTAGTGCATTGAGTATTCACCTCTAATTTATAAGAAGTGAAAACACAAATGGAGACTATGCTAGTAGCAGTAGATCCATATCTGAAGAAGACAAAAATATTGAAGAAGGAATATCCTTGCCTATGAGAAAAGAATCAAATGGTTATTAGTTTGAGTTCATAGAGAAGACCTACATTACCAAAGATATGGATGGTAAGCTTATTGGAATAGGTACATGATCTAGAGCTTATGTGTTTCAATTAAATCCTAGTAAGATGATTTGTTTAGTTACAAAAGTGGAAAATATTTGGTTAAGGCATAAAAGATTTTTTCATTTAAACTTTTATAACATTGTGAAGGCTATTAGTATATTTGTAGTCATAGATTTTCCTAGAATTAGAAGCCTGGTAATATTTTTTACAAGGAATGTATAATGGAAAAATTGAAGAAGGTTTTGTTTCCCATCAACAAGTTCACTACTATAGAGAAGTTGGAGATTTTTCATATAGACTTGAGTAACCCTACCAGAACAAGATGATTCTACAGAGAAATGTACTTTATGATTTTTTTTTATGATCTCACTAGAATGATGTGGGTAGTATTTCTTAAATAAAAATTTGAGACATTTGAAAAGTTTAAGATATTTAAGAATAGAATTGAGAATAAATCTGGTGTGAAGATTAAATTTTTGTGATCAAATAGAGGTGGAGAGTTTACCTCTATAGAGTTTAACATGTTTTGTGAAGAAAATGGAATTAATACATAATCATCATCCAAGACTCTTGAGCAAAATGGGATAGTAGAAAGAAGAAACATGTATGTATCAAAGGTAACATGAGTAATGGTGTTTGAGAATGATGTATCTAAAACATTTTGGAGGGAGGAATTCAGTACAACAATATACACCATGAACATATTGTAGATTAGAAAATATAAAAACAAATGCTTTATGAATTATGGTTTGCTCATACACCCCCAATGAAGTATTTCAGATTTTTTTGAAGTAAGTATTACATAAAGAGAGATGATGGTATTGCCAAGTTTGATCCTAGAAGTGATGAAGGTATGTTCCTTGGTTACTCATTGAAAAGAAAAGCCTACATATGATTTAATCACAAAATTAAGACAATTCTTGAGTGTGCAAACATGAAAGTGGATATAAGGTTTGGAGTTAAAGAAAGGATAATGGATTATAATTTTAATGAGAAAGAAGTTAATCCTAGATCTGAGAATTTTGAAGTTTTCTTTGAGACTAACAGTGACTTGCATAATGATTTAAAAAATTTTGTGCAAAGAGAAGAACAAATAATTGAACCAAGAGAAGAATTAAGATTTGAGATAGCAATGCCTACAACTAACAAGAATAGATTATTGGAAGAAAAGAAAACTGAGTAATGACAAGAAATAGAGTACATGAGGAATTATTTTTTATTTCTCCAGTTGAACCTAAGAATGTTTATGAGGCATGCAAGGAACATCATTAGATTCAAGCAATAAAGGAAGAACTAGATCAGACTGAGAAGAATGAAATATGAGAATTGGTTTCTAAGCCTAAAGATAAGAATGTTATAAGAATAAAATGGGTATTCAGAAAAAAGATGAGTGAACAAGGTGAAGTTGTGAGGAAAAAAGCTATATTGGCATGTAAAGGATATTCACAATAAGAAGGAATATATCATGAAGAAATATATTTCCCTACAACTAGAATGGAAGTAATAAGAATGTTCTTGTATTATGCAACAAGAAAGAAGTTCAATGTGTATTAGATGGATGTTAAGTTATTATTTTTGAATGAAGAACTTGAAGAATAAGTTTATGTTGAGGATTTTGAAGTATTTCCTTTGACAAAAGAAAAAGACATGGTATGTATATTCAAGAAAGTATTATATGGTCTAAAGCAAGCACCTAGAACTTGGTATGCGAGGTTTGATAAGTATTTGGTAAAAATTAGATTTTCTAAAGGTACAAAAGATACTAATTTTTATTTGAAGTAAATTGAGAATGATTTTTTGATCATTGTGATATTTTTGATGACATAATCTTTGAAGGTAATGATGAAGAAACTAAAAAGTTTTTTGAGGAGATGAAGAGTGAATTTGAGATGAGCATGATTGGTGAGATGAAAGTTTTCTCAAGTTTACAAATTGTGATGATATTTTCATATCACAAGGTAAGTATTTGAAAGACTTGTTGAAAATATTTGTCTTGTAAAGTTGTAATATTGTTTGTACACCTATTGTAATTGGTCACAAGTTATCTAGCATAGATGAGACATGTAAAATTGAGCAAAAGAAGTAGAGATATATGATTGGAGATTTGCAATATTTGACTCACACCAAACTAGATATAAAAATTGTAGTTGGGATAGTAGCAAGATTTTAACCTGATTCTAAGGAATGTCATTATAAAATATTAAAGATGATAGATCAAGTGATTTCACTTTATGTGCTTATACTAATATAGATTGGGAAGGTAGTATGGATGATAGAAATAACACTAGTGGCAAAGCATTTTTTCTTACAGGAAGATTGGTTTCTTGGATAAGTAAGAAACAAGACTGTATTTTGTAGACTATAGTTGAAGTAGAGAATGTAGTAGTAGAAAATAATTGTAATTAGATCATGTGGATGAAGTAGATGTTGAATGATATTTGGATAGAGTTTTTAGAATCTATTATCATACATTGTGATGACACAAGTATAGAGAGTATGTCTAAGAATCATGTATTGCATTATAAGACTACTAATATATCTATTAAGTATCATGTTCTAAGAGAAAAAGTTGCAGAAAAAGAAATCAAATTGGAGTATCTAAATAAAAAAGATTAGATTGTAGATATCTTTATGAAACCTTTTCCTAAAGATACATTTGAGTACTTACAAGGTATGCTTGGGGCTATGGACCTACTCACTTTTAAGTAGACAATGCAAAGATTGCATTAGTCTAGTGGTACATAGCACTATTGTTTGACTTGTTTGAATGTTGATGCTTCCTATATGGGGTAGTATCTAAGATGAGTAGAGTCATCTAGGATTTTTGGTAGTTGGTTTAGAATTGTGTATTTGGACACTTGAGTAGATTGAAGACATGGAACATATGATTTACATAATGAATAATTTGTCATTGATGTCAATTAGGGAGAGAATGTATGGAAAATATCTCCTTAGTACTATGGGGGAGAGATTTCATTAAGAAGCTTCATGTATGGGGGAGAAGATCCTCTAATGGGGGAGAGATTGACTAATGGGGGAGAGATTGAGATCTCCTATCTATGATTAATGGGAGGTATTATTAATGTCAATGGAGAGATACATTGAATAGGGTAGAAGTTGAAAGTTGTTCCTAAGATCAGAGTGTGAAAAACTAATGTCAATCCTAAAGTAAAAGATGTAAAATAGAGTAGTGTTCCAATGAGGTTTAGATTTGATTGATGAATAGGATTTGAGAAGAAGAGAACAACAACAATTCTAATAGAGCATTATTTTGGTATTCTTGGAATTAAAATGTTTGTCATCTATATTTCCATCAATGCCAAAGGGGGAGATTGTTAGCATGAATCCTGACTATATTCCTTTGGGGGAGTATCCTAAGCATTTTCAAAGAAAATGGAGATTGTTAGCATGATTGATATATTGCATTCAAGATTGTGTTTGTCATTGGTGTCAACATAGTAGTAATTCTATGAAGACTAGCAAAGTAGCAGACAAAGATTGAGGTTGTATAGACAAAGAACTAATAGTTAGGTCAAGCATGGTTAAGGACATGTTATACATTGTGTCTTGATGATTTAGTTAAGTGAACATCAAGTAAGGATAAAATATGTAGAATATATGCTTGATTTATAGAGAGAAGTATATAGACAAGGTATCTAAGAAGTAGTTTCTAATGTTTGGATTCTATCACCTAATAGATATAGAATCATGATATGTGAGGTTAGAGAGTGATGGTAGATAGTTTTATGATGATGTAAACAAGTGCACAAGGTCTATAGTCACACATGTGAGAAGTTGTAAAGAAAGTGATCTAACAGTGTCGTGTACTTGTAATATAATTAATTATCTTAATGTGGTCCTATCATAATTAATTTGAAAATCCTAAAGGACATCTGAAGGAGTTTTTTTGAGGACATGGTATAAAGGAAGATTATTTTCATTTTTTTGAAGTGTTATTTAAAATAGATATGCAAAGTATTTGGTAAATGTGAGTAAGTGATCTAAGCGATTATTGAATGTGAAGTTGGTGATCTGGTACTAAGGTTAGAAGAAGTCTGGTTGATAGGAAAAATGAAGAGGAAGTAAAATTATAGTTCATTTTTATTAATCAACAAGGAATAATATGTAGATCAATTGGATGGTGAGTTCAATTATCTTTCCCCTAAAGCTATTTTGATAGTGGGTCCATCTGACTTCTACAACTTGTAACAAGGTTGGCACAACTCCTAATAGAGTTTAAGTCTGCTAAAAAGGATTCAAATTCTCCTAAAAAATATTGTTTCGTACTAAATGTCTTTAATTGAATCTTAACAAGGTCTATCATCTAACATAAAATATTTATATTATGACATCATCTAGTGGGTAACATCCCCACCGAGGTTTTCCCTCTAATCAAGAGTTTCCCTAGTTAACATATTTGGTTTTATTATCTATGAGTATCTTGTTATGGTTGATAATTATATTTCTCATATGGTTAAGGATTAATAAGGTTGATAATTGTTATAATAGTTATATAATTGATTCATCCCCCATCTAAGTTACATTAGTCTATTTTACTTTCTAGCTCCCACAAGGGGTGTTGCCCCTTGACCCCATCTTGGGAGAGCTACCCCCAATACCCCCATAGAAATAATCTAGTTCAAAAATGTGTTGAATAAACTTCCAAGTCTGATTAGGCTCCACATTACAATAATCTCCCATGTGTAGAATGATTAGACTCCACAACAATAACCTCCCACTCGGAGATTGATCATAGGACCACTAAACCTATAGCTCCCACTAGAATATCAAACCATCGTGGATTCTACAATTCTTTTATTATTTTCAATATAGAGGACCAACCAAAGCTAAATATGAGTTCATCTTCTCCCTTTTCACTACCTTTGTAAATATATCTACTATATTATCATCTATATGGATCTTCTCCATCTTTAATTGTCCATCATCCAAAACTAGCTGAATGAAGTGATATCACAACTATATATGTTTTGTCCTTGAATGTAGCACATAATTCTTGGCAAGATGAATGACACTCTAGATATTTATAAACAAACAATTATCCCTTTGTGGGTGTCCCAATTCTTCTATGAATAACTAAAACCATATCACATCCTTGGTTGCCTTTGTAGCCGCAACATACTCTATCTCTATAGTGGATAAAGCATTAATCTTCTGCAACTAATAAATATAACTCATTGTTGTCCCACCAACTCTACATACATAACCTTTTGTACTCCAACTAGTATCAATATGCCCTACCAAATTTGAGTCAAGATATCCCTATAAATTAGTAGTATATCCCCCAAAATGTAAACACTTATTGGATGTTTCTCTCAAATACTTGAGAATCCATTTAACTAATTTTCAAGGCTCAAACCCTGGATGATTCATATACCTTCTAACAAGTCCCACTATATGTACAATATTTGGCCTAGTACATACCATAGAATACATTAAACTTCCTATAGATGAAGCATAACATACCTTGGAAATATTAGTCTCCTCATCAAGTGTCTTTGGACACATCTCCTACATCAATTTCAAATGATCAAGTAAAAGTGTGTTGACAACTTTATCATTCTCGATAGAGAAACATTGAAAAACCTTCACAATATAATCAACTTGAGATAAAGTTAATTTTCTATTATTCCTATCTTTATAGATATTCATACCAAGGATTTCTTTTGCTTCCCCCAAATCCTTCATAGTAAATGAATGAATTAACTATCATTTATGCCCCTAAATGTGATCCATGTTCAACCTAGCTATCAGCATATCATCAACATATAAACATAAAATAATGTATTTGTCATCATATAACCTCTTAAAATAAACATAATGGTCAGAATGACACTGATTGTAACCATGCTCACACATGAAATTGTCAAATTTAAGATACCATTACTAAGGTGCTTGCTTCAAGCCATATAAGCTTTTGTTCAATCTACATACTAAATTCTCCATACTTTTGACCTTAAATCCTTGTGGTTGTGCCATATGTATCTCCTCATCCAAATCAGCATGAAGAAAGTCTATTTAACATCAAGATACTCCAAATGTAAATATTCATTAGCCACAATAGTTAAAATAGTATGAAAATAAGTTATTTTAAAAATAGGAGAGAATATCTCATCAAAATCAATCCCCTTTTCTATGAAAATCCTTTTACCACTAACTAGGCTTTAAAAAATTTCTTACCTTCATCCTCTTCTTGCAACATGTAAACTCATTTATTTTGTAAAGCCCTTTTACCTATAGGAAACTTGCATATATCCTATATCTACTTTTTTAGCAAGGAGTCCATTTATTCTTTTATTGTGGACTCCTATTGAATATTTGTATCCACCTGCACAACTTCATCATAACATTTAGGTGAACTAGTATCTGTTAATAAAATAGAATACAAAGAGGGAGAAAATATTTTTGGAGGTCTACTTAGCCTTATTGACCATCTAACAGTCACTAAGGTGTGTGGTATTTGTTGTTGTGTAAAGAATAAGGGACTATTAGAACAATTCCTTTTGAGTATCATCCATCACTACATAATCATTTTGTTTTCTTCTCATGTTACTGCAACAAATCTTTGTATAGAATTTTCTCATTCAATGTGACATACCTATTTCTTACAATTTTTCAATTTTCATAATCACAAAGCATAGAATCAAATTCATTAATGCCATGTCCAATAAATACATATTTCTCTGACTTACCTTCCATCTTGGTTCTATTTCAAAATCGATATGTGCAAATGTTTCACAACCAAAGGTTTTGAGAAAAGAATAACTCACCTTCTTACTAGTCCATGCTTCTTCTAGAATACCACAACCCAAAGGAGTAGAGGGACCTCTATAAAGAAAATATACAACAATATTAGAATCCTTCACCCATATATTCAAAGGTATCCTAGCATGCAACCTCATTCTTTGTACACACTCCATTATTATCATGTTCATGTGTTCATCCTTTCCATTTTCCTATTGAGTCCTTGGAATAGTTTTCTATCTATGAATACAATTAGAGGAACAATATTTTTAAAATTATTTGTTACAATAATTACCACCATTATTAGATCTGAGAAATTCTTTCTTTTTACTATTCTCATTCTCAACAAAGCACTTCTATTTATTAAAATTTATATATAAATCAGATTTATGTCTAAGGAAATAAACCCATACAATTCTAGTTTCATCATCAATGAATGTAACATAATAATGAGAGCCGCCAAGTGAAGATACTTGATTTGGTCCCCATATATCTATATGTATCAGCTCTATTTTCTCATTTTTATTTTCCTTCTCACTCTTCACAAAACTAACTCTCTATTTTCTATACATGAAAATTTTAGAAAACTTTGTATTGACACTTTAAGACTTGGTAAAACTTTCTTTGAATAAAGTAATTTCATAACTTTCTCACTCTTGTGCCCAATTCTATAATTTCATAGTGTTGTATAAGAATTTACAATAAATATTTTTTCTCCCTACTCAACTGCAACAACTATTCCCAAACATTCATTTTTCTCTAAAACAATTAAAGTATAAGGAATAATATGACTAGTACAAAGATATAAGATGTCTACTTTCACACCTTTTTCTACTACAAGGGAACCTTTTGTAACCTTCTAATTTTTATCATTAAATGTAACTACGCAACCCTCATCACCTAGTTTCTTCATAACAACTAAATTCCTACACAACCTTGGAACATGTCTCACCTCTTGTAGTAGTCAATGATTCCAATTTTGTAACCTAATCTTGACTTTTCCCTATCCAACAATGCATTAGGGTTCATTATCCCTCAAACAAGAAAGCTCAAAATCCCATTAGACATAATCAATAAAATAACCTCTATGGGGTGTAGCATGAAATGAAGCCCTGGAATCTAAAACTAAAGAATCATCAACATTTTCTAAAGAAAGAAGAAAAAAATCCTCTTCGAATTATTTACTTACCACATTTTCCTCCTTGTTACCTTCTTCTTTATCTCCTTCATTTTTCTTTTGATTCTAACAATAATTCTTCTTATGCCATGGTTTTCTATAGTACCAACAATTGCATGGTCCTCTAGATTTATACCTCTTCCCCTTTGATTTCCCTCTTGATTTCCCATGATTTCCATGTTGACTTCATCTCTTAGTTGTTCTACCTTTTCTTTGTCTAGTTTGTGATGTAGATCCACCTAAGGCTTTCCTATGAGTTTTCATACTTAGAATAACACTAATCACATCATCATATCTGAGGGTATTAGATCCAGAAACAAAATTACTCACAACCATTACCAAGCCACTCCAACTTTTAGGAAAAGAATACAAAATCAAGAGAGCCCTAATTTCATCATCAAAATTAACATTTAGAGAAGATATTTGAGTAGTAACTATATTAAACTCATTTAAATGATCCAAAATAGATCAAACTTCTTCCATCTTCATATTAAATAAATGCTTGATGAGAAATACCTTATTTGAAGAAAATGTATTTTTATACAACCTTTCTAGGGTTAGAAACAACTCTTCTATCATCTTTTCTTTTGTAATATTAAATGTCACCAATTACACCAAGCATAATGAAATACTTCCAAGTGCCTTTCTATCCATAATTTTCCACTCTTAATCTATCAAAGTTCTTTATTTCTTGACTTTTCTTCTAATGGCCACCATAAATCCTTCTAATGGAGATAGTCCTCCATTTTCATTTTCCATAACTAAAATTTATTCCTATTAGACTTTTCAATCTTCATCTTACCCTCATTTTCCATCACTCCCACTCAACCGTGTGACCTTCTTGTAGAGGATAGCAATAAAAAAATTAGAAAATGATGATAAGCTCTAGTACCACTTGTTAGGATTAACCATAGATAGAAATAATAGGTACATGAAAATATAACCAATATAAGAAAATAATAAAGTGTATAGAAGAGAAAACAAGAGACAAAGATTTAATGTGGTTTACCTAATCCATAGGTTATGTCCACCAACAACAAGTCCAATATTATTATTATATAGTAATCACAATCCATAATCACTTACATCTCAATAACATCACAGGAACCTATAATATCATCATACCATATGAAATCCCTAACCTTGAGCTATTTTATACAATCTTTTGCTACTTACAAAATTATGGCTAGAATATGTCTTCTAATAGAAAAATAGTTGCCAATACCTTTACAATCATTGAGTCATTTTTGGCTTTAGGGTCATTGCCCTGAAAACCCTAGTGGGGGTTTTTCCCATCAACACTACCCTATAGTACAACATGGAGTGCATGTAGGGCACTACCATTGGACCCTACAAGGGATGCTCCCCCTTGACCTCATCTTGGGGGTGTTTCCCCCAAACCCTCATAGAAATAATTTTGGGGGAAACCACATTGAAGAAACCTTCAAGTCTGATTAGGATCCACATCACAACACCTCCTTTATCATTTCAAAACATGATATGAGTTGGAATTACATTTAGGGGTGATAGGACCATGTCTCATTTTATTTTATAATAATGGATGATGCTATACATTTTTTTCTAGTTATTAGGTTATTTGCAAATTTAAAACCACATGATCAAATGTTTGAAGGTTTAGAACTTAATTTACCTAAGGTGATAGTGTTCAATACACTTTCAATATTGTATGAGATCACAATTTACCTTAATAAAAATATAACAGTCCTCCATTTTATAAAAAAAAATCATCACTCAGACCAAATTTTCTATTACCATAAGCTACTTAAGAATGCTAAGAAAAAATTCAAATTCTACTTGGGTTTACTTACTGATGTCATAGTTTAGAAAAGAACAAAATGGTTCGTTGAAATTTTGTAATGAGAATCTCTACTTTGTAAAGTAACCTATGATCTCCTACACTTCACATGGACCCATTTTTTTCCAAGTATTATAAACCTTTCTCTAATATTGGAATGTAATTTCTAAAATTTATGGTAAAAACACAAAAAAAATATTTAATTTTATTTTGGTTTTAAACTTAATTACTTTATAATTTATATTGATTAGGTTACAACTAGGTTAGAAACTAATCTGAATGGTTATAACTCTCAAGATTCAACATCTACATAAGAAGTTAATTAGGTTTGGGTTTCAGGTAACATTTACTAACTAGATGATAGTTCAAAGATTACACTAATGCATGGTTGACGAGTTCTTTTCCAATACTAGGTTAAAAGTGATGCTATAAGATTTTTAAACTATGATAAGGTTAGTTTATGAAAGTTAGCTATATGTTTTGAATGGCCAATTGAAGGAGTGAAATAATTATCAATGTCCAACAATATCACCCTTATTAAAACTTAATTGAAATGTGAGAACAACTTGATGAAGGACCTAGTGTCTCAAAACATGTGATGATGTCATTCTCTAGATGAAATTCTTACTACAATTATTATTTATAAGATGTCCCTTAGTAGGTTTAATAAACCCAATGGCAAAACCCGTATGTCCTTGGTAAGAATCATATATTATAAGGGTTCAAAAAAATAGATTAATAATGTTCTAACAATATATCTTGTAACTTTTATTTAAAATATTCACATTTTCACAAAAATCATAAATATATGTTAGATTATTAAGTAAAATTTTACACACACACACACAATAACCCTATAATATATTATATTATGTCATAACATGATACATAACCCTAGAAGACAATGTCAAGGTATGCTACTATTATCACTTCCCCATCTTGAACTATTTTAGGAATAAGGAATGCATTTCCTTTCCCTATTTTCTTTTACATTCCATGGAAGAATATATGTGGAACATAAGAAAAAAAAGAGGAGGGAAAAAACCATTCCATGTATCACCAATCCATGACTTTTTTCCTTTTTAAATTTCACAAAGGCATTCACATCCAAATCCTAAGCCCTAGCCCTTTGCCTTTGAAAATCATAGATATGGGTCAAAATTCCCCCTCCACTTACACATAGAACAATAGGAATCTAATTGCCTCTTCTTAGAAAATAAAAATAGAGAATACTGATGTCCTCAATATCGAGAGTGCTAACACCACCATAAAAAAGGGAACCAATAGATCTAAAAAAATACTTACAGAGAAAAAACCCTTACCCAATCCTAGTTTAGCTAAATTTGATAAATCTACTTTAACTAATAACTCTAAGAGGAAGTCTAGCCCTAGACCCAAACACAACCACTAGAAGGAACTATGGGGAGTAGGAGGAAGAGGAAAGTAGAAGTGAAGGTAAGATAGAGAAATTAATGAAGGAGGAGCCAAATAGCCCCTTCGCCTATAGGGTTTTTGATACCTTCAAAAAAAAGATCATAACCATAGATTCTTAGAAGGGGGAAATGTTGTGGAATAGGGTATGGTTACTTCACCTATGAGAATGTTGGTAGACAAATGAAAGTGGAGATTATGAAGGGAGAGGATCGGCAAAAGATTTTAAAAATGGGCGGAGATCATAACCAAATAGAGGGGGCCACTATACGAGAAACAGACAAAGATACGAGGATCCCAGAGATTGAGAGGCTAGAGAAGTCCATTAAAAACCTAGTGAAGAATAACATGGAGCTTGAAGACAAGCTTGATAGTGTTGCTAATTTGTTGGTGTCGGTGAAGCATTTAGAGGCCACCACCCTTTATGACATGCAAAATAAAAGGGAAGGCACAAAGGATGCTAAGGACACAAAAATGACTCCCTCACTATACAGTTTCATGGTGGATGACTGGTTGTGGCTACTCCTAAAGAATCCAAAGAACTAAAGAAAGAAGGATTAGTTCTGGTTGGTAGGCCCTTATTTTTATTTATTGTTGTTCTATGTTTAGTAGGTTTCTTAGTGGGTTGCAGGCTTTCTTTGTTAATTTCTATTGGACTTGTTTAACGGCCTATGTGTATATTATGACCAAGTTTATGTATAATGTCAACATTTTGATGATTTTTTCTAGTAGGAGTTTTAAAAATACTTTATCAAGAGGGTTTTTGATGGTTGATAAGAGGGTTGGGTATTTGCATGGTAATAACTTCTTACTAACTTTCTGTCTGTATTTTTCTTTGTATAGGTTAGACCCCATTTTGGGTGCTTCTTATATAAAAAAAAAGTTCATATATAATAATATATATTAAATAATATAAGATGTATTATGAAATATAATATATTTTATAATATTTAATATCTATATTAATTATCAATATAAAATATTATATAATAATAAAATAAATTTAATAAAACAAAATAAAACTAACCTATAGTATCACTTACCCATTTCCTAACCCCTAACCTCTACCTACTAACTTTATTCCTCTATCCACCTACCTATCCTACATTCCCTCCCCTTAACCTATCTACTTTCCCCAAATACCATGCATACTATTTTAGGTGGTAGTAGTAAGGATGGATGGTTGTGTATTCCACTAGTGGATGAGAGGCATTAATTATGAGGAGGGGAGTGGTGTCAGGAAGGTGGTGGGATTTTCTAACTAGCAGGAACCTTATTAAATGCATCCTCCCAAAAATGCAAACCCTACAATATTTTTTTGGTGCTTCTATCCAAAGGTGAAGGGAGTGGTGATGTGGGCATGGGGAGATGTGAGGTGTGTAGAAGGATAGGATGGGTTGGGGTCCATGGTGGGTGACACCCCCCAATCAATTGAATACATATTTTTTTATTTGGCTTTCTTAATCATAAATACATCTAATATCACCTTTATTATATAGTTTCTTTCCCTTTTAAAGGTACATATTTGAATATTATTATTTGAATGATAGGCCAAGCCTATATCTTTTTGCAACCACATGAAAGTGAATTTTTTTTTGTCCTTATATTTCATTACTATAGGTACTTTATTATTAATTTACTTATTTATTTTCTTTAAAAGAGAATTTTCCAAGGGGATATTATCCATGTGTAGCTATTGAGTGGTCATTTTATATGACGAAAATGATAGAAATCCTTTGAAAAATGTCTCTTGAAAAGTTGATCAAGTTAACCAATTCTAATGTTTGAGATGGTTACTTTTCAACTTGTTAGATACCTTTCTTAAACATAATTTTGAATGTATCTGTAAATCTTGTAGAAATTTGAAAGAACATGTACACAAACCAACATATTTTTGTATCTTCCAAATTTAAGATGAATTCTAGTCTTATCAATGCAACTATATGAATTCTTATTATAACCATGTGCTCAAAATAAAATAACTGAGGTAGGGTAACAAGAATTTAATGAAAATTTTTGAAAATGAAATTCCTAAACAACATACTTTAAAGCCACAACATGACTACAAATTTAGTTTTGAAAAGGGATCAAGTATAAAAATAATGGACATTTTGAGTATCACATACTCAACTCCGTAGATGCAATTGTAATAGGAATGTTTCAAAATTCATCAAATTATGTAGCCATTGAAAGTGCACATACACGAGACAAATCACTGTGCAAGAAATTGAAGGTGATCCTTTCTCTAATTCATCACAATAGAGGAATTTTTTAGTAAATATCAAAAGTACTAGAACTAATTGATTACACAAGAACTGACATACAATAACACCATTATCTCCATTGCTATTCATGAACATAAAATTCATAAAGGAAATGCACATTCCAATAGGAAACACTACACACAAAATGAGAGCACCAATATCATGCTTTATTGCATCAAAATACTAGCCTTGAATACATATTACATCTTTGTATTTATAAAAAACCTGATCTTTCATGAAATTTTTGGATCTATGGCCTTTTCCTTGCAAAAGACATGCTATAAGTCATGATTTTAAGCAAATTATGAACGAACAAACTCTTAGTAAGGTGCTAATTAGGCCAACACTCTTTGATTTATTAGTTACATGGTGCATGGACCTTTACATGACTTCAAGAATCATAAAGAAGAGGAATATCAAAAGAAAGAAGAACTTTGGATTATTTGGGAGTCTCTAAAACTTATTTAAATGCAAACTTGAGCCTCATTGTGTGTCTTTATTAATTACCTACTACCAAAATACATTTTCAATGCATGAAATGCTCAAAAAGTAGAGCTTCTACTTAACTATTTGCACCACCATGAGTGTTTAGAAATTGGTGCACCTATGAACCTTGGGAGACAAATCTTACTCCACCAAAACTTCAAAATGAGCTCTTGTGCACCTACGTACCATGTGCACATGTGCAAGGTGCTCAATTAACCAAAAAATCAAAGTTCCTAGATTTGAGAATGTTTTATGGGTTAGTTTTAGTAGGTGTGTAGGAGTACTCTTTATTTCTCAAATTTTTGATGACTTATGCCCTTGTTCCAGTCCAAAATTGGAATGGGCTTGAGCTTCTTATGCTTCTTCAATATGAACTCTTAAGGTGTCTATATTGAATCTCACTATAATTCTTACATACGATTAGGAACTCATTCATGTTCATGTGGCCAAGTTTATCTAAGCACAAATTCATGAACTAGGATTTGTGTAGCACTCCTTTGTAAGAAAAGTTCACTAGCTTAGGTTATTTTAGTGTTTACTGAGTTACAACATTTGCTAGTGTAAACTAAGTGCATGTGTGTTTGCTAAGTTACAACATAATATAGTTTATATAGAGTATTGATTTGTACTAACATCTAAGGGATCTATGATTTATTTTTGTAGTAATTGATTCATCCCTCCCCTCTTACTTGCTCCTCTTATATTTCCAACACTAACAACCACCCCCCCGCATCCCACCCACCCCCATGCCCCCCAAAAAAAAAACCAAAAAAAAAAAAAAAAACAACATGAAGGAAAAATGACATAAAATACAAGACACTAATTTTGTGTACCTTGCACACATGTGCACACACACAAATACATAATGTGTGCAAGTACACTTGGTAGAAGGAAACAAATAGGGGAGGTATTCCCCTTATGTTAACCTTATGAAAAGACATATTGTCAATTAGTGTCAAAACACTCAATCATTATGAGATGTTAGTAGCGATCAAGCTACCAAATAGAAGTGTTAATTGAGTTCATGTATAAGCCAAGTTAACAATGCAAGTAGTGAGCAGTGTCAATTGAGTTTATAGTATCTACCAAGTGTACAGTATCTACTGATTTCCAGTACAAACCAAGTCAGTTTAGCATTCTTGTTTCACAATGATAACCAAGCAAGTAGAGCAGTGTGAACCAAACCAAGTGAGTTTTCTAAGTGATCAATAGGAACCAAGCATTTCTTATCGATGAATTTCTAGAGTTAGCCAAGGTGATAGTGTCGTACGAATGTCTATAGTATCACCCACATAAGTTATTGGACCAAAGTCTCAACACTAAGCTGACTTGGTAATTTGTTTTGGAACTTTTGAAATTGTAGCTAAATTGTTAATGGAATTATTTGGATGGATACGAATATAAGTTACTCTGATTATCCAAATGATGAACTATGAATTGACGAACATTGCATACAAGATAATATGAAAGAGAAGAGTATTTAGAAGGCTACAAGTAGCATGGAGGAAAGGAAGAGACTCATCTATCATAGTTGAGTGATCAATTTACTTCAAAGGATCTTTATCAACAAACAAAATTTCATAGTAGAAACAAGAGCTCTTTGGAGCAGGAGTCCCTACCTATTGTGAAAAGCATAAGAAAATATTATAGTTAAAGATATATAATATTAGTTAGAAATATAATATGTGAACATATAATATAATATTATTATTATTATTTTGTGTGAATTGATTAATTTCAAATTATATATGTATTTTAAATTAATTGAATAAAAATAAGATGGTCAAATGATTTTCCATAAAGATATTTATTGTAAATAGAGAACCACCATCCACGGTGGGCAACATGGACAATACATTGTACTTGGGCTCTACCATTTATTGGAAGACATGAACACGTGTGAATATTATAACTATCTTCTAGTTTGATGGTTGTAATATTTTTTTATTTGTAAACAAAGCTATTTGAATGAATAAAATCTTAATTTAAATAGTAATAATTATTATATACAATCTATAAATTTAAGTTTTTACTGGTTAATATAATAGTTTATTAAATAAAGTATATTAAAAGAATTTATTAAAATCTGATGCAATAAAGAAATATGTAGAAATTTTAATTTTAATTTTACTTTTGTTAATTAGATAAATTGATTTCTTTTGTAATTTGTTATAATTGAATAAGTTAACTTTCATTTACCAATTAAAATTTTTTTTTAAATCTCAATAATAGACATAATTTACTCTGAAATTTACTAATTTAAAAATAATATTTTTTACCATTATATTTACATATATATTTAAAATTAATAAAAAAATATAATAATAATAATTTATTAAATTTCTACTAAAAATAAAATAATTATAAATTGCTAACAAATCCAAAAGGAGGTGGTCAACACTTTCAAAGTCTTCACAACATAACAAATTAATGTTAACAATAGAGAAACATCTTTTTCAAAGATCATCCAAAGTGAGAACTTTGGTCTACAATAAGATCCAACAGAATCTATTGATATTTGAAATCAATTTCAGAGTTCTAATAAAATGCCCAATAGGGAGGTAGATGAGGAAAACTATACTACAAAGCCACATCAAAGGAAACATAAAAGATACATGAAGAAGTAAGAGCCCAAACTTGAGAGTCTAAGCTGGCTGAAATTTTAACCAAGTAGGAGTGCAAGCAAAGACAATTATTAACTTCAATAATACAATAATCATAAAAAAATAGATACAAGTTTGAAATTATTTGCATAATAAACTATACATAGAATGTGAGAGATTGTTTCTAACACAATTGTGTTTCTTTTTTCATCATATCAGTGATATGTGGTTAAATAGAGGATAGCATTCAATGAATTAAAATAAAGAATATAAAATATATTATTTACAAAAATAAAAATAAATGTGAGCTCTATATATTGAGTGTTGACTTTTTAGCATTTAAAATAATAAGTGGGGTTAGAATTATTGAACTAAAAATCTAAATAGGAACTTAGAATATTCAATCAATTTTCCATCTATCCTTAAGTTAATGGTTCTAAATAAATGAACTGCTAAGAATCAAATATTATTATTGATTGCAAGACATTAACATCATAAGAAATGAGATAATGATTTAAATTTGAGTAAATGATTATCTATAAATCTTTTACCTCTGAATTAATTCACCTTGCTCCAATCAAGTAAAATCTTCCATTATATAAAACAAACTAGCCCATAACTCCAAAACTATAAATAAAAATAAAAATATTAAGGTATCCTTCTCTGACCCAGAAAATGCCAAGGGTGTGTTTTGGTAATGGCACCAAAGCTGGTGATGAGAATGATGTGAGAAAATTGATTGGTTTTTTAGAACCCAAATTATCTCTATTGTAGTCGACTAAGGGAAAATTGCATTTACAAGTCGAGGCAAGCAAGACACTTCAATGAGTTCCTTTGAAAGAGAACAAGAGAATACAAAAAAAATTCTGCCACTACCAGCAGGTACAACAGTGTCTCCTCCATGGGCTTTCTGCACTAATTCGCTTCCATCTTCTCTTCTCGTACTGTTTATTCTTATTCTTCCATCTGATTTTCTTGTCTGTTGCACCTTCTATAATGCAAGAAATGAATGACAGCTATTGTGTCCTTGCTTGGTGTGGGAGGAAGTCTGCCTCTCATAGAAAGTCCCTTCCTACACAAATCTGAATTCATAAAATAAAATGTTGCATTCCTTCTCCATCAAAACAAAAGCCTAAGTTCTCCATCATGGTAAAGAGATTAAGAGAGAGAGAGAGAGAGAGAGAGAGAGAGAGAGAGAGAGAGAGAGAGAGAGAGAGAGCATGCATGTTTCCACTGCTACTAGTGATTTTGAAGAGGGACCAAGAGATGGAGTTGGGTGAGAGCTGGAGGGAGGTACCTTGTATCTTACTAGTGATTGACCAAGTGAGGGGATTATTGGTCTCCAGATAGAAAGTCCCTCCCTCGGTGTCTGCTATGCTCTTAACAAAGTATTTGCCAGAGAAGACTCCAACCAAAAATAATAATAATAAAACCCACAACATGACAAATAAATTGATGGTGATGGAATTAATGTTAGAGGAAATAATGGCTTTGAAACAATTCATAAATGAGTTCGGATAGAATATTGATTACATTCTTATCTTTCTAATTTTTTAACATTTTCCCATTCAAAAACTAGAAAATAGTCTTTGGCCAATTAAAAAAAAGGATTTTGTTTCTCATAAATGAATTAAAAAATATATAGCATAAAAACTTTAGAAATCTAGTAAATGCTCATTAAAAAAGAAATTGAAGGGGAGCAAAATAAAACATTAGTTCCCTACCTTATATAAGGTAGGGATTAATAAATCCATTGATTCATCCTAATAGTTGCACCAGTCTCAAATCCTTTAACAGGGTGACCTAACAGTCCTTTGGAAAAACTTCTAATAGAGTACATACTTAATTTTATTGTATAAATCCTTTCACAAGGTGGACATAATAGTCCTACTTACCCTTAATGGAGTGGATCATTAGAAGTGATCAATTGTAAGCCCTAACATGCTAAATTTTTTACTATAGCATTGAAGCATTGTGAGTGTCATAGCCACCCCATTTTTACCTTCTACTTGGGGGGTTTTCTGGGTTACCAAATACTATATTATGATGTTTTTATTCAATTGCTAAATGTTTTTTGCATGCAAGTAGATTAGGCAATATAATAAAATGGATTAAAGACAAGAAGTTTAAAGAGGCTCCTGATTCACTCCCCCTCTCAGTCACCTATCTTGCATTACATTGCCAATAATTAGCATAAGAGAAAGGTTTTATTGTCATAATTTTAGTAGCTTGAGAGAATATATCAGAGACATACAAGCTAGAGAAAGCCATTTAAAATGAAAAGTTGGATGTACATGTGGTGATGGAACAAATCAAGAAACTATAGAATCAACTCTATCAATCCCTAAAAAGAAGAAAAGAATTGGCAACATAAATGAATGACAATCTATACATAGAAGAAATAATTAAAGATATTTGTAGAGAAATAACTTTAGGTGAAGCAGATGCAGCTATAGAAGACCTACTTGGAAGGAACCTCATTCTATAAGGAGTTAGAAAATTGAAAAGAGAATAAGAGATTCATTCAGTCAGGATATGTGAAGTTATGGAATATAAGAAAAAAGATGATAATGATAAAGATATGGTAGAAGAAGAAAAAATATTACTAAACATTAAACTATAAGAAAAGGACAATGAAATCCACTAGCTTTCACTACATCAAGAAGATATGATAATTCAGCTTAATAGTGCAAATCAAAAAGTTATCAATTTAAGGAAAGAAAATGATAGACTCATGCATGATCTTAGAGAAGAAAAAAAGAAACCAATGAAAGGATGATGAGATCACAAGAAAGAATGGATCAATTGGTTAAGCTATCTCAAAATAGGCACAAAGGGAAAGCAAGCTACATTGAACAAGGATAATCATCACAACAAGGAGCTCAAAACAACAAAAGAACTACATATAATCCTTGTGGAAAGTTAGGGCATGCATCAAAAAAAAATTGGAGTAATAGAAAGTCAAAGTTTAATGCTAAATGTTATAGTTGTAACAAGAATGGACATAGAGAAAGTGAATGCATAGAGAAAACTAAGTTTGACAAAAAATTCTTCACATATAAAAAACAAGGTCATAAATCTTTAGAGTGCGAAACCAAGAAATCGAATCCTACTAAACAACTTTCTAAAGCAATTTTTGGTTGGGATTACAACACTTGGTATAGATGTTATCTATGTGGAGAATATGGACACATTGGAGCTAATTTTATGAGGACTCACTTCAAAAAGAGGAATCCTACCAATAGATGTTGTGTATGCAAAGAACATTTTCATCTAGTAAAGAATTGTATGAATCAAGCTACAGTTGAAGATGAAAAGAAAAGAAAACTAATAAGATCAAGACTCAAATGAAGAAGCAATGGGTAGGGAAATCTCTAGAGAACTCCAGTCAAAGCAGTGGAATTATTGACACCCAAGGAAATAAGTTGGCTAATTCAATCATATTTGTATAAGCATACATGGAGATCACTAGAGCTACGAACAAAATAATATTCTACATTAGTTCAAGTCATGCAAGCAAGAAAGTCCAAATTAGCATAACAGATGCACTAGGACAAATGGAAGTCTTAGCTGTAACTGAGCTGTAAATTGTAACCAAGTTACTCTTCATGCTTAACTGAGCAGTGTTAGACTCAATTGAGTGAAATCAGCTAATTCTAACTAAGCTTCATGATGCAATAAAGGTTTGCAGACTTAATTAAGCCTTCTTTGCCTACCTAATCTTGGAGCATTAATGAGGACCTTAAATTGTAAATTTGATAAAAAGGAGAACTTGAAGATTCATTTCATCACCATGAATTCAGAGATCTAACAAAGCATATCATTCTTTGATCCCTCAAGTGATTTAAAGAGATTTTGTGTTGAAGAAAAGTTGTAGGAAAATTTATCATCTATAGTAGTTCATTAGCTAAGCAATATGACAACCTTTAAGCACAAAGGAAAAAAAGGGTTGTAAAATGTTGATAAAAAATGCATAATGTATTCTAGCTAAGTTTAAGCTATATCCCATAATTCTTGAAGAGAAGGATCCACAAGGAGCACATTAAGCCATTTCTTCCAAAGTACTTATTCATGATGCAAGGTAATTTTATCATTGTTCAATTCAAGAATTGGGTAATTTTGAGTAGGATTAAGCATATAGTGCATTGTGTGAGATTGAAGTTTTGAAACTAGAATAGAAACATCTGGAGGTTAATAGTTTGACCCACATTATTCATATGTTGAGGAACTTTCAAATAAAGTGCATTAGGTTTGTATTGAGCTGAGTCCATGAAATGATCTTTTGGATGAGGAGACCGTTTCCCATCACCAAGAAGATGATCCATTGGATAACGGGTTACCCAATGTTGGACAAGTCCAAGGCAACCAAAACCTTAGGACATGTAGAACTAGCTAAGCTAACCCTAGCTAAATGGGATGTCAAAGGCATGAAGTTAAACAACATGTCAAACATGGAAATCAAGTTTAGAATTCATGTCATATCTCATGAGATTTATAGTTCAATTTGACCAAACAACATTCCTTGTGAAGTAGTTGACCTAGCATATAAAGTTGTCAAGAAGAACCAGTCATTTAACCTCATTGAGCTCAAATCCATTCAGTTGAGAAAGAACATGGAGAGAATTCAAGCCTCCAAGAATAGTTCATGTAATTTTTCTTCACTCTTGGTCTATTTGTTCTTTTATGTGCAATGTTTTTCCATCAAAAGGAACTATTTTATAGAAGAAGGACACCCTCATGCTATATCAGATCAATAATTTCATAGATTAAATGGATGGGAATTTTAAAGGAATCATGGATGAATATTTTGAGAATTTAAAGGAAAGGATGTAGAGTAGGTGTAGGATCCCTATACAATTGGTTGATGATTATGAGCAAGACATATGCTTCATGGTTGATTGTGATAAAGTGCATATTCAGGCAATCATAGCTAGGATTGCATGGATGAAACCTCTGGCATATGAGTTGAACATTGATGAAACTAGAGATGACATTGAGGCTCTCATCAATGAATCTATAGATCCTAAAGCCACATATAATATAGTATATGAAGAAGCAAAGACCATAATGTCACTTGAGATTTAGATTGCCCAAATCTTGAAAAAATGAAAGAAAAGGTTAGAAAATATAGATAAGAAGCTTGCCAAATTAGATTCCCCTCTCATGCTTATTGCAGGTAAAGGTAATGATGTAGAAGAGGAAGAAGAGAGGAAATTCATCAAGAAGAAGAGGAGGTATAGTAACCTCCAAGGAAGAAAGAAGAGAAACCATCAAAGAAACTAGTAAGATCCTCTACCCTTGTAATCATTGCCACCAAGCCTAGGAATCCAAAAAAGAAATTGAGGCTTGAGGATGAGGGTGATGATTAAGACAAAACTCCAATCATCTCTCTAAAAAAGCCACCATCTACCTTTCAACAAAGAATGAAATCACTAAGGGAAAGTGGTGGGATGGTAGGTCTCAAATATCTAAAATAAGAAACTAGAAACAAGGATGAGCAAAGACAAACTGAAGATGCAATGGTTGAGAAGATGACAAAGTGGAAGTATGACCCCAATGAACTTAAAGGGAAATCTCTTAAAGCCCTACTAAAATATATCTCTCATCATTGGGCTAATGCACTAAAGATAGAGAAAGACACCATGAAGTAGACTCTAAGAAAAATAATGCCAAATTTTCCTAAGAAAATACATGAGGCCTTTTGTTTAATATTTATCATCAAGAATGTTACATCTAACCTATCATTAACAAAGAATAGTTATAATAGAGGGTATTATACATGATAGAGATGATTCCTTTCTCTTTGGGTTGATATTGCTTGTTAAAAGATAACAAAATAGTGAAAAAAGCCTCAAGTCAAGTTATTATCTTTATGTGCAATGTTTTTCTCTATATACTGCAAGAAATTGTTGAAATCACTTTTACAAGCATTGATAATTAAAATTACATAGACTTTGGGAAATTTTAAGAATTAAAAGGAGAAGATGAAAAAGACAAATTTAACTCAAAATTGTATTGGGGGAATTCAAGAAATATCTTTACCATTACAATTGGAAGGTGGTACTTATATATCTCTATCAAACATGACAAATATTACAAGATGGTTAAATAATACAATGATGAAAGGTTAGAAATGGATAAGGAGAACTCAAAATAATTTGATGAGCTTACAAGTTCCATAGTGAGAAATATAGTTATCAAATATATATAAGGAACATATTTTTAAATTTTATGTCATTTTGAACAAATGAATCATAGATCTATAATGTTATATTTATTAAATGGAAGAGATTTGTGGAAGGAGAAGGTTGATTTGGTGAAAGTTCATGTAGTGTTTTTTGAGGCATGTAAAGTCACAAGAAAGTAATGACCCCTTTCAGGATCATTGCAAATTGTAACGATGAAGAAATTATTGATGGATATGGAGTAGCTATGCAATCAAAGTTTTCAACTTTTCTAAATTCATATTATGGCAATAATGTTTCAAATAAATGCAAGGGATGAGTTCAAAATTTTATGATGATAAAAGTTCTTAGATACAATTGAAAATATTATGCAACGACGATGAAGGATATTGAGTCTATGATCTCTAGATTGAGAGAAGATTTAGTGCTCAATTTATCAAAAAATAGTTCTTTTATCTTCTTCTCAAAATATGTAAACTTCATGCTACACACTTTGTAAAAGTTACTTATATCACTTATTGTAACTACCAATTACAAATGAGCTTTATTTTTATAAAATTTAGGTCAACCTTAACTTCATTCTAAATAAGATAGTTACTCTAAGTGATCACGTGGGTAGTTATCCTATGTAGTTTCTCTATGTGGTATTCCAAGTAGTTGTCTCAGCCACCTTAAGTAGTTATCATAAGTAGTTAGGTAGTTTTGATAAGTGGTTAGAAGTTTATTAGAATACTTGAGCCTATGTACACAAGGTGATTTGCAATGTAGGGGGGACACTTATTGGCGAAGGGAAAACTATGAACAATTTGTTTTAGATTTTTGGATTTATATAATGCATAAAAGAATCTTTGAATTTGTATATCTTCAAAGAGATTATAAAAATTAAATTTATTCTATGTCTGAAATGTGTTCAAAAGTTGTTATTACTAAGTTTACATTTGTCAATTTGGTGATCTCTTTATTCATTGATGGGACCTAATATTCTTTCTAACATAGGTATTACATTTCATAAAATGCATTTGTTTTCTAATTTCTTGAAGTGAATGTATTATAATACCTTTTATTTTCTTATATCCATGTTTTAAATTTTTCTTTTTTCATCATTGCATTTTTTCTTAAACTCCTCTATTACCATTATCAATTATGAAATATTATTTGATAATCAGTAGTTTATTATTCTAGGGTTTCTTTTGTTTCCATTGTTCTAGTTTTATGTTTCCTCTTTTCTATGATTTTAGGTGAAAAGTACTCAAAAAATACAAATACCCCCATCATATGAGTGAACTACACCTCTCAAAAAAGATGAAGATTTTATTTTGACACTAATCAAATTTAAATCGCTCTAATTGTTCATGTGGTTCTCACTATTCATCAAGCACACAAGATCAATTTTTGAAGAAGCCTTTGTGGTAACAAATCTATTGACTAACACAGTTAAAGATAAAACCAATTTTTGAGAATTTGGGGAAGGTAAACTTTAAATAATTCTCAATTAAGTAGCATAGAGATTGGTCAATATTATGCTAATAAATTAGTAAAATTGGGTAAGTGCACCAAGATGGTGAACAAAAAGAGGGATATAAGTGGATGCCTTTTTCTAAAATATGCTAAACCTAAACTTGGAAGAGATGAGTGTCATCCATTTAAAAGGACAAGTTGTATAAAAAAGAAAAATTGTAGCACTATGAATGTAATTTCTAAAATACTATTAAAAAAAAAAAGATAATAAATTAAGTGGGTCAAACCCTATGCACATGAAAACATGTTCTTGAGATTTTTAGAAAAAAATAACATAATTTTACTCATGCATTACATAGAAGCCATAGTTATATTTAGTATTTTAAGTATACATTTGGTAGGATGATAGTTAAGAGTAATATATATGGGTTGTCTAATTTTTTTTTGTAATTTTTTAATTAGTTTTTTTCAATGATTTTTCTAAGTGTCTACATCCTAAAATATCTATATCTATTTGTGCAGTGGGCATAACTTGCATCAAAATAATCAAAAATATTTTTTGTCAAAAAAGTGTCTAGAATCAAGTGTAGAAAAATAGTATGAAATTTATTTTGAATTGGGTTAAGTATATCAAATTCTATTAAAAAAATGTAGACATATGTCTATGAGGATTGTCAAGGGACTAGTAAAAATAATCACATTTTACAATGCTTCACCAACTTGTGTTCTCCAAATGCCCCTTGACCCCATTACATAATACTATTGGGAAACCAATGACCAAGATTGATTCTCAATTGATGGTTGAGATTAAAACAATCCAACAACCCATAACAAAATTAGTTTCTAGTTGCTTCTAAAAGTGGTAATCCATTTAACATATAATTGTCCCTACTCTAACTGATTAGTTAGTAAAGTAATTATTTACCAAATAATTACATGTGGATGAACAACTATCCAAGCTAACAAACTAACAATTTAGCCTTTTCCCTAATGACCAAAATGGGTGTTTTAGCCACATCAACAATTTTTGGACTCCCTATTCATGTTTCTGTGTACTCAGTTATAAAAAAATTCCTTTCCTATGATTTATCTATATACAACATTGTTATTACCTCCATGCCACTATTTCAAAAATAAGGAATGGCAAAGTTTGATGTGTCCACTTTGTTTAATCCAACCTTAAAAAATAGAGAAATAAACACCCCTTTGATGTTACTATTTGCTTGATATGAAAAACCATAATAAATGTGGTTATCTCCAACTATGCTCTATAATGAAAAGAATTAAATCTCCCATTGGATTTAAAATCTAGTTCCAACTCTTTGGCTTGAGTGAACCTCAAAAAGACATGGTTCTATCATTTCTTATCCACCATATAGAACACCTTCATTTAGTCTCCATCCTTCAATCTCAAGGTAGATCTATGACATTAGCAATATCTCAACAAAAAAGCTAAATTGTGTATTATAATAAAGCTTCTAGATTAAACTATGATTTACTAAGGTGTTTGTGTACTCACAATAAATGACAAGGCCTCCTACAACATGGTAATATTGTTGACATAATGCACATGTGTGTATTATCTGTTATTGAAACTTAGTTCCCAATTTTACTAAATTTATTCTTATTTATTATGCCTCTTTTTTCCTCACATAAGCAAGTGGCCTTACTTCATGTTCTTGGCCTCAATTAAACTAATGATCAATAGTCACTGCATAGTTCAAAAAGGATAAGTCCCAAAATTATAGTAAGTTAAAAAAATTGTGTGTGTGTGTGTGTGTGTGTGAGTGTGTGTGTGTGTGTGTGTGTGTGTGTGTGTGTGTGTGTGTGTGTGTGTGTGTGTGTGTGTGTGTGTGTGTGTGTGTGTGTGTGTGTGTTCCCATGTACTCAAATAAGTCCACACAAATATCTTCACAAATTTGTAATATGATTTTTTATTCTTATTCATAATCAAACCCAAATACATAACTTCCCTTATTTGTCAAGACTAAGGACATTATACTTTAAACATTCTAGTTTAGGTAGATAGATCTTTTATATTTTATGCAACTTTCTTATTATGAATGCATGCAAGAGTTAATAGGAGAGGTAAAAGAAATATCGATTAATATTTGTTTTTACTCTCATTAAAACCATAATAATAAGGTTTCTGACAATGGTCTATGTCAAGAAGTTGAGCATTTGTGGGACTTCAAGAATGTGACTCATTTCAATATAGCAATGTACAAGTTAGACATTGTATTTAAAATATATGTAAACCTTGATACAAGAGGTAATACCATCATATTTCTTATGTAATTCTATGTAATTTTGATTTTAATTTTTCACCTCTTTCTTTCTATACATGAATAGAAGTTTTTTCTCTATTCTTTCCAACAAGTGTCTACATCAAAGGGAGCTTCAATTTGTTTTTTTCATATAATAATAAAATAGGTTTTTGGCTTTGGCCTTTTATCCATGAAAATAAAATTATGATTTTTTTTTCATTATTTTAGTTGTATAATTATATAATTTGATGTTATTAAAAATATTCAACATTTTTTAATATAATATTTATACTTCAAATTGTTTAAAATAATTTCTTTTAATATATATCATAATTTTTTAATTATAGTTTATATTATTATTACTAAAGTCTAAATATCATAAATAATATTAAGTCAAAATTACTAAAATTTATTAAAATTAAAGTTACAATTATTTTAAGATTAAAATTATAATTATTTATAAAATTAAAGACAAGTACTTGTCATTAATTACATTTATTGTAACACAATATCCTTCTACTAAACATAGAAATTTTTTATTTTAAAATTAAATTATGATTATTTATAAAATTAAAAGAAAGTTTTCATCATTAATGGCATTTAGTGTAATATAATATCATCCTACTAGACATAGAGATTTAAAAAGTTATGTTTTTTTTTAAAAAAATAGAAAGACCAAAAAACAAGGGTTTTGGCAGAGCTAGAGTTTCTACCTCATGAATCTTAGGATACAATTTTAAAATTTTTTTTTTATTTGCAACAAATGTAAAATTTTGTTAATAATTGAAAGTAGCTTTAAAAAAAAAAGAAATGATTACAATTTCAAAGAAAATTTTACATTTAAAAAAAAAAAAAAAAAACTCAATAAAATAAATACATTTTTTTTTGGAGTTTATATATATACTATATGTTGTTTTTTAAGGATAATTAAATTTTTAATAAAACATAAATTTGTACATAATAATATCTTATTTAATTTAAAAATGTTATATTGAAGAGAATGAACATTTTAGATTTATTCATAATTAATAATATTATATTTCAAGATATTCTTATTAATTTTGAAACACAAAATTAAAGATATTGTCTAATCTATTAGTATTTCATTACATTTTCAAATTTAATTAATTTTTTATAGTTAAATCCTTTTAAAATGATTTTAAAAGTTTAATTTTTCAAATTCTACATTTCTAATATTGTCCTCGTACATCAATTCATTCTAAAAAAACTTTATCTTGCACACTTTGATTATTAATATTCACAAAAAGTCTATCAGTTATCCAATAACGCAAGTGGTAGATTAGCAAGTGACACATGATAAGGACAAATCATTTATTTACACCATGTGGTTTTTGCATTGTATTTTCTTATTTTCAACCCATAAAAATAAAAATAAAATGCCATGAAAACACATGTGAACCAATTAAAAATCTGAAACTAGTGTAGTGTAATTGATTGTTAAAATTAAACTATAGAATCTTTAGAATCCTACAATCATTTTTTGCAAATAAAATTATTGACTATCAAAGTGGGGGCCTCTAATGGTAACATTAGTTTCCTATTTTGTATATAATGCAGGGACTAACAAAGAACAACTACTCGATAATTTTTTTAAAAAACAAAAATTGATCATCAAATTATTAATGATAGACCACGGTTAACTTTGCTAATTTAGTAAATTCCCTATAAATTAGTTAACTTATAAACTTATTCATTATATATAAGACACCTAAAATAATCCACTAAAACACCATATAATTTTATTTTTTTTAAATATCAATTGTCCATTGACATGTTTGGGTAAAACCCAAGCCTTACAAATTAGCCATTAGGCTTTTACATTGGGGCAACCTACTACCAAAAACGTCTCATGCTACTATTTATGACAAAAAAATTAGATCTCACCAATATCATGGTTTATCAAAAATGCTAATGGGTTGTGTTGTTTGACTAGGATCTTGTGAAGAAGCTAACATTGTGCCCCTTCTCTAATGTCCTATAGATAGCTACACTTGCATGTTCTCTAGCTATTAACTTTTTGGAGCTAAGTAGTTGATTGAATTTCTTCCTCTGCCACTATATTTCTTATTTTCATTGGTTTTGATCATCTTCATAGTTATGAAATGTAGATAAGAACTTCTTTATGAACTGCACATACATGATATAAACACAAGTAGAGGGTGTGACTCTTCCATTATATTTCTTTCACTCTACCATTAAGGAACTCAAATATCAAGAACTAAGTGTTTGATTGTATGGCTTTTGGTGAGGATATTTCCTAAGTGAAATTAGAGGTAGGAGTAGCAGCATAGATACAAATGAGAAAAGAAGTTGGAAAAATGGTGTGTGTTACTCCATCTTCTTAGTTTATAGTGTCATGTCTTATTATTAGATTTCTTGAGAAAGGATACACTTTTATCATAATTACATGTGACCTATGCTATTAATTAAACTTTTTGATTGTTTTGGGGACATGGTTAGCCCTATCCAATTGACTTTTTCTGAAATTGAATCCTAAATTGATGTATGAATATAGATAGATATGTAATATAAATCATATTCTTTCATATTATTTGTTACCCATAAATGGTCCACTTGCACATATACATGGTAACACTTAAGCTTTTGCAAGAAAATGGGCCCCCTTTTGAAGTCCCATTGTGAATCTTACCCTTTTCAGCATATTTGTCTCCTAGTTAGACAAATTTGTGAACTTGAACATTGAAAAATTTGTTCATTGTTTAAGGTTCATTAGTTCATCTATCCTTTTGGTCAAGTCAAAAAAGACTTAACCACTCCATAGATACTATCACTCATTGTTAATGTTGAACTTGAACATTGAACACTTTGTTCAAGGTTCAAGTTCACAATTTCACCTTTGTGTCTAGTCTATTTGTATGAGCATTGTTTCAATATATTGTGACTATTGAACTTAAATAGTGAACCTTTTTTTATTTGTACTCTTCATGTTCACCTAGTCATAAAGATGAATGCTTTTGGTGCCACATGCATAGGTTGATAGCTCAACAAATGTGCAATCTCACTAAATCTATAGAAAATATTTTTATTAATGGAGAGTTAAGAGTAAAAATGATAAGGCATTTTGAAGTACGTTGCAGATCTTGGGTGAGTTTTTAATGATCATAACTCCTATCTTTTCACCATTCTTGTCATCCATATGCATGCTTTAAGTCCAAGTTTTACATCTTAAATGGAAGTAACTTTGTTTTCATTTCTGTGGTATTTATGCTTTTGATAAAGATTATTTGTTCTAGTTCAGATGTATGAGGCAATAGCTTGAGTTCTCTATTATGCAAGTTTTCATGTGCTCATCTCAGTGAGTCTCTAGCCCCTAATTTTTTAAGTGTCATTTCCTTCTACACTTTTTTAGAGTTGTGCATTATTTTCTATCACTTTGCTCTGGTTAAATGTTTTTCATGACCACTCCTTTCTACCCAAAGCTACCTTAAAAAGTTAGAGAGTTTGATATTAGTAGTATTATGCTAGACATGGAAGACACCTTTCTTGCTAAGGAAGACTTGAGAAAATTGCTAGCTAGATTCACAAATCCAAAAGCTAGCTCCATATCCCAAAAAGTCTCAAATAGTGTTCTATTACAAGCATCTACCTTCCTAGAAGCCTTTACCTTCCCTGAGTTAGTCTCAACATGTAGAGATAGATATGATATAGCTGAGAAATGTATCTATGCTTTCAATGGTGAGTTATTGGTATATGTGAGCCCCTGTGTGAAAATTATGAAGACTAGACTATCAATTAGTCCTATGTCCGATTTTCCATAGATGTCATAGAGTTGAACAACAACATTGCTAAAATCTAGCTTTCCAAGTTTGAGAGAGGGGGTTCCTATCTTGCATACCTATTAACTATAGAGCACATGATCCCTAAAATTAAGGATTTCATCACATTACTAAAAAGGGTAAAGGGTGATCCACATGCCTTTCATTGGGAGAACTAGATGTACTTTTTCGTTCATACTATTCTACGGGATGATAAGTTCCTTGATTGGGCATATATAATAGCTACTGTGCTACAAGAAGAGCTCTGTGAGGCTTCTAAAACATTTGGTTTCTATATGACTTCTTACTTATTTTACATTCTAGCTTGTAGCATAAAATGGAAAGGATTACCACACTCAAATTGGAACCCAAGTATGCCCATCTATGAGTATTGCCCTCTCTTACAAAAGAGTAAAAACCCTGAAGGTTTCAAAATAGTCTAAGACAACTTCCTAGCCAAAATGGTATTTGACTTGCAACAAAAAGAGAACATGAGATTGATAGAGGAAGCCACGTAGTTAATTGATATTCATGGTAGTTTCTTTACCCAATTTCCCAAATTTACTTATCTTTGGATTTTGGGGATATGCAAGAAAGCCACTATGGCTACCTCACCATTGCCTTGACCATTTTGTGTTAATGGAAATATCTAGATAGTTGGCTAAGGTTGAAAAGAGTTTTAAGACAAGGAAAGGTTCAGGTTACTCATTGCCTGTTGAGCTTGGACACTATAAATGCAAAACCATTCATGATGCCTTTAATCTCAAAGTCAAGATCAAATCCATGAGCTTACTAACATATCCTACTAGACCCAATTTTGATAGCCAAGAATGTTCCCTAAAGTAATCTAAACTAGGTTCCTCTGCTCTGCATGTTCCCCACTTTGAATATTTCTAGGCCAATTGTTAGGACGATTTAAAAGTTAGGAAAAGGCTATGGTATAGACTGATGTTAGCATAGATTAAAGCATTTAGTCTCTTATTAGATATCTTAGGAGTAATTGAAGAGGTGGATTAAGAGACCATTGACCCAACTTACATTGAGAAAGTTGAAGCTTACCCATTAATGAAGATTTACTGGACAATGCCAAAAGAAGATGATTTGTAAGCAAGAACCTTACTCATCTTAGCCAAAAAAAAGCAATGGCTCATGAGAAATAAGTAGACAAGATTAGTGTCATGTAGTGTTTAGAGGGCTCATGCTAGTTCAAGTTAACCCTTGGTTATTCTCAGTTCTAATAAAGTTGTTGCTTATCTTACTATAGGAAAGCCAAAGTTGACTATTCAACCTAAACCTCCTATTCATGGTTTAGTTCATGTCCCTCCATCTACTAAGTAGACCCACTCCCATAGCAAGAAGCAAGAGAAATCAAAGGGCTTGAATTAAATTTGTGAGCAACTAGAAACAATAGAACTTGATCTTAGAGAAGAAACAAAAGGAACATGGAAGTCTATAATTGGTGAAATGGAATAGGGGTGTCAATAGGTGATAGAGGGTGCTAATACTTTGAGTGCAATGTCTCTCAGTTCATCACCTATGTCACAAACTCATCCTCCCAAAGAGAACCCTTCTATCCCTAATTGGTTTCAACTATTAGTAAGAAGGAAGAGATAGTTCTAGTGATGCTCGCTATGGGTGGCATGCTAAGAAAATGTCTTGGGAAGACTCCAAAGACCAAGATGCCAAAGATTGAAATCTTGTTAAACATCAATGAAGATAAAGGAAAATGGGTTGCAGAGGTAATAAAGTCAACAACTAAGAAAAGTATAGACAAGATATAGCCCCAAGACAATGTGGTAAAGAAGACTATCCTTGGTCCTGCTTCTAGAGCCACTGATATGAAGATATGGAATGTAGGAAGCACTAGAATTTCCCAGCTAATATAAAAGGATCAAAGAGATAAACAATAATTAAAACAATCAATGTAGAAAATGGTTGAGTACATTCATGAGCTTTAGAGTTCACATGCAGCAGTCTTGTTGAATGTCATTATAGTTATTGATGTTGACTCTCCCTTGAACAAGAGCTTCATCACGTAGGTTAAAAGAGACTGCTCCATCACTCAAGCTTATGGTGAATGTTTGAATGTTGTGCATACTCAGGAAACTAATTATTTTTCCCATTTTACTAATACTAGTGCAGGAGTTGATAAGTTGATAGTAGCCTTAGAATCAAAAATGAATTCTTGGGATTCTGAGAAAATAAAATGGGATGAATATATCATTGACATTTTTGATGTTCAAGAATAAGACATAGACAAATTTATGAATGAAGTACCTAGAGCTAAGATCGATGTTAATTTTTTGTTCATTGCTTGAGCTAATTTGTAGAGGAGGAACATAGTGATGCAATAGGAGTTATAAGAGTGCTCTGAATTGCTTAAGAAGGTAAGATGCCTTTTGATTGCTAACATAAAGTGTTTTGATGTTAATATCATGGGAAATGAGATAGAAGTGAAAAGCCCCCTAAGGAGATGGAGACAAGCTTTTTCTCCAAAATTAAGTTTTTGAAAGAAACAAGAAAAGTATCTATTCATGATCTAACCATCATCACTAGGGAAAACTCTATGATGATTATATGTACTGATCACTTGGAGGTACAAGACAAAAAACTAGATCATATCTTCAAAATGATGAAAATGTGGAAGCTTTGATTGGAATAGCTAGGTGCCCCGCAACAAAAGGAGCTAGTTGGTTTTCTTGCAGTGCACAAGGTTTGGAAAGAAAGTAGTGGTAGTTGTTCTAATGCACAAGAATCTCATGCCAATATTGATAGTATAGCTAGATCTTAAAGGAGAAGTGAAGGGAAACCTACATCTTTTTGTTTCTTTCAGTTATGTATGTTTTAAAAACTCTTTTTTGAAAAGCATTTGAAATTATGGAAGGGAATTCCTTTGTTTTAGAAGGAATGTAGGGGAGAAAACTGTTTGATCAAGGCAATAAAAAATTTAAAGTTATAACATCCCAAATAGGGGTACTAACCAATCTATGTTTCTAATTATCAGTGAAATTTGAATGAATTGCAAATGGAATCACATTTAAAAACTAATCAACTAGATTTTTCACAAGCTCAAATCCAAAGCATAGAAAGTCTCTAACCCCTAGAATATGATGCAAAAGGAATTTAATTATTTGGTTCAACTAGTCAAAAGTTATAACTTGTCAAATAAGGCTACCTAGAATTATGAATAGTGTAGATTTACAACAGAGGCAACTGACTAGCTTTGAGACATTCAAAACCTAGTCAAATCATGTCAAAATAGCCTGAAACTTCAAACATAGGTTCTTTGGTATGTATACTAAACATCCTCAAAGTGGTGAGTCATGAATCTTAATCGAGTACCAGATATTCCAATGCAAACATTCTCTCCTATCACTTTTAGACACAGGCAAAATTATGAATTATGACACTAGCTCAAAATAGAATTTTACAAAATGAATCAGGATGACAAAATAACAATACAAAACACATGCATATGCCAAATTAACGGTGTTAAACAACTAAAACACCACCTAAGACTTAAAATTTAGAATGGACACCAAAAATAGGAATGCAATTTTTAGCGGTATCAATGGCTCTATCTGGGGATGCATGCCCCTTAAAGGCATGACAAGAAATTAGATCTTTGGAGGAAGAAGACCACTCTAACAAAAGCTTTCTCGAACAACTTACTCAAAGAATGAAATCTATTTCAATAGTACAAAATGGTGACCCTAACCCACTAAAAGTTCTTCAAACTTCTTACCTCTGTAAAACACATGATTCTCATTTACATCTCCCTAAGGTAATCTAGAAAAACATTTCCATCAGTTTTACCAAACACAAAAAAATTCTCAATTAGCTCAGCTAGCAAAACAAAACAACTATTCTAACTTTCATAGTGTATACTAGGGACATCCTTAACATAATGTGCATTATGAAAATAGAGGTCAAGATGCTCAAATATACTAGGATCAAACTAATAACTATCTTCAACAAATGAATTATGCATGCTATCAAATTTGGGAAAAAGATCAGACACACCTTGAAAATGTGTGTCTCTATGTATAGCCGATTGACATTCAAATGAGTATTCAGGTTTGTACTCACATATATTATCCTTATCAATTACTAAAACCAATCTAGGGATCTCCATTGATTTTTCACAATTAGCAAATGGACCAATTGTATTAAAACACTCATCATAAAATTTCTTACAAGGTGTAGGCAAATTTTCAATAACCACTTCATCAAGCACCTCATCTTCAAGCTCACAAAGTGTAACATCATTAGAATAATCACTATAAAAAATGGAAGAAAAACAATCTAATTTGTGACAATAGTATGAAAATTTGTCACCATTTTCATCTAACTCAGCTAAATCTAAAACATCCATGTCCTCTTCAAACAATGGATTGATAACTCCGTGCAGGGATCCTCTTTGAACATTTTGACAAAAGATGGGTTGATCATCATATAAATGTTCATCATATAAAGCATTAGTATAAACCTTGAAACCACTATCCATTTCATCTTCATGGAGACTATCAACATATGAATAAAAACTAGAACTAGATGAAGACTCACTTTCTATTTCTCCTAACAAGCATATAGTATCCATAATTGCATTCTCTTTATTATCTTGTTTAGGATAATCATTACGGATAGACCATGATTCATTCCTAGACCCTTCACTACATGCTGGAACTTTATTGCCTGATGTAAAAACAATTGACAACCCTTCCTTGAGATCTTCATATTCAAATTAATTATCATCATTTGGATTCACTATTTCTTTATCTTCATACCTTGAGGACAAATCACTCTCAAATTCTTCATCAACTAACTGATTTGTATAATGCAAAAATTGATATGCATTTTCACATTCAAATTCAAAAAAAGAAATCATATCTTCACTTTCATATGCCTATTCACATCCATCATTGCTTTCCTTTTCTCCTATTACTTCCAACTTATAGGAAAAAATCTCAACATCATGTCCTTCATTATTCTCACTTATATGATCACTTTCAAAATTTTATTCTATTGACTATGACTGAGATAAATGTGATTCACATTCTTCATCTTGTGTTACCTATCCATGGAATGTCAAATAGGAAAAATCAAACTCATCATTAGAGACATAACACTCAACCTCCTCACTTATGTAAGACTAAGATCTAGATGCAACAACTTCATGTTTAGAAACATTAGCAACATCATCATGTACATAATTATCATTACAAAAACTCACTATTGCTAATCCTTGATCTATAATATCATCACATTGCTCATCTCTATCAAAGTTTGAAATACATATTACTATTGTAACATCACTAACATATGTGTCTTTATTTGAAATAGACCAAATCTTCTCTACACACGTATTCTAATTTGAAATTTCAATCTGATTATACATTACAACAAGGGTGTTGATATTTTGATTTGGAATTAAAGTGAACACTATGTTTAACTTTTCTTTCATAACCAATATACCAAGAATCATTCATAGAAAAATGACCTCTAGTAAATCCATACTTCAATTTTTTTTCAATATCCATAGCGGTCATAAAAGCCTAATATAATGTCTAAGGTTTTTTATCCCTTAGTAGATAGTTCATTTTCTTGTCAAATCTGTCAAGGTAAACTATTAGACTCACTTGAGCATCAAGTCTACATTTCTTAGGGATCTCATTCAAATTTCTTGCAAATATGATATTAAATTAAGGAACAAGTTCACCATTCTCAATATGAATCCTTAAAAATTTACTATATGAATTATATATGCTTACCCTTTCTCCAAATTACTCCATGAAGGTTGAATGAAATTCACTCCAAGATGAAATAGAACATACTAATAAAAAGGAAAACTAATCTATAGCATCACCTTCTAAAGTTTGAACAAATAATTTCATGTGCACGTCTTCATGAGCAATCTCATAATCACCCATCAAGCCACTGAACAACTGAATATGTTGACTAGCTAAAACAGTACGGTTCCCACCTAATTTATGCAAATGTTTTCAAATATCATTAGAAATGACATTTTGGAAACCATAGATACCATCAAATTATAATGGCATGTATCTCTTGGTAGAAAAATATCTACAAACATCACTAACCGGCTACATACTTGATGAAAGGAAACTTGTAATTCTTCAAAGCCTTGACACTCATCAACAATAATTCTAATTTGTAATTTGAAATAGGCTATAACCTTATACCAAATGAATTTCTTCAAACATTTCACAAGACTTTATACAACAAGCTAAAACTCGTTACAATGAAGTGTATAAATCTTATACTATTCTCCCCCTCCTAGTGCTAAAAATCACCTGATGGAGAACCCATACATATACCACTTTCTTTCATGACTAGAACAACACCATGAAAAATAAAATACCTCAAGTGTTGATGCAAAAACATTCCTCTGCTAATTCTGGCACAAGTTTGAACTAATACTCTTTCACACACTGATGAAAACCTTGTAGAGCTACCACCTCCTTTAAGAGGGCCAATAAATCACAGCTATGATTCACCATCAAACATTTAGATTTTCTTTCAATAGTAGAAGCAACAAAACTGAACCTTGGTTAAGAAAACACTTCTTTTCCAAGAAACTATCAAGAGCTTCAAATCTGCCCTTACAACTAAATGTCCTTCAACCTTTAAAACTTGAAATCAACTAGGATATATTGGTGCAGAGACAAATTTTCCACTCACAAACATGAGAATATAAAACAAGATTTGTTACTTCACAAAATTTGAACCATACTTTCAATGGTAGGAAAAAACAAATCATCAAACCACTCTTATAGATTTACAATCTTGAAAATAGAGAACAAACAATGTTTGTTCATTCTTCACTCTAAATACTACAACACTTTGAAAACACTTCCCAGTTGAAAAGACTAAATATGGAATCACTAGTGATAATAAAAATTTCATTCAACCATCAAAAGCTACTATTGTCCTAGATAAAACATCACTTGGAGGCATTAAACTTCAACATGACCTTGCTACTGATGAAAAGCATTACACATGCCTTTCTTATAATTGTATTGAATCACCTTTAGTTTGAAATACTTCCCAATAGAGTTGCCATTTTTTGGCTCTTAATTTAATAGATTTGAAAATAACAAAGAAACTAGACCAATACATCTAAGGCTAGAAACTTCCTATAATGGATGCACTTGGCTATTGATCATGGGCCAACTATAAGGATTATTCCTTCTTCTTCTTTAGGCTCTACAAGACCTAGACGAATGAACCTCCAATTCTTTATAAGGTACTAGTGTAAAGGCATACAAATGAATCTCAACAATTGATAAAATCCCTTAATCTTCTATGTTTATGCAAGCATTCATGGGTGAAATAGCTAATAGCAGAGCACATGAACCTAATAAATCAAGTGAGGGAAAACTCTTTTAATTCTTTAAATATAAAGGGAAAGATATTTGATTGATACTTTGAATCTTAGCATAACCTGAATATGCAACAATAGAGAACATGCAATCTCTAAGCTGACTAGTCCCTTATCTATTGGGCATCAACTAAATCTTAACATACACATGAATGCATGAAGTATACTTGTATACTTAGACATTGGATTTATCTATCCGACTTGTAAATAGACATCTATCTTCATAAAAACTCTCATACTTATGGTAAAATCCTCTTGGTATAACCTACAACCCTACCAATGTAAACAAGTATTTACATGGATCTTTGTTCCACTAGAAAATTTATCCAGACATACAACCTTAAAGTATTGCAAATGAGTTTAAGCTCTTTGTTCTCAAACACAAATGATCACAGATAACAGAAGAAGGAGATGAGAATCAGAATGAAACTAAGAAAAATGAAGCTCTTATATTAATCTCATTGAATTCAGTACATCATCTTTATGTCAAAACTTAGAAAATATACAAAAATATGATTGTGTAGTATAAAATGCTTCAAAAGAAATACACTATTGTTGTTCATAACAAAGGAACACTGAGAATGGTATCACAGTAGTCAAGAAATTCTCTAACTCTGGAACCTATCTTGTCTCACAATCATGAGAAAATTCTTTAAAAAATGGAACCTTACAATCAACATAGAAGAGAGATATGTAGAAGAGAACATATTTCAAGATCTAGAATCTGAAATTGACATGTGTCCCACTAAAAATGTCTTCAATTCAATGTTGTTGAAACTGAACTTCTTCATCTGCTTATAACTAAAACCCATAAATAATGTTACAAAATATCTGATATATCTTACTAAAAAAATTACGAAAATATCTCTAGAAGAAAATATTAGGTGCATCATAAACTATGTTGGAGCCTTAAAATTTTGATTTCGGCATGTCACTTTTGCCTTTGCCATGAAATCAAATGTGTTGTTGCCAAAAACATCATTTGCAACCAACTGCATTTAAAACCATCAAATCTCCCTTAAATTTGTCAATGAAATCAAATCTGTTAAAATTATGGCTATCTCTACTATTAATTTCATCTAAAAACACAAATTTGCAAGTTTCATTGAGAAGCCACTAGAATTACAAGTTCTCCTATAGTGGCTTCTAGCAAACACCTATGCAAAAATGGACTACAAAAATGGATAGTTTGTCTTTTTCCAATTCCAATAGTATGCTACACTGTACATTTTGGATAGAAATCATACCTTGGAGATCAATTCAAAATTCTGCCCCCAAAGTCATGAAAAGAGCAATAAAAATGAAAAATTTTAAAGATTACATAGTTGAAACTATATAAAATCTTAAAATCATTAAAATCTTTCAACTATTTGAATTTCATGCATTAAACCATTTATGAATTTTGAATTTTATATATATTTTATTTCAATTGATGCCAAGTGTCAAATTCTCATTAGCCACTATCAACCAATAGGTTCCACATCCATCTATACAACAACTAAACATTTCAGACGCCAAACTTCATTGGTCAAAAAATTTTAACTACTCAAATTTTATGTCCCAACCATACAAATTGCTTCATCATGAGCCTTTGAATTAAGCCTCTTGATCACATAGGAAAGGACCCCCATTGTAGCACTGTAGCATTTTGTATAGTCATAACTCCTCCAAATTCCATCCATGATTTCATGACAGCCCTCCTAAAATGTGACATATGGAACTCCATTGAATATCCAAAACTCATCCCTACACCTGTCTACATGGCCCAGGTCCATGTGATAACTATGCGTGTCCCTTGTGTCATAGAGGGAAGTTCCTTTGTATACTTAATTACACCATGCCTTTGAATATAAGAACAAACAACTATCTTCCCTCATCATTGTGGGATAAAAACTATAGTACTCCCACCATGCCCACTCTACATCAATTCCCTATGTAGGGAATCTCCCTAAAAACTATGGTAGTCATCATCTTTTGGCATGGGACTAGGTGCAAATTATGGATACTATCTACCATGAGTTATGAGTTTCCTTGCAAACAGGGAACTTCCATCTCTCTCTCGCATGGATCTTCCCCTATTGCAAATGTGTTGATCTTCCTCTCAAGCACATGGACTACTTTGTGGATGTGGATGATCACTCCACCTTTGACTATGGGTTCCTCTACTACTGTCTTGGTGTGCTTCCTTTTCAATGTGGAGACACTACTCAATTTCCATTATTGATTGTTCATAGTGGTCTGATCTTCTTAGTATTCCATGTGATTAGAAAATTAAAACGAGTCTCCTCCTTCATTTTATTGTTGTGAATGATCCACTAGTCATTGAAGCTCTTAGCCCCCTTTCAAGTTGTGCCACCTCTCATTTTTCAATGTGAGGGTTGTCTAGTTTTTTCTTCCTTGTAACTCGGTTGGCATAGTTTTGGAAAATGGTTTGGTAGCAATTGTTGTTGTGAAGTCTCATCATGGTGACTTGGAAAATGATCTCTTTAAAGGGAGCCACTGTATAGCCCTTCAGGTTTATTATTTTTTAGATATGAGTTGCATTCTCAGATTCTAAAATTGAGAGTAGCACTGAATCTATGGTAGGGCCTCTTTGCACACCATTAAACATTCAATGTAATTGGAGTAATGTTGTTCAAAACTAAAAATAAGCAACTCCTTTAGTTAGATACATATACTTTCAAACAAAACCTTTGGTATTAGAAAGGTGTTGCACACCTCATAGCAATTAGAAATCATTACAATATCCCTTGGGAAAAACTTGAAAATCTGAGACACCTCTAGTATGACATAACACTCAGACTCATCTAATGGAATCAATTGAGTTGCAAAGTGGGTCTAACCAAAAAAAAAAATCATTTTTGAACAATTGATATTTCAAACTAATCCATTGATCTTCCTGAACTGTCTAAAACCAAATTTGACCACTAGTTGATCATTAAAAACTCATTTAAAATCATTTAAGCACCCCTATGAACTATGTGTCAGGAGGCTTGTTGCCTAGCTTAAAAAACTTATTTAAACACCTGAACAAGCTCTGAAACTATGGATATCATGTCTCTCTAACATATTCAAAATCACTTACAAATAAACATGTCAGAAAACCACAAAGTGGATTCATATTTGACTTTGAAAAATGGGAAAATGAGCACTTGAAGTTCTAGAAACTGGGGCATTGGTAGACACTAACATAGAGAGTAACTCTATAATGGGGAGAGGGCCTCTCTAGGTAGGAGACTCTGAGTTACTTCGGGATACTCTAAGTTATTACGTCAGGAGAGGGGCGAGAGAGTACTGCCATCTACCCCCCTTCCTCTGTTGTTGGCTACCTAGATTTGCAGGACTAGAAACATCGACGGGAAAGTGTTTTTTGCAAATGGAATGGCCCTAGAAAAGTGTGCATATGGATTTGTCAAAGTTTAAAAATTGATACACTAGAAATATTTTTGGAGTAGCATATAGGGAAGCAAACCATTTGATCCAAGCAATCACAAATTTAATGTTATGGCACACTGAACAAGGGTACTAACCAATATGCGTTTCTGATTACTAGTGAAATTTTAATAAATTTCAAATGGACTCATATTTGAAAACTAATCAAAAAAATTTGTCACAAACTCATATCTAGAGTGTAGCAAGTCTTTGACCCCTAGAATATGATGCAAAAGGAATTTTCTTATTTGGTTCAACTAGTCAAAAATTATAACTTATCAAATAGGGCTACCCAGAATTATGAACAATATGCAAATTTACAATAGAAGCAATTAACCAACTTTGAGACATTCAACACCTAGTCTAAACATGTCAAAATGAATTGAAACTTCAAACTATGCATCCTCAAAGTAGAAAGTCATGAATCTTGACTAGGTACCAGATATTCAAATGCAAACATTCCATCTTACCACTTTTTGACACGTAGAATTATGAATTATGGCACTAGCTCATAACAGAACTTTACAAAATGAATCAAGATGACAAAATAACAATATGAAACACATGCATATTCCAAATGAAGGGTTTTAAACAACTAAAACACCACCTAATCCTTAAAATGATAACCAGTTACATATGCTCAAAAATCATTCATAGCGGCTCAAAATGATTCAAAATTTGGAATGGACACTGCAAATGAGAATGCAATTTTGAGTGCCATCAGTGGCTCTGTCTAGGGATGCATGCCCCTTGTGGGCATGGCAAGAAATTAGATCACTAGAGGAAGAAGACCACTCTAAGAAAAAATTTATCGTACAACTTACTGAAAGCACCAAATCTATTTTAACTGTACAAAAATGGTGACCCCAAGCCACAGAAACTTCTTCAAACTTCTTACCTCTATCAAACACATGATTCTCATTTACATCTCCCTAAGGTAAGCTCAAAAAAACTTTTCCATCAGTCTTACCAAACAAAACAAAATTCTCAATTAGCTCAGCTAGCAAAAAAAAAAAACTTTCCTAACTTTCATAGAGCATACTAGGGACATCCTTAACATAATGATCACTATGAAAATAGAGGTCAACATGCTCAAATATACTAGGATCAAACTAATAATTGTCTTCAATCGATGAATTATGCATGCTATAAAATTTGGAAAGAAGATTAGACACAACTTGAAAATGTGTATCTCTATGTATAGTTGGCTGACATTCAAATGAGTATTTAGGTTTGTACTCACCCATATTATCCTTATCAATGATTGAAACTATTCCAAGAATATCTATTAATTCTTCACAATGATCAAATGGATCAATTATATTAAAACACTCATCATAAAATTTCTTGTAAGGTGCAAGTAGATTTTCAATAACCACATCATCAAGCACCTCATCTTCAAGCTCACAATGTGTAACATCATTAGAATATTCACTATCACACATGGAAGAACAACAATCTGATTTGTGATGGTAGTATGACAATTGTCACCATTTGCATCTAACTGATCTTAATCTAAAATTTCCATGTCTTCTTCAAACAATGGATTCATAACTCCATGCAGGGATCCTCTTTGAACATTTTGACAAAAGATGGGTTGATCATCATCTAAATGTTCATCATATAGAGCATTAGTATAAACCTTGAAACCACTACCCATTTCATCTTCTTGGAGACTCTCAACATGGATAAAAATCAGAACTAGATGAAGACTCATTTTCTATTTCTTCTAACAAGCATATAGTATCTATAATTACATTCTCTTTATTATCTTGTTTAGGATAATCATTACAGATAGACAATGATTCATTCCTAAACCCTTCACTACATGTTGCAACTTTATTGTCTAATGTAAAATTACTTGACAACCCTTGCTTGAGATCTTCATATTCAAATTCATTATCATCAATTGGATTCACCATTTCTTTATCTTCATATCTTGAGGACAAATCACTCTCAAATTCGTCATCAACTAACTGATTTGTATAATGCAAAAATTGATATGCATTTTAACTTTTAGATTCAGAAAAAGAAATCATATCTTCACTTTCATATGACTATTCACATCTATCATTGCTTTCCTTTTCTCCTATTGCTTTTGACTTATAGTAAAACATCTCAACATCACTTCCTTCATTATTCTCACTTATATGATCACTTTCAACATTTTATTCTTTTGACTGTAACTGAGATAAATGTGATTCACATTCTTCATCTTGTGTTACCTCTCCATGGAATGTTGGATAAGAAACATCAAACACATCATCAAATACATAACTCTTAGCCTCCTCACTTGCACAAGACTGAGATCTAGATACAGCAACTTCATGTTTAGAAACATTAGCAACATCATCATGTACATAATTATCATTACAAAAACTCACTGTTGTAGCTAATCCTTGATCTATAATATCATCACATTGCTCATCTCTATCAAAGTCTAAAATACATCTTACTGTTGTAACATCACAAATATATGTCTTTATATTCAATACACTCATTCTTCTCTATACACACATTCTGATTTGAAATTTCAACTTGATTATACATTACAGCAGGGGTGTTGATATTCTGATTTGGAATTAAAGTGTCAACACTATATTCAACTTTCCATTCATAACCATTATATTGGCAATCATTCATACAAAAATGACCTCTAGTCAATCCATACTTCAAATTGTTTTCAATATCCATAAGGGTCATAAAAGGCTGATATAATGTCTAAGGTTCTTTGTCCCTTAGTAGATAGTTCATTTTCTTGTCAAATCTATCAAGGTAAACTGTTAAACTCACTTGATCATCCAGTCTACATTTCTGAGGGATCTCATTCAAAGTTCTTGTAAATCTGATATTAAATTGATGAACAAGTTCACCATTCTCAATATGAATCCTTAAAAATTTACTATATGAATCAGATATGCTTACCCTTTCTCCAAATTTCTCCATGAAGGCTAAATGAAATTCACTCCAAGATGAAACAAAACATGCTGGTAAAAATAAAAGCTAGTCTCTAGCATCATCTTCTAAAGTTTGAACAAATAATTTCATGTGCACATCTTCATGAGCTATCTCATAGTCACCCATCAAGTCATTAAACAAGTAAATATGTTGGCTAGCTAAAATAATATGTTTCCCATTGAATTTAGGCAAATGTTTTCTAATATCATTAGGACTGATATTTGGGAAACCATAGATACCATCAAAGCATAATGACATGTATCTCTTTGTAGAAAAAGATCTACAAACATCACTAACCGGTTGCATACTTGATGAAAGGAAACTTGTCATTCTTCAAAGCCTTAACACTCATCAACAATAATTTTGATTTGTAATTTGTAGTAGGCTATAACCTTCTACCAAATGAATTTCTTCAAACACTTCACAAGACTTTATACAACAAGCTAAAACTCATTACAATGAAGTGTATAAAACTTATACAATTCTCCTCCTCCTAGTACTAAAAAATCACTTGATGGAGAACACATACATATACCACTTTCTTTCATGACAAGAACATCATGAAAAATAAAATGCCTCAAGTGCTGATGCAAAGACTTTCCTCTACTAATTCTGGCACAAGTGTGAACTAATACTCTTTCACACACTAATGAAGACCTTGTACAGCCACCACCTCCTTTAAGAGGACCAATAAATCATAGCTATGATTCACCTTCAAACATTCAGATTTTCTTTCAAAATTAGAAGCAACAAAACTAAACCTTAATCAACAAAACACTTATTTTCCAAGAAACTATAAAGAGCTTCAAATCTACCCTTACACCTGAAAGTCCTTCAACTTTTAAAACCTAAAATCAACAAGGATATACTAGTACAGAGACAGAGTCACCACTCACAAATATGAGAATATAAAACAAGATTTTTACTTGAAAAAATATGAACTAGACTTTCAATGGCAAGAAAAATACAAATCATCAAACCACTCTTATAGATTTACAATCTAGAAAATAGAGAACAAACCATGTTCATTCATTCTTGACTCTGAACACTACAGTAGTTTGAAACACTTCCCAACTAAACTGACTGATGATGGAATCACTAGTGATAATACAATTTTCGTTCAACTGTTCAATCTTATAGTGATGACCAAATTAACAATGGTAGTAGATACTTGGGATCCTCATAGGGAGAACGTGCCAATACATGCATGAATACATCATTGGCTTCCATATTTGAGCTACTATATGGAGCCTTTATATCCAACCATTTGTTGTAAATTAGGGAATGTGCTTCATGCCTAGTATTCAAGTGATTCATCTGCATATGCAATTTTATCACCTTGGAAAGCTATATTTGATCCTACTAGCTAGGAACAACTTGTTGATTGTTTATTGTACCTAATCTGATGATAGTTCTATAGGAATTTGTAATCAACCTAGGTAATCAACAACTAGACCAATTTAACTAGGTTATGTCTCGAGCATGTGTTATTCCCATTTATCATATGGTTGTGATGTTGGAGGTGTAGACACCTAAATTTGATTACACTATTTTAGTAATCCTATTTAGTTATCTAAAAAGGCATTATTAATTAAATTTCTATTTAATTAATCCTTTGTCATCCCCTAGTTGATTAATTAATTAATCATCTATAGTCCTAATTGATAAATCAAATAATCTACTATTTATCAATTAAATCCTATTCTTCTATCTAATTCCAAAAATCCCCATTTATTAAATAAATCTATTTGATAAATGAAATCCTCAAATTCAAAAAACCCTAACCTATCTCTAATCCTCCATTTAGCCTAATCCACCCCATCCACCCATGCTAACCAAGCTTAGCCACTAACTCACCCACCCTCATTAATGCCATCCACTTGCACATCTCTAACATCCCTAATCTAATCCTAAACCCAAGCCTAATCCACCCCCTAATGTTGTCACATTCCTTAAACAAGTTTAAGACTTTCCTAATCCAACCAAAGTCTCCCCTCAAAAAAACATAAAGACTCTTACAAGCCCACTCATGACTCTTACACCCATCTTCCACACTCTTCCCTCTTCCACACTCATTCCTCTTACATCCCTCTTACATACTCAACCCCACTCATCATGACTTTAACCAACCCTTAACCCTACCCTCTCACACTCATCCTCCTTGTGACAAGTGTCACCTTCCCATTGGTGCTAAACAAGCACAATCCATGTGCTCCCCTTTGAGTGCATCTTAGCCCTCCTTAAGCCTTCATCCATCCTTGCATCTAAGCCCTCCATCCCTCTAACCCTTGGCCTATAAATTGAATCCCCTCCCAAGCCATTTCATCAACAATCTTTGAGCTAAAGTTACCATGCTATTTTGAGAACCAAAGCCATCAATCATACCCTTATAATGCCAAATTGAGAGCTCACAAAGCTACCAATTTGCCATTACCCATCTCCATTGAAGCAGCTTTTGAGCATCTTGAGCATACATCCACAGCAAAAGGACACATCTACAGAATCAAGAAAGCATGGAGTGTTTTCTCTTGTGAGGTTTGCACTTCTTATTTTCTTTCTTAGTCTAAGCATATATGTGAATTTAGTTTTTGGTTTTTGAATGTTTACTTCATTTTCTAATGTTCTTTGCATATTGATTCTGGTTCTACATTTTGGCACGCCCGGTGGGACCCCACTATGGGTCATTTAATCATCTATTTTCATCTATATGTCATTTTTCTAACCATCTAATGTTTGCTGTTGTTTGAGTGTGTTGTGAGGGTGTTTTGCTTATTTTTGCAGGTTAAAGAATGCACTTAGGAAGAAGAAATACCATCTAAAAAAAAAAAAATCGCATTTTTCAGCTTTTTTTGGCGCGGTTTTGGCATCTGCAACCTGTTCTGTCTGCAAAAATTGAATTCTGCGAAAATCCGTGTCTGCAAAAATTGACATCTGCGAAAATCCGCGTCTGCGTAAGTCAACATCCGCAAAAATCCGCGTCTGCAAAAATTGACGTCTGTGAAAATCCGTGTCTGTGAAAATCGACATCTCTGCTTGTCACCTGGGTTCTGTGCTGCAAATCTGTTTTGTCCTCTTCATATTTTGGCGCCTCTGTAGTTCAGCATCTTCATATTTTGGCAGACTGTATTTTAAGCATTTTTACGCGTAGGAAAAACAACAAAAAAAGTTAAAAAAAAATTTCCCATAGTTAAGCTCTCATTTTTGAAGATTTTGGCTAACTAACTAAAATTGCTTCTTCTTTTTTTCTCATTGCAGGTTGGAGCACATATGGAACCACTAACCATGTTTCTTGCAGGTTTTCATGTTGCTAAAAAATGAACTTGAATGTTTAACCATTTGTCTTTGAATGCATGTTGCTAAAAAAAAATGAACTTGAATGGTTAAACACATTTTTCATTGAATGAATGTTGCTCAAAAACACACTCTTGAATGTCATGGGTTAAAATCAACTTTCTTTGGAATGCATGCTTAAAAAAAAAAAATCCAATCTTGAATGCCAAGGATCAATTAACCATTACAAATCTCTTTTTCACATGCAATCTAGGTAAAGTTGGATTTTTGGACATTTAAGAAACTTTGTTAAGTTAAAATACAAATTTACAAAAATCAATTTGAGTAGTTCCTTGGACTCACCTCTTTTCTAATCACCCATCAAATATTAACCATTGGTTGCAATCTCAGCGCCATTTATGGGGATGGGTCTACTTGAAAAAGGTGTTAAATGTTCCACAATCTAACTCACTCACTTGGTCTTTGAATGTTTGCTTTAACTTTATCAAAATTCTGAAATGGTCAAAACTCTAGATTAAATCGATCACACTTCAAGTTTGGGCACTAAAATTGAACAACAACTGACGTGGAGAGCCTCTGGGTGTGCACTTGAAATCGAATCTCACACACTTTTGTTTTGGGCTTAAAACAAACTCACACTCAATCTTGAATGCCTTAAAGAAAATTAATCGATACTTGACGTGGAGGGCCTCCGGGCGCGCGAGTTTGCTTTTGTTGACCCTAACTCTTCTTATTGTGTGCATTCTTCGATCGATTGACTTTTGTTGGTGCTTCAAGTTGGAATTGAACATTGTCTCTTAAACATGAGTGCTTGCAAAGTCTAGATTAGCACACATAAGAGTCAGTTGGTAAAAGAATAAGCGTGTTTTTTAGCCCAAGGTCATCTGAGTCTTCTCTCCCCTTGTCGTCTTTCGAGGCCATCTTGGGTGCATAAGATTAGGATCCAAGACCTTGTTTCTTTTTTAGGAGGCCTGCTTGGGGATTTCATCACCCCTTGGACGACCTCAACTCCAACGTTCCGGCGGAGTATAAGAATCGGGAGGTGAATCGAAAGACACCTCTCTTGGGATCAAGATTTTGTCATTCAGGCTAAGCCTCAAGGAACTTTATACCCTTGAGAAGTGAAAGAGGAGAAGTGGGTTACCGCTCCTCTCGGCTGTGTGACATCCTTTTGGTCTCATCTACGGATTTGGGCCTCACATACCTTGCGTATATCGAGGACTCCCTAGCTAAACCAATTGTCTGCCTTGCAGAAAACCATCTAGGATGTTAATGTGTTTGGAGTGACTGATCGAAACATTTGTAGAACATACACACTCCTTGGTGCAAGTACCACATTCTGAGAACCACAAACTTCTATCTGGGTGTTCCTATCTATTGCTTGTTTTTATTTTACTTGTTGAATGAATGTTTGCCAAACTTGGTCAATCCTAGCTTAGGGCACACTTAGCGTAGTCACTGCCTATTTTGGAAGTTGAACAAGTTGAAGCAAAACAACTGAGATTTTTTCCAAAGCCAAGCAGATTCAAGAATTTATGTCGGAACAACCCAAACCCAAACAGAAGTTTCACAAGGTCAAACTCAAGCCATCTCTAGCATACCAAGAACTTTCAGCCAAGAGAAAAGCAATAACACCAAGCCCACAAATTTCCAAACTCCACAAAGCAGAGGACAAAGCTACTAACAAAGCACTTCAAGAGGCCTGGTTAGAGCGCACCATCAAATTTAGCCAACATCCAGGAGTTAATCCTGCTTATGCCTTACCAACTAGGCATGATTTCTATGATTAGACACCCTTGTTTCTCCACATCTTCTTGGATAAGCTTCACTCTAGAGTCATCTTTGTAGAAAAGCCAGCCATCTTAGGTTATCCCCTTAAGCATTATTAGCTCATCCATCTCATTTAGAATCATACCATCTATGCTAGTAATCATAAATCTGCACATCTAAGCTTTCAAAATTGTTGTCACCTTGCTAAAAATTTGCCATTCCTAAAATCTTCCAAATCCACCAATCTCACCAAGGTTATCCCTTTGACAGAGCTTTGTCTAGGGTAATCTAGTTTTGTCACTTGTTATCCCTCATCACCTTGAGCTAAAGGTTGGGATTCACAAGTGGTCAATCTCGTGTTCTTCCTAAAGGATCATCAGTTTATCCTTAAGTTGACACAATCACCACCAAGCTTGCACATAGGAAAGCAGACCTTTTGTACTTTGACAACATATCTTTGAAGTTAGAATCCCCAACCCAATCCTCCTTAGGTTTTGTCATATAGCTTTGCCTCAACCTAGGAAATCATTTGCATAGAAAAGCCTTCCCCCTTTTGCATCCATCAGCATTATTGCATCTCATCCCTAGGAGCATTTTTCATGCCACCCGTCACTCGCTTAGCCAAGAAGAAAGAAACAATGGAGCCCTATCATTTGGATCGAACAGCCTCACCCCCCTTGAGCACTCAGCCATCCTTCAACCCAGAGCCAGCTATGCCATCACCTACTGACATTGAAGCTTTCATGAACCAACCAGGAAATGCAGTATTGGTAAATTCCATTATAGACAAAAACAAAGAGACAATCATGGCTAATTTTCAAAGGGACAATGTAGGAACCTTTGACTTTGGAAGACCCCCTCCATTATCAGATCCATCTCACCCATTGTTTGGGCAGCTTCCACCACCCATAGGCTCTTATGATCCAAATTATCCTCAATTTATTCTAAAAGAAGAGCCTCCAGCCAATCCATATGACCCAACAGACCCAAACATACCATCATCCACCCAAATTGAAATCTCCATGCCGCAAGCCAACCCAGCCACCACCACTCCATCCTTGGTTCATACCTCTCTGCTCCAAACCCCCTTTACCCAAAACACCTCACCATTCACCCCCTTCACTATTGCTGCTGCTCCCCAACCTAGCCTTCCCAATCCACCCATCTCCCAAATCAGTGCTAGCATCTTTGGCCAACCTCAGCAATATGCAACAGGGATGCCACCCATGGGGCCAAGTAATCAACCTTTCATCGCCCCCAACTTGTTCACCACAGCCCAAAGCACAATCCCATCATTTCCATTAGGTCTTGGGAGCTCAATACCACCAGCCACAAATCCACAAGCTACTACCTTCACTCCACAAAGCTATCAAAACCCACAAGCTACTGCCAATCTTCTACCAAGCTCCCAAGTGACCCTAGCTCCCACCACCACTCTACCAAGCTTCCAAATCCAACCACCAAGCTATCAAACCCCATCAATTCCATTCCCAAGATTTCAATTCCCACCACCTCCACCACCAACTAATCCATTACCTCCAATTACCAACTACTTTTCAATGCCACTTCTAGGAGGTAATCCACCACCCCAGCCAACCACCAATTATTTGCAGATGCCATCCCAAATGGGGGCACAACCCACATATATTGGTCAAACCCCACAAGCCCTCTGATCCTTTCCCCAAGCCTCACAACCATATTATACCTTACCTCCACAAAGCAATCCATTTACCCCACAACCATCTTATGTTCCTCAATCCAAACCTCAAATCCCATATCAACAGCAAGCCTCGCAGCACATGCAGCAATACGCGCCACCTCCCCCTCAACAACCCATCATCCACCATGCAGCTGCCCAAACAATGTACAATCCCTATCAGCAAATCGCTCATAACCATCCATATTCAATGGCCCCATCCAGTACATACCTACCTCAAGGCATTCCTACATTGGGGGCACCCCAACCATCACCTATCAATTCAGAGTGGGAGCAAATGAAGACAGCTCTGAAAGCCATCCAAGAAGGGAATGATCCAAAGACATTCAAGTTTGAGAATGTTTGTCCTTACCCATTTGACAGAGCCATTACCATGACACCATTTCCCAAACACTTTGAGGTACCTAAATTTGACAAATTCAGAGGAAAAGGAGACCCTGTCACACATATCAAAGAATTTTACATGCATTGCCAGGACGTGGCATACAATGATGTCTTTCTCTTGTGCCTTTTTCCCAAAAGCTTGGCTGGACCAGCTCTTGAATGGTTTTATAGAATCCCCTATGGCACAATTAAAAACTTTGCTGAATTATCTGAGGCATTTGTAGCCCAATATGCCCATCTTGTTGAAACAGAGCTATCAATAGTTGATCTTGTCCACACCAAGCAAAAAGGTGGAGAAAGCCTTGTCGAATACTTGCAAAGATGGAAAACCCTTACCACCCACATATCCTGCACCTTGCCAGAACGCCGTGTGGTGAAAATGTTTATTGATAATGCACATCCCAGCTTGGCTCATCACATGACCATGAACTGTTTGCAGACCTATAAGGATATCAAAGAGAAAGGAATGATCCTTGAGCAAGGACTCATCAAAGATGGTGTGGTAAAGATTTACAAAGAGGCCAACCAAAATCAATCACATTCCAATGACAAATCTAGGTATTGGAACAAAAACAAGCATGTTGCAACAGATGGGGTTACTGACACCAGACATGTGAATATCATTGGTCCTTCTCAAAACCAGTCTAACCCACCATATCAAACAAACAACCAACAAGCTACCAATTACCAACAACGAAATAACCAAAGCTATCAAAACCACAATACAAGACCCAACTTTCAAGGGTCTAACAATCAAGCTAATGCCATCAATGTAGCTGCAGGGCAAAAGCCCAAATTCCAACCTGCACCTAGAAACTATACACCCCTTGGTGAGCCATTGGATGTTATTTTTGAGAAATTGGCTAAGGAAAACCTCATCAAATTTCCTCCTACCCAGCAAATTGATCCAAGCCAATCCAAAGCTGCATGGTACAAGGACAATGAGTATTGCAAGTTCCATAGGGTAAACGATCACACCACCCTCAGATGCATGAAACTAAAAGACTATGTGCAAGACCTCATTGATCGGAAGGAAATCACTGTTGGTGCCCAAACCTCTCCCAATGCAGGCTTACAAATTTATCAAAATGCTTTTCCTCCACACAACAACCAAAATCTTAGAAAAGCACCTATCCAAAACAACACCAACAACCGCCAGCCAAACCAACAGAATGGGAAGAACAATGACCACACTTCATCCTATATAGACTATGGTAGCCTTAAAGGTTGTATATCTGAGAAAGAGCCTTCTGTCAATGTTATCAATATCCGAGGACCAAACAATGAGTGTGCGGTCACCACTCGAAGAGCGCAATTTAACATCGCAGGCCCACCAGTTTCATCAACACCATCAGCTCCATCAAAAAGCCGATATAATATCTTGAAACACCTTGGGAACATGCCAGCCCAAATATCCATTTTAGACCTTCTCCGCACTAGTCCTGTGTACAAAGACATCCTTGACAGTGCTCTCATAGAATCCCGTGTCCCTTCTGATATCAATGCTACTGATTTTCGTAATCTTGTTGGACACCTTTCATCCTCATGTGCCCTATCTTTCAAACCCACCGACATACCCGCGGTTGAGCCAAATCACACCCCTCCGCTTCACATAGCCATCATGGTATCCAATTTTGCCGTGAAAAGAGTAATGATAGATAATGGATCAGCCTTGAACATTTGCACCCTAAAATTCATAAAACAAGCTGGGTATACTGAGGCAGATATGATCAGTGAGGTTATCACCATCAAAGCTTATGACAACTTGGAAAGGACCACAGAAGGGACTATTTTGCTACCAATCAAGGTTGGGCCAGTCATTCAAGAGACAGTTTGCCATGTTGTTGATCTAAACCTACCATTTAACATCCTCCTCGGTCGCCCATGGATTCATGCTATGAAGGCCGTTCCATCCACCTACCATCAGTGCATCAAATTTCCGCATCAAGGCACTGAGGTAACCATCCATGCCGATCCAGAACCCTTTGCTTACTACAATGCGGTTGAAGCTTCATATACAAACCATTTCCCTGGAATAGACATCGGCACAGCCATCGCCAGCTCATCCCACACTTGTAATGAAGCAGAAACCATCCTTGCCTCCACCCTATCTACTGTAAAGATCAACAACAAAGGATGTGGAGAATATAGTCTATCAGATGCATTTGCTGTCGGAGCAATCCCACTTGATCCACATACCCATGGATGACCAACATATCACAAAGCTAAGGAGATTCCACCTCCTCGATACAAACAGTTTGGCCCAACCACCTTTGTGTCCTCAAAAACCCCTCTTCATGAGGAGCTCACTCCAGATATCAACAATTGGCTACATAAGGATGCACCTCCAAGAAATCAAGCATGCCTTGATCACTTCAGCCAAAAGTATCCCCAACAACATAAACTCATCACTGAAAAATGGAACTATCAAGGAGGTGGACTAGGACCAGAAGAAAGGGGCATGCAATGTCCCATCAAAGCACATGATTGGGAAATAAAGTCAGGTCTTGGCTTTGGCATACCCACAATTGGGGGCACCAACAAGAATGGTCACGCTTTTTCGAACATCCACCGCGACCTTGTCGAAATTGAAGACATTCCTGAGGAAGTTGAAAAGAGAGCCTACGACGATATCCCAGACCAAATCTTCCTAGGAGACTTTGTTCTTCAAGAACTATCCATCCATCTCATTGACCTACCACTTGCTCATCCACAACTCATAGATTGGGACCAACCAAGTGTCATACATATTGATGAGTTTGCATCAGAGGAAGCGCTTCTAAGATTCATGGGAGCTAAAACTCCTCATAAGAAGACAAAGCCAGATTCTGCCTACATCTACAAGCTAGATCCCAAGGGGTATTTTGGAGAAAATCCCCAACCTAGTTTCGATACACCCAAAACTGGAACTAAGGTAAATCTAGGACTAGCTAAGGCAGCAAAGAGAACCCCTCAGCAAGAAAATCCAGAGCCACAAGCAAAACATGAGGATTTAGTATTGCCTCCTCAAGATAATCGACCAGAGGTGTCTTCTATTCTAATAGAGGATACTAGAGAAGTCAACATTGGTTCTTCAGAGATCCCTAGAATTGTTCACATTGCTGCATCCCTATCACAAGACCAAGCTGACCTCCTCTTTGAGGTTTTATGAGAGAACATTGGCCGATTTGCATGGTCATATCAGGACATGCCAAGACTTGATCCAAAGCTTGTAGTTCATCATCTTGCAGTCGATCCAAAGATCAAGCCCGTCAGACAAAAGCTTAGAAAAATGCACCCCAAGGTGGCGTTACTAGTCAAAGCTGAACTAGAAAGAATGTTAGCTGCTAAGGTTATCCAGCCTATTGACTACTCAGAATGGATCTCCAACATGGTCCCTGTCACTAAGCCTTCCGGTGACATCAGAATCTGCACTAATTTTAGAGATCTTAACAAAGCTTGTCCAAAGGATGATTTTCCCTTGCCCAACATAGATATGATTGTAGATCTTATAGCTGGACATGAAATTTTGTCCCTTATGGATGGATTTTCTGGGTATAATCAGATCAAGATTGCAGAAGAGGACCAGCATAAGATAGCATTCACTACCCCTTGGGGAACCTTTTGCTACACCATGATGCCTTTTGGCCTAAAGAATGCTGGGGATACCTATCAAAGAGCTATGACAGCCATTTTCCATGATCTTATCCATAGCATTTTGGAAGATTATGTGGACAATATCTTGGTCAAATCTCACACCTTCATGGATCATCTTGCTGACCTAGAAAAAGTCTTTGATAGGTTGGCCCAATATTATCTCATGCTAAATCCCAAGAAGTGTGTCTTTGGGGTCACATCTGGCAAGCTTCTAGGCTTCATAATTTCTAAATGGGGTATAGAGATCGACCCCAAAAAGGTCAAGGCTATCTTAGACATGCCCCCTCCCCAGACACTGCGACAGCTTCGCTCTCTTCAAGGAAAACTTCAATCTGTCCGGTGCTTCATCTCCCAACTTGCAGATAAGTGTACACCATTTTCACACTTGCTAAAGAAGAATGAGAACTTCAAGTGGGATCTTTTATGTCAGCGCAGCTTCGATCAGCTCAAGTAGTATCTCAGCAATCCCCCTATCTTGGTTCGACCAGTTCCTGGTCATCCCTTGATCTTGTATATATCAGCAACACCTACTACTCTAGGGGCACTTCTAGCACAACATGATGATTATAGCAGAGAGAGAGCCATCTACTATATCAGTAGAACCCTAGTTGGTTATGAACTCAATTAAACTCCTATGGAAAAAGCTTGTTTGGCAGTTGTTTTCTCAACTCAAAAGCTTCGCCACTACATGCTAAGTCATACCATCCAACTAGTCTCCAAGATTGACCCTCTCAAGTATATGCTCTCCAGAACAACACTTACAGGCCGTTTGGCCAAATGGGTTATGCTACTAAGTGAGTTTGACATCCAGTATGTGGACAGAAAGGCAATCAAAGGGCAAGCTATAGCAGATCACCTAGCTGATGCACCTCTAGTAGATGCATGTCCTTTGCTCACAGAATTTCCAGATGAGCATATCTGCCTAATTGAAGAACAGCCCCCATGGAAGCTTTATTTTGATGGCTCATACACCTCTCATGGATCAGGGGCAGGAATATTATTAGTTATACCCCAAGGAGATTACATTCCAAAAGCCTTCAAGCTACAATTCCCTAGCACCAACAATATAGCAGAATATGAAGCTCTTGTAGCAAGATTAAAGATAGCTGCAGAATGGAATATCACTGAGTTACAAGTCTTTGGTGATTCCCAACTCATCATCAAACAAGTCTTAAATGAATATCAAACCAAAGATGAAAAGCTATTACCCTACAAAGAGTTAGTTGATTAGCTGACCCAGCATTTTACAAAGCTTCAGTTTACACAAGTGCCTCAAATGCAGAACAAGGCAGCAGATGCCATGGCCACTATCGGCTCACTCTTGGAAATTCCCCAAGAAGCTACGCAGTATGAGTTTTTAGTTGAGCAGCTCCTCACACCTGCCTATGCGAATGAGGATTCAAACCGTGTTTGTATCTTGGTTGGTCCCCAATCCCCTTGGTACCATGAAATTCATGCTTACCTTAACGATGGTATCATATCCCCTCACCTCACACGTACCCAATGCCAGAACCTCATCCAAAAATCATCCCGCTATGTTATCATAGCCAATACCCTATATCGTCGGGGTTATCACGATACTCTCTCTCGATGTTTAGATGAAAATGAGGTCGCGATGGCATTAAAAGAAGTACATTCTGGACTTTGCGGTGCCCACACGAGTGGTATTGTCCTAGCACGACAAATCCTTAGAGCAGGCTACTATTGGCCTACCATTGAAGAAGACTCTTGTGACTTTGTCAGAAAGTGTCTCCCATGTCAGCAGCATGCAAATCTTGTGCACGCTCCAGCACAGGATCTACAGCCTATTGCACCACCTTGGCCTTTTGCTTGTTGGGGCCTTGATCTAGTTGGAACTATCACACCTCTCTCATCTGATGGACATAAATGGATAATAACAGCTATAGACTATTTCACTAAGTGGGTGGAAGCAGTCCCCCTAGTCTCAGCTACAGGAGTTCAAGTCTCCAAGTTCATCTTGTACCACATTGTTTGCCGCTTCGGCATCCCATCCACCATCTTCACTGACCACGGAGTTAATTTTGAAAATCTCAACATGGAAGAATTATGCACTTCCCTCCGCATCCATCACCACTTTTCTAGCCCATATTTCCCACAAGGTAACGGCCAAGTAGAGGCAACTAATAAAACCCTCCTCAAAATCCTAAAGAAAGTTGTCAATGATTCCGGCCGTGATTGGCACCTTCAAATAAACCTGACTCTATGGGCCTATCGAACTTCCTTTCGTACATCTACAGGTACAACTCCATACTCCCTAGTCTATGGTGCCGAAGCGGTATTACCTATAGAAGTTGAACTTCCCTCACTACGCATATCTTTGCGAGGGCAAATCTCAGATGAAGAATACAGAGTAGCTCGAATCACCCAGCTAGATCTCTTAGATGAGAAGAGACAACAAGCCTATGACCATCTCACAGTCTATCAAACTCGTCTCAAAAGGAATTTCAACAAGAAGGTGCTCCCACGACACTTTCAGCCAGGTGACATGGTCCTCAAAGAAAATATGAAAGTCCAAGCAGATCGAGAAAAGAAAGGCAAGTTTGAACCTACATGGCTTGGTCCCTATGTGGTTACCGCCTCCTTTGGCTCCAGAGCCTATCAATTATCTACACCAGAAGGAGAACTCTTGAATGATCCCACTAACATCATTCATCTCAAGAAGTTCTATGCTTGAAGATCCTTGGTATACCCAGCTTTTGAAAAATACAAGAAAAAAATAGTAAAGAGAAATAAGCGTCCAATGGTGAAAACTTGGCAATTCAAGCGCCTTGGATAGGTACCTTGGTGAAAACCTGGTAATTCAGGCGCCTTGTGTGCTAAAGACTAATCCATTATCTATCACTATCCTATCCCTCATACATCCACCCACCATCCCATAAAACACCTGCTTGTTCCCTTGGTGTTCCAATCAAATATCCAAAATCTGATGGAGCTTGTCAATACCTCCTGTACAGCTTGTAAATCTTGTACCAAAGCTTGTATTATACCTTGTAAATCTTGTACCATACCTTGTATATATTTGAATCTTGTCCAAAGCTTGTACCATATTCCATCTTGTAAATGATCTTGTATCCTAGCTTCTATCCTATCACATGCACACACAGAATCCCATTTTCCTTAAACTTTTCACAAACCATCTACCTATCCACCTATCAACTATTATAGACACCCCATCCTTCACAAACATTTCCATCTCACAAAAAACCAAAACATGAACAAACTTGTACATTTGTAACATATCTTGGTCTGTCAGCTTGTACATCCTCTTTAGCTTAGTATCATTGTATCTATCTGGCTTTCGTGTTAGTTCATCCTTGGTCAACATCTTGCACACATCGCACACCTTGGTTAGATATTCCAATGCATCCTTTAGCTAGATCTCCTATCACCAAAGTGTTATCCTTCTTAGTTCAGCTTGCTAGACGCATCACTCATCCAGATCCATTAGCTTAGGTGCTCTCTGATAGATTTTTGTAGGATATAGCTTTCCTCATGTCTGATCTTGGTCTGTTAGTACCTCGTCCTACCCATCTCGTTGGCAAACAGTTCTCTTTTGGATTTTCACTTTCTTTTGATTTGGGATCTTCCCTTTTGGGTCTCGAAATATCTTTTCCAAGCAATCTCCTTGTTCCCTCCTCAAGGTTGCCATGATCTTCCATATCATGGTATGCTGCAAATGGGGCAATTAGAGCGTAAGGTCTTGATAAGGTCTTTTGCTTGTTTTCTTTTTCTGCTTGTGGGTTACCTAGTGTCGTTTCCATGCTGCTTCCTTTGGGATTCATGTGTGATACTGGGGCAATCCTTGTGTTTTTGTTTTGAGTCAGTTCGTCAGTCCTCTATATAGTTGGTGAAAAGGCCTTGATGTTCTTGGCAACCTTGGAAATTAACCAACAGTCCTATAGCAAATCTAGTGCTCAACTACATGGTGGTACTTCTCTTTGAAGTATCCCCCCGCTCAAAAAGCTTCAATGGATTCCTTTTATAGCGCTCCGCTCCTCCATCTCCCCCCCCCCCAAATCTTGGAAAGTCTTAAGCTTGCTTTACTATTGTGCCTCTAATTTCCCTTTATCATTCTCCCGTAGTGAGAGTTTGAGCTAATTCAGCCCCTTCTCTTGGCCAACCTGCATCTTAGCTCACCTCAAATTCTTGTACTTTTCAAGAAGTCGTCGAGCCTCATTTCTCTCCCCGTCGCCTTCTTGAGGGGGCATCATCTAAGTCTAGTCTCTCCTCTTCTTATCTGAGACTGGGGCAACCTTGTTGCTAAAACATCTTCCTCATGTCGTCTTCATTCAAACTTCTTTGAAATAGTGTTGTCTCAACACTATGTCAAAGAGGGGCAAAATGTAGACACCTAAATTTGATTACACTATTTTAGTAATCCTATTTAGTTATCTAAAAAGGCATTATTAATTAAATTTCTATTTAATTAATCCTTTGTCATCCCCTAGTTGATTAATTAATTAATCATCTATAGTCCTAATTGATAAATCAAATAATCTACTATTTATCAATTAAATCCTATTCTTCTATCTAATTCCAAAAATCCCCATTTATTAAATAAATCTATTTGATAAATGAAATCCTCAAATTCAAAAAACCCTAACCTATCTCTAATCCTCCATTTAGCCTAATCCACCCCATCCACCCATGCTAACCAAGCTTAGCCACTAACTCACCCACCCTCATTAATGCCATCCACTTGCACATCTCTAACATCCCTAATCTAATCCTAAACCCAAGCCTAATCCACACCCTAATGTTGTCACATTCCTTAAACAAGTTTAAGACTTTCCTAATCCAACCAAAGTCTCCCCTCAAAAAAAAAACCCAACCACTAAGTCATGAGTGCTCTTACAAAACATAAAGACTCTTACAAGCCCACTCATGACTCTTACACCCATCTTCCACACTCTTCCCTCTTCCACACTCATTCCTCTTACATCCCTCTTACATACTCAACCCCACTCATCATGACTTTAACCAACCCTTAACCCTACCCTCTCACACTCATCCTCCTTGTGACAAGTGTCACCTTCCCATTGGTGCTAAACAAGCACAATCCATGTGCTCCCCTTTGAGTGCATCTTAGCCCTCCTTAAGCCTTCATCCATCCTTGCATCTAAGCCCTCCATCCCTCTACCCCTTGGCCTATAAATTGAATCCCCTCCCAAGCCATTTCATCAACAATATTTGAGCTAAAGTTACCATGCTATTTTGAGAACCAAAGCCATCAATCATACCCTTATAATGCCAAATTGAGAGCTCACAAAGCTACCAATTTGCCATTACCCATCTCCATTGAAGCATCTTTTGAGCATCTTGAGCATACGTCCACAGCAAAAGGACACATCTACAGAATCAAGAAAGCATGGAGTGTTTTCTCTTGTGAGGTTTGCACTTCTTATTTTCTTTCTTAGTCTAAGCATATATGTGAATTTAGTTTTTGGTTTGTGAATGTTTACTTCATTTGTTAATGTTCTTTGCATACTGATTCTGGTTCTACAAGAGGCAGCATTTTTTATTTGTGTAGGATATGGAGGAAGAGCAGTGGTGTTGGAAAATATTAAAATTTAATAATGCAAAGTCACCTTGAGGAACTTGTGTATGCTCTTGGAAAACATGTCATCAAAAATATTCATCATAACATTTTTCCTTCTACATTTTTTTGAATGGAGCCTTCACACACCTAGTGCTCACAAATTTCTACATAATAATGTATGTGAACTTGCAATGCATTGCTATGTGGCAAAATATGTAGAAAATCATGTGATCCTTCATCACAGAAGGTCTTTCACTCGGTGTGCTCATTCATTAAGTTAATCACCCAAGTTTGCATTTGAAATCATGATTTCTCTATTTTGGGCTTAAGAAATGACACAATAACCTAGAAAAGTTACCTAAGAAGAGATGGATTTCACATTCATTCATTAATCAAATATAGCATTTATTCATTGTCACATGAAGTAAAAAACAATTATGAGAATCCATAAAACAATCTCATAAGGTCCAAAGCTAACATCTAACATTAGTTCATCCTTTAACATTCATTAATAGTAGTACATAAACACATAACATTCAATAACATGTGAAATAAGGTATTTAAACATGCCTCAACCAATTATGATTTAATTTTGGAACACCTGCCTAATTAGTTTGTAATTTTGTTCTCACAGAAAATTATAAAATATAAGAACAATTGTGCCAAAAAGAGTGTATAAAGATTATTTTCGTGCACCAACCATGTTTTTTTAGCTCTTTTGGCACAATCATTCTTACAATTTTCTGGCTCAATCTCCAACTGGTCAGTATATGTTTTCAAAAAATTGTTGTTGGATTATGAGCAAGGAAAAAGAGAAATATCAAACTTGAAAAACATGTACATAAATGCAATTAATTTTATAAATTCAATTTTATAAAATTACAAAGAGAACCATAGAATTATAAGAAACTATTTTAGTTTGTACTATTTGACAATTATAGTTACAAGTGATAAAATTATATACCTTTAATGATTCAGACAGCGTAAATAATGGCAATGAAGTATTGCAGAAGGTACAAGATCAATTGTGCCCCCCAATGTAGATAGCACTATTAAGGTAGAGAATAGTTACATCCATACATACATACATGCATACGTACATGGTTAAGTGCTATCTAAATGTGTCCAAGGCATCTGCATACTGGAGACATACTTTGTCCTACCAAGTTGCCTACACACATGTATCCATGAGATCAAGACCATTGAGATACTGTTAGGAACCTGTGTGTTCCTTCTGTTTATTTTGTCAGAGTAGTGTTGTTGGACGCATATGCTTTGTAAGTCGTCCCGTGAGTATATTTTATTATCCCACATGCATAGGTAGTATTAATTTTCTAGATCGTACTCAGTATATAAGAATAGGTTGAGGCCCTTGATGGGCACGGATGAATTTATTGTATTGAGCTTGCTCAAAGGAGGTTACCCCCTCGAAGTGGCCTGCGATCAGTAGATTCATTCTGAGTTCTGCTATCACTTTGTATTCTGTTATTTCGAGCATTCTCACGATATTGCCATAAGGAGGTTCTTCACATCTGGTATCAGAGCACTCTCTTGGGCTCGCTGGGTGGAAATTACATCAAATTTTTTTTTCTGTCGTGGCCTTCAGGAGCAAAAATCATGGAAGAAGAAATGGCATCCCTCAAAACCAAACTTCAAGATCTGGATGACAAAATTCTGGGTCTTAACTTTCAGCAGTCAGCCATGAGCCGAAACCATTCAGGAGATACTGGGTCCTCTTCTGGCAATTTTCGTGGACCAAAGCTTGATTTTCCATGCTTCGATGGTTCTGATCCGACTGGATGGATCTATAGGGCAGAGCAGTATTTCAGCTTGCATAATACTTTGGATAACCACAAAGTCCCCCTTGCATCTTTTCATTTGGAACATGAAGCTCTTCAATGGTTTCGTTGGTACATCAAGGCTAATGTAGGCCCAACATGGACAAAATTGTGCACCCTCATTTTGGAGCGCTTTGGCCCTAGTTCCTTTGATGATTTCACAGGAGCACTTACTAAACTGCGTCAAATAGGCACTGTAAGAGAATACCAGACAGAGTTTGAAAAATTAGCTAATCACACAGAGGGCTTGTCTGATGAATTCTTCCGTAGTTGTTTTGTCAGTGGTCTGAAGGATGCACTTCGCTCAGAAGTCAAAATGTTTCGACCTACTACAATGATGGAAGCCCTTGGGTTGGCTAAGTTAGCGGAAGACAAGATTAGTGCTCTACAACGCTCCAGATCTAATTTTGTTCCATTCAGAAATACAGGTTCTCACAACCCTCCAGTCATACCAGCTCCCAGAACTACTCCGATCAAGCACTTGTCTGAAACAGAGATGCGAGTCAGGCGAGACAAAGGACTTTGTTATAATTGTGATGAGAAATGGTCTCGGGGCCATAGATGTGTTCAGCAAAAGCTCTATCTCTTGGATGTGGATTCTCCACCGGAACTGGAAGAATATGTAGATGCTCAGGAAACAGTGGATGATGCAGTTGAGCCTCACCAGCCTGAACCTCCTTCACCAGAAGCTCCACCAGAGATATCTGTCCATGCTTTGGCAGGAGTCACTACTCCACAAACCATGCGGGTCCAGGGTTTCTTCAAGAAGATCCCTCTTACTATACTCATTGATTCTGGTAGCACTCATAACTTCATTGATCCACGAATAGCCAAACAGGCTGATTGCTTTATCCATCCCTGCTCTAGCTTTGAAATCATGATTGCCAATGGGGGCACTTTACCTTGTAAAGGGAAATGTCACAATGTGCGTCTCTCTATTGGAGATTATAACATGCGCTCTGACATGTTTGCCTTACCCTTAGGTGGCTGTGATGTGGTTTTGGGTGCCCAATGGTTACGCACTCTTGGCCCCATTCTCTAGGATTTTGCTGAACTTTGGATGCAGTTTTCAGCCGAGGGGCACCAACACACTTTGAAAGGCTTACAACCAGGGTCTCTCAGCATCATCAGCTCACACCGTATGGAAAAACTTCTTAAGAAGAATTCACATGGTGTCATCGCTCAGCTCCATTCCATTCAGATGCAGCCATCAGCAGTCTCTAGCACTCCTGCCGATCTCCAACACATTTTGGACAAGTATTCTGGTGTATTTGCTGAACCTGTGGGATTACCTCCTTCTCGTCCAGAGGACCACCGTATTCAGCTCCTTCCTGGCAGTGTTCTGCCCAACATCAGGCCCTACCGCTACCCATTTCATCATAAGACCGAAATCGAGATACTTGTCCGTGACTTACTGAAGCAAGGTATTATTCGCCCTAGTACCAGTTCCTTTTCTTCTCCAGTTCTGCTTGTTCGCAAAAAAGATGGGTCATGGTGACTCTGCATTGATTTCCGAGCACTTAATCATCTCACTATAAAGGACAAGTTCCCCATTCCAGTTGTTGATGAACTTCTTGATGAACTTCATGGGGCTCATTTTTTCTCCAAGTTAGATCTTCGTTCTGGGTATCATCAAATTCGGGTTAATGAGGAGGATATACCTAAAACTGCCTTCCGCACACATGATGGTCACTATGAATTTTTAGTCATGCCCTTTGGCCTCACGAATGCTCCTTCAACATTTCAAGCAGTGATGAATAACATATTTCGACCATACCTCCGAAAATTCATTCTGGTCTTCTTTGATGATATCCTCATTTATAGAAAAACTTGGGCTGAGCATCTCCATCATCTGGAGCTTGTCTTGCAACTTCTCTCTGATCATCAACTCTGTGCAAAACTATCTAAATGTGTGTTTGGCCAGGAGGAAGTGGAGTATCTCGGGCATATTGTTGCACACCATGGAGTGCGGGTGGATCCTACAAAAATAGATGCCATGAAAACTTGGCCGCATCCTAAAACTCTCAAGAGCCTTCGAGGTTTTTTAGGGTTGACTGGCTACTACCGCAAGTTTGTCAAAGATTACGGAAAAATTGCAGCACCATTGACAGCTCTGTTAAAAAAGGATGCCTTCTCCTGGACCCCTGTTGCTGAGACTGCATTTGAACAACTGAAACAGGCTATGTGCAGTACACCTGTTCTCGCGATGCCAGATTTTTCCAAACCCTTCACTATTGAGAGTGATGCTTGCGGCAATGGATTGGGTGCTGTTCTCCTGCAAGATGACCATCCTATTGCGTTCACTAGCAAAGCCCTCTCTGGTAAGAATCTAGCCCTCTCTACTTATGAAAAAGAAATGATGGCTATTTTGCATGCTGTACAGAAGTGGCGGCCATACCTCTTAGGGAGTCATTTTTGCATCAGAACCGATCACCAAAGTCTGAAATACTTCCTGAAACAACGGGTATCCTCTCCTACACAACAGAAATGGGTCAGCAAACTCATGGGGTATGATTATGAGATCACCTACAAGAAGGGTAAGGAGAATATTGTGGCAGATGCTCTTTCTCGCACATTTGATAATCAAGCTTCCCTTTTCGCTATTTCTATGCCCATTCCCAATTGGTTAGCGTCTATTCAGCAGGGCTATGACAGTGACTCTTCTTTATCTCAAATCATTCACCAACTAGCCAATAATCCTTCTGCTATACCACATTACTCTTGGGATGGTGCTTCTCTTCGATACAAGGGTCGGCTAGTGCTTCCTCAGAACCCAGCTCTACATCAGGCTATTTTTTATGAACTCCATGCTTCTCCTTCAGCAGGGCACTCAGGCTTCCTCAAAACTTATGAGCGAGCAAGGAGAAACTTCTTTTGGAAAGGGATGAAACAGACGATTCAACAGATGGTGGCTGAATGTGATACTTGCCAACGCCACAAGGGTGAAACGACCCTCCTTCCTGGCTTGCTCGAACCATTGCCCATCCCTACACGGATTTGGACTGATATTTCTATGGATTTCATTGAAGGGCTTCCTAAATCCGGTGGCAAGACAGTGATCTTGGTTGTGGTTGATTGTCTCTCAAAATATAGTCATTTTTGTGCCCTCAGCCACCCCTATACTGCCTCCTCTGTTGCACAAATCTTCATGGACCAGATATTTCGTCTTCATGGACTCCCTTCCATTGTCTCTGATCGTGATGCAACTTTTACCAGTCATTTTTGGACTGAACTGTTTCAGAAAACTGGCACCAAACTGAAGATGAGTTCAGGCTATCACCCACAAACTGATGGTCAAACTGAAATTGTCAATAAATGCTTGGAAACTTATCTTCGTTGCTTCACTTTCGAACAGCAACATCAGTGGGCCAAGTGGCTCCCTTTAGCTGAATGGTGGTACAATACCTCTTACCACACTGCCTCTAAAATGACTCCATATGAAGCAGTATATGGTCAGGCACCTCCAGTGCTCCTTCCCTACACTCCCAACAGCTCACCAGTCCAGGCAGTTGACATAGTTCTCCGCAACAGGGATCAGATTCTTCGTACCTTACAGGATAATCTTCACATGGCCCGTAATCGGATGAAACAGCAAGCAGATCAACACCGTTCTGAGCGCTCATTTCAAGTTGGGGATATCATTTTTCTTCGTCTACAGCCATACAAACAATCCTCCCTAAAGCTGAAAGGGCGTCATAAGCTGGCCCCAAAATTTTATGGGCCTTATAAGGTTCTGCAGAAGATTGGTTCAGTTGCTTATAAACTGGAACTTCCTCCTTCTTCCCGCATTCATCCAGTCTTTCATGTTTCTTGTCTAAAGAAAGTTTTGGGTACCATTGTCAGAGCACAAACTACTCTCCCTGAAATGGATATGGAAGGATCCATTATCCTAGAGCCGGTGGCAATCATTGACCAGCGCACTCGCCAGCTTCGCTCTCGCTCCATCTCTGAGGTCTTGATTCAGTGGCATGGCATGCAACCAGAGGATGCTACCTGGGAACCCCTTCTTCAGATTCAACAACAATTTCCACACCTTAAGCTTTGAGGACAAAGCTTTTTTCTAAGGGAGAGGGGATGTTAGGAACCTGTGTGTTCCTTCTGTTTATTTTGTCAGAGTAGTGTTGTTGGACGCATATGCTTTGTAAGTCGTCCCGTGAGTATATTTTATTATCCCACATGCATAGGTAGTATTACTTTTCTAGATCGTACTCAGTATATAAGAATAGGTTGAGGCCCTTGATGGGCACGGACGAATTTATTGTATTGAGCTTGCTCAAAGGAGGTTACCCCCTTGAAGTGGCCTGCGATCAGTAGATTCATTCTGAGTTCTGCTATCACTTTGTATTCTGTTATTTCGAGCATTCTCACGATATTGCCATAAGGAGGTTCTTCACAGATACTCTAACAAATATGTAGTTCCAGTTTCTAATTTTTTTGATGTAGTTTTATTCCTATAACCAAGTATGTGTAGGATCATGTTCAACCAAACTAGGCTCTTAAGTGGCAATAAAAAATTAGAAAATTACGGTTATGTCAACTTGATGTGCAATTTTTTACTTGTTATTAACTTTATATCAAAAAGTTGACAAAAATGAATCTCTAGAAAATTGAATCTAGTTTCTAAACTACTAGGATTTATCTCAAAAAAAAAAAAAATTGATTGGTCAAAATTTTTAATTTTAATGCAATATTACAAAAATTTTAGAACAAAAATAAGAAGTAGACGTATTTTTGACCACCTTAATCAAAATTAATGATAATATTTTAAAATAATATTCTAGATATAAGTAGTAGACTCATGCCTGGATGTGACACATACTTTTGGGTATTTTTGTTCTAAACAAATAATTAATAATTAATTTTTTACATTAGTATTTTTGGAATAAAAAACTCTCGTGTCTGACCACCTTAACTAATTCAAAACTCTACAAAATTCAATTTTTCATTTTTTTCCTTATAGTAGAAGGAACATAGAATGTGATGCATCTTTTGGATTTAAAAAATGTTGTACCATTTGAAAGTTATAGTTTTTTTTCAAGTAGTGTGTTAGTCAACACTTTATACATAGCTCCATTAGAAAATAAGTAATAATTACTTACTAAACTCATAATTTGACAAACCTTACATTTATGAAAAGATAAGAACATTCTTAAGAAACCCTTTTCATTTCCTCAAATTTTGGTGAAAAAAAGGTCGTCAACTACATGTTTGAAGTAAAAACCACATAAAAACAAGCCAAAAGCACATTTTTAGGATGTTTTTAAAGTTGACCATATAGGTTTGGTATCAAAAGATAGAGTAGACCTTATAAAGATATTAATTGTTTCCATTTAGTATTAGGGTGGGTGGGAAAAAAGTTGGAATAGATTTTGAAATGGTTTGAGATATTTCAAAATGACAGATTTTTCTAATCGTCACTTTTTGGTACACCGAGATCCTACACATACCCAACCATTGGTGAGCTTTACTCACCTATTAAACCTCTTCACCTTCATACACCCACTCAGGCGAATTGGGTGGTTTTTTATAATTACAATATTGTAATACCCTATTGCAACCTTTGTGATGTAGTTTACAATTAATGTAAGGTTAACCTAAATAGATCCTAACTCACTCCTTATATAGTTATGTTTAAAAGATTGTGACAATAATCACTAGGTCTAAATAGAGTAGTCAAGTTAATGTTGGAACATAGAGTTTAGCCTTCTATTTTCAAAAGTTAGCTACACTAGATACATATAATGTCTTAAAATATAAGCTCATGATTTAACATTTAATATCTTAAAATAGTTAAGTGCTACCTAACTAAATCCAATGCGTCTGCACACTAGAGGCATACTTTGCCTACTAGGCTGCCTACATACTCATAGCTACAAGATCAAGACCCTTGAACTACTCACTATAATCAATATGTAGTTCAGGTTTCTAATTTTTTTGATGTACTTGTATTCCTATAACCACTGGTGAGCTTTACTCACCTAATACAACTCTTCATCATCATATAGCCACTCAAGCGAATCAGGAAGTTTTCTATAATTACAATATTGTAATACCCTAGCGCAACCTTTGTGTTTTAGTGTATAGTTAATGTAAGGTTAACCTATACATGTCCTAACTGACTCCTTATATAGTTATGTTTAAAATCTTGGGACAATAACCATGGCCATGCTACCTATTGAGTGAGTTTTATTATTTTTTGGTTGAGTGAAGATCTCTCTCTTTATCTAATGTATACATATATGCATACATACATACAAACATATACACATATATACTTATATATGAATGTATGTATGTATGTATGTATGTGTATGTGTATGTGTATGTGTATGTGTATGTGTATGTATATGTATTTGTATATGTGCATATGTATGTATGTATATGCATACATACATATATACATATACAAAGATCACAAGGACATGAAAACTAAATCCTAAATCTCCACTACCCTCCACAATCCACTAGATCTCTCTCTATATATGCATACATACATATATATATACATGCATATACATAAATAAATATATATACACATAGAAATATACATACATGTGCATATGCAATTTTATCACCTTAGAAAATTATATTTATCCTACTAGCTAGGAATAACTGATTGTTCATTTTATTATACCTAATCTAATGATAGTTCCATAAGAATTTGTAATCAACCCAACTAAGAGCAACTAAACCAATTTAACTATGTTATGGCTCTTTTCTTTCTAAAAGTATATGCTATGATATGTTTTTCTAAAATTTCTTGCCCATTTTTCCTGATCTACATTATTTTTGTGCTGGATCTTGAGCTAAGTCAGTTAGCATGGTTTGAGTGAGTTTTATTGTTTTATTATTTGGATTTTGGAATATGGACTTTGTTTTATCATTGGATTTGTTCAAGTCCTAATTCTAATGAAGTCACAAAGTGGTTTTTAGGGTGGAAAGGGCTATATAAAGAAGAGAAAACTTGAAACATTGAATGTTGAAATGCTGAAATGAAAGCTATCGATGATCAACCACCTATGGTAGAGTTACAACACAATGTGAAGTTGATTTTAGATATATATATTTAAAAAAAAAAACACAAAATAAATCATTCCCTATTTGTTTTGATTGTGGAGAGTTGCATGCAAAAGATAGTGGAGAGCTCCGAATGAGGGTGGAGAGCTCTAAACATTGGTGAAGATTTCATTGTCATGCCCTTGTGATCACCGCATTTTTTTTGTGCCCTTATGATTTCTAAATTTTGTTGTCATGCCCTTTTTGAAGATCAATGGAGATCTAGGACTTCATTGTTGTGCCCTTGTGATCTTTGTGCCCTTGCTTTATGATTGCATTGTTGTGTCATGCCTTTGTGATCTATTTGCCCTTTACAGTACTACAACATTTGGGGTCAAATCATGACAACAATTTGCAATGGTGGTGTAATTTGTGGTGTTCAAGACAAATTTAGTAGTTCTTTCTATGTGATTTTATTCAAGGGGAGAAGAGGTACCTATGTAAATATTCTTTTCTTTTCCTTCTAAACATGCATTTCTTTATATTTCCCCCAACAAGTGATTAGAGAAGCTTCTCTTTATGTATATGTATGTATATATGTACATACATACACACATATGTGTGTGTCTATATATGTATGTATGTATATATACTAATATCTCTTTGTTTATATACATATGGGTGTGTACGTATGAATATATACATATATATGTGTGTGTATATAAATATACATACATATAAACATACATATATAGAGATCGCAAGGGCATGACAATGAGATGCAGAGATACATATATACATACATACATACATACATACATACATATACACATTCATACATACATACATCTGCATATGAAATTTTATTAGCTTGGAAAATTGTATTTGATCTTTTCTCAATCACCAAGAGATAATATAATTTGTAAGTATAGATTTTTGCATACTTAGTTTGGTATGAATAGTTTCAATTGAATTTGTCTAAGGAGAGTGAGTTTACTCATGATGATAATGGCTCCATGTATTGGATCTTTAGATGAGAGAGACTTATAGAAGATTAGATGGTGTTTATAGATATGGGATGATTTGTTTGTGTGAATGGCTAATTGGGAAAGTTGTAGAAAATTAGGGTGTCAATTGTAAGTAGTTTCATTAATTTGATGACGGAATTAGCTTTGGAAGTGGGATGATCAAGATTGGCATGTCCATCCTTATGATAGATGTCTCTATCTAGTAATAGAAAACTACCTAAAATGACAAGCGAAAAATTACTAAATATATGTAAAATCATAAGAATGTTCACCTAAAATATTTTTGAAGGACAAACATATAATAAAATTATAATTTGGTGGAAAAATCCATGAGCTATGTGACTATTCCACTGTCTAGTAGTGGAAACTCTTCACGTTAAATATGAAGATCTTGAAATTAAAAAAGATAAATATTAGATATCTATATTTGTGTTTTAGTGATAACAAATATACAGTCTAATTTTAAGAAACTAATAGTCTTAAATGTATATGATTAAATAAAATAAAAAAGAGTAATAGTTGTAGTTGTACAATTCTAGTATTATTGATTATGTTAAACAAAATGTTCAATAAAACAAGTATGAAGTATCATAAATGGATCATCTATTCGATCCTATTATGACTTAATGTGAATGCATCTAATTATTTCCTGACGATATTATGCACAAGATCTTTACTCAATCATCAATAGATAATATAATCTGTAAGTATAGATTTTTGCATACTTAGTTTAGTATGAATAAATTTGATTGAATGCAAAGATAATTGCTTGTGTAAATTCAAGACATGAATGATTAATTTAATTTAGCACAAGTACTATGCAAGTGTGTATATTTGCATTTAAAGAATTTCACTATGTGAACTAATTTACATACATACATGCACATATGCAAACAATCATCATAATCAGTTATCCTTGAATCTGACCAAAGCAATTATATATAAACAAGAGATACATGTTTAGAATGAAAAGAAAAGAACATTTACATAGGTACCTCTTCCCCTTGAAGAAAATCATAGAGGAAGGGCACCAACATCACAAGGGAATGACAAAAAAATCATAGATCTCATTTGATCTCCACCAACATTTAGAGATCTCCACCCTCATTTAGAGTTTTCCACCCTCTTTCATATGTAACACTCCACAATGAATAAAAACAAATGGGTAATGATTAATATCATATTTTCATTTTTTTTTGTTTATAATCCATAATCCATAATCCACAAGATCTCTCTATATACATGCATACATACATACATACATACATACATACATACATACATACATACATACATATATATATATATATATATATATACATGAAAACAACAATGCACTTTCTAAGAGTTTAAAATTGATCAAGAAAATTAATGTTTTACAAGAAAATGCATCTGAAGAACTATTAGCTCAGAAGCAAGAACATGGTGTTGAAATAGTACAAAAAGTGTTTGACCCAAGAGGCTTGCAATTGAGGGTGTTGACCAATCTTGAAAACTTGAATGCTAAAATGAAAGCTATCAATGATCAAACACCAATGCCAGAGTTACAACACACTATGAAGTTGATTTTAGATAAGATAGAGGTAGATATTCAAAAGTTTTATAATCAAAATTTATGGTAAGAGAGAAAAGAAGAATGAACGGCTTTAGAAAGAGACTGCATAGTAGAAACAATAGCTAGAAAGCATAGAGGATATTATGGGAACCAAAGTGTTTTGATAGGTACTATGATATTAGAAATTGGAATCACTTGCAAGTGTCTTTCAGAATTTATAGTGCAACTATCAAATTCTTATAAGAGTGTTTCAAGTATTGGCACAGTCAACTTGTGATGATCCCAAGTATCAAATGCTTATAAGAGTGTTTCAAGGTTGGGAACCACTTCAACATCCTTTGCATGGTTTAGAGTTAATATCATTGTGGTAGAGGCTTTTGCAAGGGAATGAGCCCTATGATTATGGCATTTACACAAAAGAAAAACTTACTTCTTCAACTCCTTACACTCAACTCTTCACTAAATTTATTCTTCAATTCCTTACGTATGCAATTTTATCACCTTTGGGAAACTATATTTGATCCTACTAGCTAGGAACAATTAATTGTTTATTTTATTGGACCTTATCTATTGATAGTTCTACAGGAATTTGTAATCAACCTAGCTAATTAGCAACTAGATCCATCTAACTAGTTATGGCTAGTTTCATTCAAAAAATATCTACTATGGTATGTTTTTGTAAAATTTCTTGTGAACTCTGCCCATTTTTCCTAGTCTGCATTATTTTTATGGAGGATCTTGAGGTAAGTCACTTAGCATGGGTTGAGTGAGTTTTATTTTTTAATTATTTGGATTCTAGAATATGTATGTAGCTGGATCAATTATTTTGTTGTTTAGCTAAGATGTGATAAGCACCTTAAAAAGATCTTTAAATATACATGTTCAAAAGGAGATATAAAGAGACACCTATTTAGAAGGAAAAAATCAACATTTACATACCCTTGAAGAAAATCACAAAGCTAGGGCATGATAAAAAAAAATTGGAGAGCAAGGGCACAACACAACAACAAGAAATCAGAGCAAAGGCATGACATGAAAACAAAAAAACAAAGCAAGAGAATGACACCAAAATCATAGAGAAAGGGCACAAAAATGAAATGAAGAGATATATCATAGGAACAAAATGCACCAAGCACATATACATAATCATGAGGCACATTCCCTTGCAGAAGCCATATCCCAATTAAATATATGTATATATCAACCCACCTAATCAATAGCTAGAACCATTTAACTGGTTATGGCTTGTTTCTTTCTAAAAATATCTACTATGATATGTTTTTGTAAAATTTATTGTGAACTCTAACCAGTTTTGCTAGTCTACATTATTTCTATAGAGGATCTTGAGTTAAGTCACTTAGCATGAGTTGACTGAGGCTTTTTTTTTTTTTTGAATTTTGGAATATGTATGCAGTTGGATCAATTTTTTTGTTGTGTAGATAAGATGTAATAAGAACCTTAAAAAAGATCTCTAAATATACATGTTTAGAAGGAGATATAAAGAGATACCTATTTAGAAGGAAAAGAAACCAGCATTTACATACCCTTGAAGAAAATTGTGGAGCTAGGGCATGGCAATGAAATCGCAGAGCAAGGGCACAACACGACAACAAAATCATAGAGCAAGGGCATAACACCAAAATCATAGAGTAAGGGCACGAAAATAAAATGCAGAGTTTACAAGGGCATGACAACCAAATCATAGAGCCAAGGCATGACAACAAAACGCAAATATCACAATAGTGAAATCACAAAGCAAGGGCACAACAATTAAATGCAGAGATATATCATAGGAATAAAATGTACCAAGCACAAGGGCATGACGACATTCATAGATCTCCACCCTCATATGGAGCTCTCCACCTTCTTTTGTGTGCAACTCTCCACAATTTTTTAAAAAAAGGGGAATAATTTATGTTGTGTTTTTCTTTTTTTGTTTATACTTACGTGGGCATTACAATTAAAATAGTGTTGGGAAAAATTACAACATAAAAAAACTTGAAAATCACCACAAATTAGACCGTTGTCATAAATTATCATCACAATTTGACCCCAAATGTTGTAGTGAGAGAAAGGTCCAAGAATCCTAAATCCTAAATCATGAAAAGCAGAGTCATGTATAGTTGAAATGTGTGGTCACTTGTATTGGAGGTGGAGACGGTTCTCTTAGTGAAGACCCAATCAATATCTTAAGATGCATAACCCCCATACTCACACCATTAACAAAATTTTAATACAATTCTTTAAATTGTAGCATATTGGAAGCTTCAATTTTGAAAATTTGGAAATTACAAATTCTTGTCATTTTCAAAGATGGTTTCAGAACTTGATAGTACTAGTATGGATTTCTTTTTTCTTTTTTTTCTTTTAATAGTATTTTTTGTTGGGGAGATTAAAATGAAAGTGTATTATAATTTATTTTATATCTTTAATTACAAATTCTATAAGGTCTTATCTATAAATCTTTGTAGTTTCCAATTATTGGTATATCTAACTTAATCATTTTTTTGGGAAATCTAAATGTAATTAATTAGCCATTAAATTTTGGTTTGTAATTAGTTTATATCATTAGTAGTTTTTGGAATTGATTGTGTTTGTCTGAATTTCTATTTTTTAGGTCATATTAATGATGGTTCATGGAGGACCCCAACCAATGGTTATTTACTAAGTGAAACCCCAAATATTGACTTACAGACACAAAATTTCAAAGAAAAATATGATATTTCAATATAAGTTGAGGAAATTAATTTATGGTGTATAGTAACTATGCCCTATTTGTATTGCACAAGTGAAACCCAAGTGATTAGGTTTTACCATGAAATCTCTTAAAATATAATTAGTTTTTACCATGAAATCTCTTAAAATATACATTCTTATGGTCCATGCTAATCAATCTTAATCTTGATTTGAAATAGGTTATATTAAACCCAAACATAGCAATTTTTTCACACTAAATATCCTTGTATGGCCTTTTGATGTGGATTAGTATTTACGTTGAATTGGATGAATCATCCTTTATGAGGGAAAATCTTTTGAAGGAAAGAAATTTATATTTGAATGCATATACATTTATAAACAACAACTGCTTGTAATGTCTTATACTAAATAATAGTATTATCACAATCACTTTTTTATAATGTAACCAAGATGTGGAAGCATAGAACAAAACAAGATGGTAGTGAAGATTTATAAGGTTATATTAATCCAGTAGGACCATAAACATAGACAATAGCATTGCAAACACTAAGCCTATTTTGAAATGGCCATATTTTGTAGTTGAATGCCTCTTCTAAATCAAAAAGTCATAAAGAAGAAGGATACTACTACTTGTTTCTCCAATGAGACATTCAAAATCATATGGAATATAATGATTGTAGTACATGCATAAATGAATGAAATGGCTTTAGAAGTTTTCCCGAATGCTTGTTGGATGCGTCAATATGAGTTCTTTAGAACAAGGTAAAACATTCCATCAAACCATAATGCATAGAGGAATTTTTTTAGATGTGGTTACAACCCCTTTTAGTATGCCAATATGGGAGCTTTGGAATAGGGTACAAACATCCATAAAACTGTAATGCATAGAAGAATTTTGTCATATGTGGTTACAACCCCTAGTAGTGTGGCAATATGGGATCTTTGGAATAGAACATGGAAATAAATCAATCCATAATGCATAGAGGAGTTTTGTCAAACATGGTTACAATTTCCTAGTAGATTATGCATATTCATAATGTGGGAGCATAGACAAGGCATGTACAACTATAGATAGAAGCAAATAAAAAACTCTCTCCAACATGTTGAAGCTTAAGTGCTCTACTTCTTTGTGCATCTATTTATGACATTAGAGTCTGCATCATAGCTTACCTATGCATATAGAAGAAAATCAAAACACTCTCCAATCCATTGAATCTTACATGTTATGTTTCTTTGTAAATTTATTTATGACATTAGAGTGTAGATTATAGCTTATTTATGCATTATTGTCTCTTAAATCTTTGTATGTCCATAGCTCATCTAGAATTTTGAAAGGTCATCATATCTAGATATGAATATATCTTTCCACAATATAGATTTATTCATTGTAAACAAGATTGTGGTCTATGTAGCATTCTTATTCATAGGTTAGAACATTTGGTGGTTATGTTTGCATTGTCTTCTCAGATATTTATGACACAATTCTATATATATTGTCTTATTATAGTTATGATCACAACAAAGTTCTACTAGATAAAGGATAATAGCTACAATTACAATGACTATTAACATTGATAATTGCAATGACTATAGCAGTTATTTATTGTAGAATTAATTACCTACAATTATACAACTTTATCAGAGTAAGGACACACTTCCCCTTAATGTAGGAAAAAATTCTTTTTAAGAATGAAATATGAAAAGAAAAGACCAACAAAAACCATCGGCTTAAATAAAGTATTGTGACCATTGAAATCTTGATGCAGTGGGCCTAACAACCTTTAATGGGTGCAAATTTACTTTCATGCACTCTGTGAGAAAAGCAACATACAATCAACCTATCCAAAATTATGTTTATATTATATTTATATGTTGCTTACAATCAACATATCCAATTTTTTTTTTCTTATAATCAATCTATTGAGTCTTATATTTTTATTTTCCAACAATTTTGTCCTTTTGATATTTAATATTTGTATAATTAAAGTAAATGATTATTTACATTTTTTAATCTAGTAGTAAGCATTTATTTTTCCAATTTAATATCTTATATAATATTTATTATCTAGTAGTAAACATTTATTTTCCCAATTTAATATCTTATATAATATAAAAAAATAGAAAATTAAAATTAAAATTTATTTACCCATATCATTTTTACATTATTATTATAAAAAAATATTAATATAGATATATCTTTCATATTGATTTATTTTTATGATTGTTATTTATAATTTTAATTTATTAGTAGTTAAGAATTATTATATATATATATATATATATATATATATATATATATATATATATATATATATATATATATATATATATATATATATTATTTTTTATTTTTTGAAATAAAAATTATTTGCATCCATCAATATAAAACATGTTATTAAAAAAATAAAAGATGACTTTATCATGTTTAAATTTTTATGATTTTATTTTATTTGTATTGTAGGCTTTTGCCTATTTTTAATGAAAATATTAATAAATTTGTAATTTTAATTTTGATTTATAAGAATAAGGTCACTTATTCTTACATCACAAAGCTTTTGGAAATAAATTACTACATAATGTAGGGTATTTATTTTAACTATAATTTTTCATCTTGTTCGGTAAGAGGCCAAAGCCAAGATTAGTTATTATGTATTATTATTAATTATTGTTTTATTAAGCATGAGTAGATTCGAAGCCAAGACCTCTTCGATACGAAACTCACAATTTACCGTTGTATTATAGGCTCTTGCCTTACTTTAACTATAATTTTAGTAGATTATTATATATTTAAAAAAATATTTCTCAACAATATAAAAAATTATTCAAAGATTATTTATCAATATAATAATTTTTTAATTGATGAGTCAACTCAAACCCAAGACCTCATCCATAAGTGACTCACAAGTTCTTGCTCTTGCCTACTTTATTTATTTATTTTAATTTAGTTACAAAAGATTTTTTTTTAAATTAATATAATCTTTAATTTATTATTTATATACTATATTATTGTTAAAAGAACTTTAAGGAATTATGTATTCTTTAGTTTTAAAATAGTTTAAATATTTATATTATTTTCTTTATCATATTTTTCCTTTGATCTTTATTTAAAATAATAAGAAATGGGGATGAGATGCCATTGAAAGATAAAACTATTACACTAATTTTAAAAGTCTAAGGAACCAAGTATGACACTTTATGACTCTTGTTGGCCCCATGGAAAAGACTTAGTCTAAACTCCTCTTGAGTGAAATCACTCCATAGTCAATCCTAACTCGGTAAGGTGTCTCATCTACTAAAAACTTGAATGAAGACACCCCACTACTTAGTAAACTCATTTACAGATATTTGTACTAGCTCGTCATCAATAGGACTATCTCCAATAGTTGCTAACTCAATCTTAAAAATTCTAATCTAGTGAGGTAACTTGTGACATCTTCTCCCTAGTTCATCTAAGTATTCTTCAACTTCTCTCTGAGAATCATCTTCATGTTGTTGGTAGCATTTTTGTACACATTGAAAATGTCATCCCACACTTTCTTCATTGTATCTTTCTCTAAGACATATGGAACAGTATGATCCTTGATAGCATCAAAAATTATCCTCCTTTCCTTGGCATCTTCCTTCTTGTAAAACACAAGATTTGTTGCATATCTAGGTACAACTACAATGGTGGTAACATAATCCTTGATACCATTCTATTCCAACAAAAAAGAAAGTTCAACCTTTTAGACACCAAAATTTGAGACACCATCCAATCTGTCTTGATCACTCAAACAAGATGAAGACATCTCAAGGGATAAAAGAAAGAATAAATCTAAAGAGATCAACCTAGGTTATAAACCTATTAGCCAAAATTCCTTCCCACCAAAAAAAAACAAATTTAAATAATAATCCATTCAACGATTGCCTAGGAATTTTTTATGAAATAATATAACATTGGCTATATTCATTATTTCATATTATTCCTTAGAATGTTTTAAGTCGTTACCATACTATTTGCATAGTCACGAGCAATTAAGTGCTAATTAGGATCGAGATGACAAAAGTGTGATTGCCTTGTGTTCAAATCATCGTAGAGTATATTGGCTTAACTAAGGTTGAGGCAACGAATGCACGCTTTTCTTTGTCTTCACTTGATCAAAAGATTATATTAATACACTATGGCTTAGGTCACAACAATGCAAAAAGAGTAATTTTTTAATGTTTTAAAGATACATCTCACACCAAATGTTAGATCTTTTAGATCTATAGCCAACACATGATTGAAATAGGTTAAGAAGTGGCTAAGGTTTGAGTTGTGATCGAGCAATTTCCTTATGTTTCACTTTGTTGCAAGGATAAAGGGTACACCTAAGATTAAGGTGCTGAAGGTGCAAGTGCAGTTAGAATATTAGTCTTTGTAGTGTCATGACAGTTAATAAAGAATTTTAAGAGCAGGTTGTGAAGCAGCAATAATCAATGGGTCACAGTTTTGCAAGGAGTAACTATTATTGAAGAACCTAGTGAAATTGCAATCATGAGTAGTCAACCATAAAGTATATAGTTTAGTTGTTGATAGAGTGGTAGAATGCTAAGAGATATTTGGTCCACATGTCAAGGCTTGATGGATAACTCTAGTTGACCAAATGACACAACTAATTTGGCAAGTTGATGATAGCAGAAAAAGATCCTTGATGATGAAACCAATCTTTTAGATCTCCTACAACCACTTTTAGTTTTCCCTAGGTTTAATAAATAAAAAGAGATACTCCACCAGCACCTATTGATCCATCCATTTAGTCACAAGTCAATGACTATCATTCCTAACCTCTTACAACTTTGTTTGGTGAGGAAGTGATCATCTCGTGTATGGATTCAGACTATGATCAAATCTTTCCAATTTTGTAGTGATTATTCTCTTAAGATTTGATTGTAGTGGTTCAATTTTGTCATATGATGGAAGTTATCCATGTTATGCTTGCACTATAAAAGAAAATGTTGTACTCTTTCTTAGGGTTGGATTTTCTCTATTTCTCCAATATTGCCTTGGCATGCTACTACAAATTCCCTCTTTTCCTCTGAGTTATATGACATCCTATCTTATCTCTTTTAGCCATTGATGTATTGTACTAGCTTATTCTGCCTCTCTTCAATGTACTATGAATATTTATAATCTATATTTTTGTATATTTGTTGGCCTCTAAATGATAAAAAGTGAAGCATTTTTTCCTTGTTTCACTCACGTGGTCATCTAATATATATGTGGTTAATAGATTAAAGAAATTCTCAATCCATATATATTTGGACTATCATGATAATGGTACTGTGCATTTATGGGTAGAGATTGATCTAACACCTTATTTTGGTGCATCACCTCTTTAGAATAGATTAGATAGTTAATTTTATTTATTCTTTCTCCCTTTTCTCTTCAAGAATAGTTTAAGTGCATCCTAATAGTAGAGGAAGTCGTCCTTCTCTAGGGACTCAACCTCATAGTTCAAGTCCCATAGCTTGGATGTGGTTTCCATGATTCACAATGTTGTCATTAGATAAAAACTTTGGACAAGGGTGCAAACTTTTGTGACAAAAAAACCCTTGATTTCTTTCTTAGGAAAAATATTTCTACCCTCAACACTTCTTTGATACCATGTGAAAATTACTATTGCAATCACTAGTTATTAATCTCCTATCTTAAGCAATTATTGAGCTACCAAAAATTAATTCACAACCAATATAAAAGCATAACACAATTGCCATGACACGAATAAAAAATAATGAAAGAAATATGCAACACAATGACACAATATTTTCAGACAAATTATCCCTGGAAAAACCCCAAGGGAAAACCAATTCTATGAATGAGGAATTATATTAAACTTCATAAAATCAAAAGATAAAAAATGCCTTGCCTCTTACTAGGAGAAATCTGACATCCTCCCAATTTCTCTTGCTTATATTCCCCCACTACTTTACCCAACATTATCATTATTCCCTTACTAACACTATAAGATTATTTCTATCACTGCAATTTTATTTTCTAACATTGCAAATTCTTATCCAACTTGTGTTCTCCAAATGTCCCCTAACCCCCTTTTATACTACTATTGGAAAACCAATGACTAAGATTGATTCTCAATTGATGATTGAGATTAAAATAACCCAATAACCAATAACAAAATTTATTTCCAATTGCTTCTTAAAGTGGTCAATTATTTAACATGTCATTGTACCTATTCTAAATAATTAGTTTATAAAATAATTATTTACCAAATAATTACATGTGGGAAAATAGTTGTCCAAGCTTACAAACTAACAATTTATCCTTTTCCCTAATGACCAATATGGGTCTTTTAGCCACATCACCAATTTCTAGACTCCTTATTGGTGTTTCTATGTAGTCATCTATAAACAAAATTTCCAACCTATTATTTAGCTATATACAACATTCTTAATCACTCCCAACCACTATTTAAAAAATAAGAAATCACAGAGTTTGGTAATGCCCACTTTGCTTACTCTATCTTTAAATAATAGAGAAATAAGAATCCCTTTAATGTTACTATTTTATTGATATGAAAAACCATAATCACGGTGCTTATCTCCAACTATCGCCTCCATTTCAAAACAATTTAAATCACCTATTGGATTTAAAATCTAGTTCCAATACTCTAGCTTGAGTAGACCTCAAAAAAGCCATGGTTTTGTTGTCACTTGTCTCCCGTATAGAACACATTAAATTTGGTAGATCAATCCTTCAGTCTCAAGGTATATCTATGACATTAGCAATATCTAAACAAATGAGTTAAATTTTGTATGATAAGTAAGTTTCTAGAGAAAATTGTGATTTGTTCAAGTGTTTGTATCTCACAATAAATGATGAGGCCTCTTGCAACATGGCAATATTATTGACACAATGCACATGTATATATTCTATGTTATTGGAGCTTAGTTCCCAATTTAACTAAATTTATCCTTATTCATTATGCCTTTTTTTTCCTCACATAATAAAGGGGCCTTACTTCATGGTCTGGGCACCATTTCTTTGGAATTACTTAAACTAATTATTAACACTCACTTCACAAGTTAAATAAGGATAACTTCTAAAATTATAGTAAGTTAAAAAATTGGCCTACTTGCTTCAAAATGGATCACAAATAATAATTTTCTTAGTCAGCCTCTCACACTTGCACATAGTTAGAATCATAAATTTAAACTTGTCCACACACACACACACACACACGCATGCACACACACACACACACACACACACACACACACACACACACATCCAATGTACTCTAAAAATAAGTTCACACAAATATTTCTTCACATATCTATACTATGATTCCAAGTATTTGCATTCATAATCGAACCCAAATACATAATATCCCTTCTTTGTGGAGACTAAGGTCATTATACATTGAACATTTTTGTTTAGGTAGATAGGTCTTTTATATTTATGTGCCTTTATTATTATGAATGCATGCAATATTTAATAGGATAGGTGAAGGAAATATTTGTTAATATTTATTTTACTCACATTAAAATCACAATAATAAGGTTTCTAACAATGATCTATGTGTTGGAAATTTGTCTAGGGTAGATGATATAAGATTATCATTTATGGCAACATATATTCATATTTAAGTGATAAAATCATGAAGATGAAGTTTTGATATAGGGACTTAGAAAATTATCTAATATCATAAAGTTTATCTTTGATCATAGGCACTATTTTGAATGGTGCAGTTAACAAAGGTAGTATTGGCATATGTGCACTTGAGGACATATAGAATGGAGTATTAGGATTCTACATTTGAGAGTATGAGGTTATATAGATAGTACATATAAAGATATATGAGTTTTTCGATTATTGTGTTGAACAGACAAGACATGGTAAAGATAAGGAATTGGATATTTTAAGTAAAGGAATTAGCTTATTTATCAAAATCATTACTTGACTAATTAAGGAGGATATCCTAGATACTAACCCTAAGGGGAAAAAAAGCAATTTTTTTATTTTGGGATACATGTGAAGACATGAAGGCCAACATAACATAATAAGTTGGTATAAAGGACATAACTTTACATGCAAAGTTTTGTGATGTCTATGACATTGAAATGCTATTATTTTGAGATGTGAATTCTTATGTTAGATCATAGCAGTATGGATGTATGGTCAATTTTGTGAATAGAAGTGAACCCAAATTAGATATTCAAGATACCAGTCGCAATAATATATCATGTCATTCAAGAAACTTCCAACTTAAAACCTTAGATAAAGCATATTTAAATAGATGCAAACATAGGCAGAAAGGAAAGAAGAAAATTTTGGTATATATAATTAGCAAACTTCACAAAAGGCAAGGGAACTAAGCTCTTCAAGGTCACCACTTGAATCAGCTTTGGAAACTCTATCTAGAGATGATGATTATCAAATTGAGTTGATATCATCTCTAAGAAAGATCATTGAGAAGAACAATAGAGTAAATAATCTACAAAGCTAATTAGTGGAAGTCACTAAGAAATTGTAGAGTATCATATCAATCAAAGTTGTTGAATCAGAACTTCAAATAGGAGAAAAGGAAGTGATCAAGGATTTTGATAATGATTTCACATAGTTATCAGAAGTTGTAGCTACAAAGGTTTAGACCCTTCATGAGACTAAAATGTTCCAAAAGGTTTGTGAAAACATTAGAGAAGACTTGAAGAGACTTGATGTATGCATTAAGGAATCAAGGAGATGTTTGATTGAAGCAAAAGCATTATATGAAAAATGTACTTTGTCACATGATTTTTTCAAAGATATTACTGATGAGCTAACAATCAAATTGATGGAGTTGATGACCTTTGTGTTGATCTCAAATTGGTTTTGACTAGTGAGTGTCTATACACTTGAGTCATTTACTTAGTTCATGTTGAACAAGTAGTACATGTTGAGCACAAAATTTACAAGATAGAGCATGCCAAGTCCATAGTGAGTGTCGATTCACTCATGTGTCAAGCAAATAGTATATGTTGAGTGATACAAAAGTTGAGTAAACAATGCATGCCAAGTCATGTTATAGAAATCAGTATATGCTAAGCATCAGAGACTACATATGCCAAGTAACACATTTTTGTCATAGTTGTTTGCATTGGCACAAACTACTATGTAAACCATTTTTGAGATGACTTAAAGATTGAATTACAATATTTTGGTGATAAGGATGAATCTTAAGTTGGAATCCCTATGAAGTTCATGCATCTAATCAAGTAAAAGGAAGGTTTAAGTAGAAAAATGGATGAATCATAGCCCTTGATTCATACCTAACCCTAAGTCACATAATTTTTCTTAAGGAGGATAAACCCTAAACTTCATATGTGTGTGGAAGGAGTAAAGTGAGAAATTTACATGCACAAATAGAGTATTCATGGTGACTAAGGTATTGTGATTTGAAATTGCATTGCACAATCAATTAAAGGAGAACAAAGGAATGAAATAGTGAATAGTAGAGAGACATCTGATGAAGAAGGATCAAGAATACATTAGTTTAGAGGTCACATGTCATCAAGAAAAAAAGTGCTAACCACAGCATCAATGTTGAGACATTCTAATTGGTGAATCAGTTAAATATCTTAATAGAGTAGTCCTAACAGTCTATATAAAGATCCTCTAACAAGGTGCTTACTTTATTGTGAGTTAAAGTCCTTTAACAAGGCACACTTTTAATAGAGTGTTGAAATCCTTTAACAAGGTAAAACCTAACAATCTTTGTAAGCCTTTAACAAGTCAGACCTTTCACAGGGTAGATCATGTCTCATGATCAAACATTATAATCTTCATTGGATACACTTTATTACTACAGTAGTGAATATTTGTGGGTGTCATCCTCACCCTAGTTTTACCTTCTCATTGGAGGGTTTCTAGGTAATCATATCTAGTGTCATATATGTGTGAATGCTTACTTGTTTACATGATTTAGATGTACATGCTTTAAATGGTATTTTAGTTTACTTATTGAATTTATGAGATGGATGTGTGGTGAATGTTTTATGGGTCAAAGTTTAAACTACTGATTCACCCCCCCTCCCCACCCACTCGCCCCCCCTCCCCCAAAAGTTTACCTTTCCTATTGTAATTCTAACACTTTGTCACTAAGCTAAAAAGTCCTAATGTATAGACCATAGACTTAGAGAGAAGAATTGGTAGAATTCATGATGACATTGGGATATTAGAGTTGAAAAAGGAAAGGATATTAAAAATGTTTTTTATGTTGAGAGAGCACCTTACCTTACAAATTGACTATGTGTAGAAATAGTTTGATGAATGCCTCTAAGCCAAGGTGTCATATGAGAAATTTTCATATATAGATGTGAATATAGTAGAGATTGCATCATATGGGCTATGTACGTTAATTAGCATGTCTAAACGGTCAATGATAGTTTGACAAGAAATTCTCTATCTTGAAGAAGAATTTTGTAGATTGCATCACACATATATCCACTCAGCAATCTTGAAGGTAGATGTTAAAATTTTGATTTATTGTATATAAGTTTTGACAACATGTTTGTCATTGATGTCCAAGGGGGAGTAGAGTAAGGAAAATTATGCATACATGAAAGGAAGTTTAGTAAAAAATTGTATAAGGGAGTTATTAGTAAGAGCATAGTCAAAGGGGGAGTATCCTCTTGTAAAGATATATAAAAAGATAGTAATCGACTTTTTTAAAATTTTGTAATGGCCATGTAATATATGTTACAAGTTTTGAAATTTTTTAATTTTGAGTTTTTTGGAACTTACTCAATTTTCCCATATGTTTTCATTAATGCCAAATGGTGAGATTGTTGACAATTTTGCTAGGGTAGATGATATAAGGCCATCATTTATGAAAACGTATATATCATAGATTTTATCTATCAGCACAGGAACTATCTTGATTGGCACAATTAATAGAGGTAATATTGGCACCAACACACTTGAGGATAGATAGAATGGAGTATAAGGAATCTACATATGAGGGCGCAAGATTATACAGATAGTATGTACAATGATATAATAGTATTTTAGTTATAGTCTTAAATAGACAGGACGAGGTAAAGAAAAGGAATTGGATATTTTAAGCTAAGGATTTTTTTTTTATAAAAGTAATTAGTTGACTAATTAAGGACAACATCCTAAATGTTAACCCTAAGTGAGAGAAAGACATTTTTACATTTTGAGATAGTGTAAGCACATCAAGGTCGACATAATAGAATAACTTGGTATAAAGGACATAACTTTAGATGCAAAGTATTCTAATATCTATGATAAAGTTTCTATGGACATTCCTCAAGGCATGTCTCCCCATTGTGGGTTTGAACATACTATCAAGTTGGAAGTAGGCTCCAAACTAGTCATAACCACACCCTACTGCCATCTTGAGAAATTCAAAGATGAGATTGAAAAGACAATTCAAGAACTACTTGAGAAAGGATGGATCCATCCCACTTCTAGCCCTTTTTCATCATTAGTGGTATCAGTTAAAAAGCACAACATGATGTGCATGTATGTGGACTATTGTGCATTGAACAAAAAGATGATAAAAACTAGATATCATATTCCAAGGATCGATGAGTTGCTGGATGAATTACATGGCATGGTTTAATTTTCAAAAATAGATCTCCTTTCCTAATACCATCAGATATGTATGAGGGAAGCAGACATGGAAAATATGGCCTTTCATTGTCACTATGAGCATTATGAGTTCTTGGTCAATTCTATTTAGATTAACAAATGTGCTCACTACATTCGTATCATGCATGAATCACATCTTCAACAAACAATTTGTAAGTAGTTACTGGTATTCTTTGATGATATTCTTAGTTATAGTAAGACATGGGAAGAGCACCTGAAGCATTTAGATGAAGTCCTAATGATCATGAAGGATTAGCCCTGGTTCCCCAATTGATCCAAGTGTGAATTTGGTATGATAGAAATATTGCACTTGGGGCACATTGTCGGTAAATATGGAGTTAAGGTCCATTAGGAGAAGATTCAGGCTGTTTTTTATTGGCCTCCCCCAAAATCACTATCTGAGTTGGGAGGTTTTTTTGGACTATTCAATTATTACCAAAGGTTTGTAAAAGGATTCTCTTAGCTCAACACCCCATTAACAGATCTATCAAGAAAGGTTTTTTTCTAGTAAATGAAAAAGGTACAACTCACTTTTGATAAGTTCAAAGAAGCAGTAAACACTTTCCCCGTGCTCGTCTTACCTGATTTCACTTGACCATTCATTTTGGAGTGTGACACATACAAAGAATCCATTTGTGTGGTATTGATCCAAAATCAACACCCCATAGCCTACAAGAGTTGAAAACTTACACAAGCTAAGTGTCTATATTCAATTTATGAAAAAGAGATGTTGGCCATTATTCATGCACTAACCAAGTTCCAACACTATTTGGTGGATATAAAGTTTTTTGTCTATATTAATCATAATAGATTGAGATACTTTCTAGATAAATGGGACTTGATTGAAAAAAAAAAAAGGTAACAAAGGTTCAGGCTTTTAATTTTGACATTAAATATGTGAAGGGAAAGAACAATGTGGTTGCAAATATTTTTTTCTAGGAAACTCCCTATTTCCTTACTAACTTGGATTTTACCTAACTAAAAAGCACATTTGTTGGTGGAATATTCCAAAAGCACTATTGCATGTGAGCTAATGGATGAAAACACTCAGGATGATCCTCGGCCTGAATAACAAGGAATAGGGGAACAAAGAGGTGATAATAGAGAAAGAAGCAGGAGTCCCCCACCTAGAGGTGTAGAGGGACAAGGTGACCAAGAAGAAGCCATTGTTCATTAGATTGATCCACCACCAGCTAAGAGAACATCTCGAGATATAGGGAATGAGATTATGGACCCAATTTGACTCAAACCACCTCTCTTCATTAGAACCATAGAAGGTACACAGGCAGAGGCTTGGCTGCAGAGTCTTGAGAGGTGCTTCAAGTTGTGACCATATGGAAGCAATCTAAAGGCCTGACTTTCCATCCACTTACTTCAAGATGGTGCTTCCAACTGGTGGAAGTAAGAGGAGACCTTGGGTAGAGTTAGAATAGACACACTTACTTGGGAGACATTTGAGGCCAGATTCTGACATAGGTATCTCTCAGAGAATTTTAGACAGAGACAAATCGAGGAATTCCATGATCTCCAATAGAGGGGCCTTACTATAGTCTAGTATGAGAGCAGGTTCTTAGAGTTACTTCCATATGTGGAATATATGAGAGATGAGAAATTGCACATCCATCGGTTCATTAAAGGTCTTAACCCATCTCTATAGGGATCAGTACGGTTGGCATTCCCTACCACCTTCAGAGAGGTAGTAGAGACAGCATTGGTTGGCGAAGACATTCAAGCTAGACAAGACTCATGGGATAGGTCCCATAACTGAAATGTCATTTATCAGCCAGCACAGCAAAAACCCTCCTAGAAGGGTAATCAAGGACATTCAAAAGGGTCATCAAAAGGCCCATAGATTTAGCAGAGGAGTCAGCAAGACTCTAGAGAGAGATCATCTCAGGGCTATCAGGGCTCTAAGCCCAAACAGTGGCAGACACAGGGCCCCAAGCATGTTCAAAGACCCTAGAACTAGTACATACAACCCACTAGATCTTAGCAATCCTCCAGGGGAGGTTTTAGTAGATCTAGCATGATCGAGGGCCAGCAACAGTCCAGGGCATAGGGAGTGCAGATTCAGACCCAAGGGCCATGCTATGCTTGTGGTGGCATGGTTCATATTGCAAGGGAGTGTCCATAGGGCTCCATAGTAGGTACTCAATGAGGATCCACCTTTGAGCCTACAGTTGGTGATATGGGCAAATCTCATAGAGTATTTGTAGCGGTTGACAACTGCCAGGCTAAGCATCAGGCCACAGTGATAGAGGCTGAAGGTATGATTAGAGGTAGTAAGGTTACTATACTTTTTGACTCTGAAGCTATAGATTCTTTTATATCTCCATTTGTAGTGGATCGTTGTAGGCTAGTGGTAGCTAGACAAGATGTTGACTAAGAGGTTGAGTTAGCTTCAGGGGTTATGGTGTTAGTTGACTCCTTGATCCATAAGTTTCCAATCTAGATTGAAGACATGTACACAATAGTAGATTTGTGTATTACTCCTTTGGGATCCTATGATGTAGTCCTTGGCATGGATTGGCTTAGTGGCCATAGCACTAAGATGGATTGCAGACAAAGAAGAATTGAGTGTATAGATGATCATGGCACACCTAGGGTGATTTTAGGGGTCCGAAGGCTAGTATCCCTTCGTATGATTTCCACCATGTAGCTTAAGCAGTGCATACAAAAGGGATGCCAATTATTTGCCATCACCATTAGTGATAGAGAGGAGGATGAGGAGGAGGAACCTTCTCTTGATGACTACCCAATTTTATAGGAATTTGCAATTGTGTTTCCATCATAGCTACCTGGTATGCCTCTACTAAGGGAAGTAGACTTCCATATTGATCTTGTATCAGGAGTTGCACCCATATCTAGAGTACCCTACAGGATGACCACCCATGAGCTCAATGAGCTCAAGATATAGCTAGAAGAACTTTTGGAGAAATGACACATCCGACCTAGTGTGTCACCTTGGGGAGCATCGGTGATCTTTGTCAAAAAGAAGGATAGCTCACTCAGATTATGTATAGATTATTGATAACTAAATAAAGTGACTATCAATAACCGATACCCGCTACCTAGGATTGATGACTTATTTGATCAGTTACAGGGTGCCTAGGTTTTCTCCAAAATTGATTTAAAGTTAGGATACAATCAATTGTGCATTGTGGAAAGTGGCATTCACAAGACTGCATTCTGCACAAGATACAGTCACTATGAGTTCACAGTGGTACCTTTTGGCCTCATGAATGCCCCAGCTATATTTATGAGCCTCATGAATGGGGTATTCTGCACATTCCTAGACAATTTTTTAGTCATGTTCCTAGATGATATATTGGTCTATTCTTATGATGAGAGGGAACATGAAGAGCACCTATGGAAGGTATTACAATGATTAAGAGAGAATCAGCTTTACGGTAGCTTGTCAAAGTGTGCCTTTTTCAAAAGGGAAGTGCACTATTTGGGTCATGTGATATCAGGGGATGGGATCTCAGTGGATCCATCCAAGATTCAAGTCATCACAGACTGGCTATCACCTACCAACATCACAAAGGTCAAAATTTTCATGGGTTTACAAGGATATTACAAGTAGTTTGTGGCAGGTTTCTCTAAGGTAGCTCACCCTATTACCTCTCTTCAAAGAAAAGGGAAGAAGTTTGAGTGGAAATAAAAGTGTGAGGAAGCCTTTCAGAAGCTCAAGAGAGCTCTCACAATTGCACCCATTTTAGTAGTACCCAATCCCTCAAAGGATTTTGTAGTATGCACAGATGCTTCCTTGGATGGAATAGGAGTTGTCCTTATGGAAGAAAGATGAGCCATAGCATATGAGTCAAGGAAACTTAAAGGGCATGAACTCAATTACCCTACTCATGACCTCAAACTTGCAGTGGTGGTCCATGCATTGGCATGATGGCATCATTTTCTTTTGGGGTGACGGTTTGAACTTCATTCAGATCACCAGAGCCTGCAGTATATTTTCACAGAGCCAAATCTTAATGCTAGGCAAAGGAGATAGATGGAGTTCCTATGTGAGTACAATTTTGATGTACAGTACATTAAGGGTAAGGAGAACATAGTAGCAAATGCCTTGAGTAGACGATGTCATGAGCTAGCTTCCATGGTTACAAGTACCGATTTGAGGGAGTGTATTATGCATCACCTACCAGAGGATGGATTTTATGCAAAATTTTGCTAGCTAGTTCACACTTAGGAACCCCTTGAGGGTAAATTTATTGATTATGCATTAGATTCTGAGAGATTATTATGACATAAGGGACGCATCTACGTCCCTTCCATAGGGAACTTGCGTGAGTTCATTATTCTGGACGCACATCGAGCATCCTATGCAGCACATCCTGGAGTCAATAAACTTCATGCAAGTTTGCGTCAGTTATATCATTGGCTGGGTATGAGCATGCAGATTGCTAATATCATAGCCAGATGTCTTGAGTGTCAGAGGATTAAGGCAGAACATGGACATCCAGGTGGCCTTTTGTAGCCACATGAGATACCTGAGTGGAAGTGGGACACTATCTTCATGGATTTCATTGTTGGTCTTCCAATGTCTTCTCATTGCCATGATGCCATCATGGTGATGGTTGACACCTTGACCAAAGTTTCTCATTTTTCACCTGTTCACACCACCTTCATAGCACCTATAGTGGCACAAGTATTCTTGTGAGATATTGTTTGACTCCATGGCATACCTTGTAAGATTATATCAGATAGAGACCCCTTATTTACATCATCATTTTGGAGAGAGTTACAGACATACTTGGTACCAAACTTAATTTTAGTACAGCCTATCACCCTCAAACTGATGGGTAGATCAAGAGAGTTAATCAAATCCTAGAGGATATGTTGTGGATGTATTTGATGGACCATCAAACCAAGTGGGAAGAGTACCTCCATCTTATAGAATTTCCTTATAATAATGGGTATCACACTTCCATAGGCATGCCACCCTATCAAGCTTTGTATGGTAGGCCTTACAGGACACCCTTGAGTTGGGATAGAACTGAGGACAGGATATCTGTATGGTCACAGTTAGTCAAGGACATGGAGCAGCAAGTAGCATTGATCACACAACGTCTTAGAGAAGCCCAAGATGAAGAGGGTGGATAGAGAGTACATGGTTGGTGAGAAAGTGTTTCTAAGAGTGCGACCACATAAGAGCCCAATCCGTTTTGGAAAAGGCTCTAAGCTAGCACCTCGATTTGTGGGTCCCTTTAAGATTTTGGAGTGGATAGGACCAGTTGCTTATCATTTAGCCTTGCCACCTAGCCTGTCACACATCCACGATGTATTTCATGTATCTGTATTAAGGAAGTAAGGAAGTATGTTTATGATGAGTCTCACATTATAGATTGGGATGCTTTGCAGGTAGAGTTGGATGGTCAAATATCATTAGAGCCCATACGCATATTTGATCGGTGGACCCTTAGACTTTGAGGTAGAGAGTTGGACCAGGTTAGGGTCCAATGGGATTGTTATGATGAGGTCACGACCTCATGGGAGGATACAGCTCAGATAAAGGCACAGTACCCATAGGGTATGTGCAGGATCATGGTGTGCCAAAAAGTGGTGATGTGAAAAAAAAAGAGTTTGAAGACGCCTAAAAGCGCTTCAAAATCCGCTCTGGCTTTTTTTTACCTTTCTAGGAACCAAACCTGGAAGGTTAAGCCGAGCCTTATTAGATATCCGATATCATATCGGATATCCGATTTGATATCGGATATCCGATTTTAAATCCAATATCCGACTAATAATTAAAATCATATAATAGTATGATATATTATTTAATATTATTATTATAATAATTATTATACTATAATATAATATTATTATTATTATTATTATTATACTATAATATAATAATATTATTATTATAATTATTATTATACTATAATATAATAATAATAATATTATTATTATTATTATTATATTATAATCGTATAATATTATACTATAATAATAATATTATAATAACATATTATATTATAATAATATAATATAATATTTCATATATTATAATATATAGTAATGTAATATAATATATATATATATAATATAATATGATAATAAAAAGTAATATCTTATAATATAATATGTAATAAAAAAGTATAATATATTATAAATTATAATAATATAGTATAATAATAATATTTGTATTATAATATATAGTAAATTAATATAATAAATATAAAATATAATATAAAAATATATAAAATGTAATATATATGTTATATTATATATATTATAATATCGGATATCCGATACCTGTGCATGGATTAAACACAAAATCACAGACCCGTGGCCCTTATTTTCACACGAATTTGGGCCAGTCAGATCGGATATCAGATAATAAATCGGATATCAGATAGCAAATCGGATATCAGATATCAGGTATGTTTCCCCCCCCCCCCCCCTGACTCATTTTTAACCTAAATTTAATAGATTTTAACAAGATTTTGTTTGTTTTAGTTGAATCTAGGGTTTTTTTGACAAAAATGGTTAAAATTTAGATTTTTTTTTAATATATATTATGTTTTGCAATTCAATAGGAATGGCTGATCAAAATGATGACACTGAGGCAGGGATAATATTCCTCGCAACCCACCACCAAACGATCCAGTATCCCCACAAAATCATCCACCAAATGATCCTCTACCTCCTTAAAACCCTCCTCAAATCGAGGATTTGATAAATGAAAATCTCACTGAGTTGAGAGGTTTGCATTAAACATACAATAATGTACCTGCACTGGCTCCTATGTTATCCACGTTAAACACCATAGTGGATAACATTGAAACTCTTACAAACCAACAAAATGCCACTCTTTGTTGGCGTGATGAAATGCACCAGATGTTTGATGATGGTTTGGATTATGATGAGGTCGCGGCCCTCAACATAACCAAAGACGATTTGGCAAGCCTTTTTGCTAACCCAAAAACGAGTATACCAATTGACCCAAAAAAAACCAAACTATCGATTAAATGGTGCACAAATGACGCCATACGTGCAAATTTTTGGGACCGTTGGTGGATGGTCTTTGATATCCCTCCACATGGAAATTTAGACATACCATTTTATTTCCTTAAAAAATTGTATGCAAAATTTGTGTTGAAACTTAAAGTGAACTATTGGAGTATGAAGCCCAACATGGGCTTAGGACTAGGAGCTCCTTAGGATAGACCCTCTTCCCAGTGGAAGAAACTTGGCACTTTTGTCCCCCCCCCCCTGATATCTCCCCCCCTCCTCAAGTGCAGCATCCAAATATTATGGCAGAGGCTAGCTCTCAGACCATCAGAGCCATTCATAGGCTAAGTAGCCTAATGATATCTCAGGCTAGGTCAGTCTTGCCTCCTCGTGTTGATGATGTTGGTGCCAGTTCATCATCGGCTAGCTCATCACACGTTTGTGTGCCTCACACTTGCATTACATGCAAGAATATTTTCTTGGGTCCCATAGGTGATCTTCCTGAGTATCATTTTGTATTAGACGAGGATACACCAGACGCACGTGCAAAGCCTACAGACCCTGATGTGAGAGAGGAGGGGAATGTAGAGGCATGGACTCCTTCGGTATCAGTACATGTATACATTTTTTTTTTATGACATATGTGATTTAAATTTAATTTTTATAATAGAGTAATTTTAATTTTTAAGCCATACTGACTTTTACATGTATGTGATCTTCATTCATGTTTAGTTGATGACCGAGGAGGAGCTCAGATAGATAGATGATGCTACACTCTCGGCCATTTCATTTGGCCTTGAGACATCTACGGTACATTATGTTGTGTTCGCATTTCTTTTTTTTATTTGATATTGTAGCATATATGGTTGCTAATCTTTCTTTTATCTTGCAGATACCACCTGCCCCGGGGGGACAAAGTGTGGGGGGTGAGCCAGCATGCATTGACAAAGAAAAGGTAATTAGATTTTTTCTAATTGATTAAATATTGATGCATTCTTGTAAAATTTTTGTTGTAATCTTAAATAATTACATTATTTATTGTATATAGGGTGTGGCTACTGGTGATGAGCCCGTACAGATTCGGCGTCCTAGATCATCAGGGATTTTCATTCGCACAGAGAGCCCCATTGTATGTATAAGTATCATTTATTTTTTATTTTTTTAATTGATGCAGAGGAAAGTATGATTGTTGTTCTATACAATTTCTATGATTTTTTCCGTACTAATAATGATTCATGTCTTGCATATGTTCATTACAACTTAAATAGGCTTATATGCACTTGTCCAACCGACCAAGTTGGTTACAAAGGTTTATTTAATCAAACAAATACCAAATTACTACTTTCCCTCCAAAACTAATATGACTATTTGAATTTGAAATTCAAATTTCAAACTATAGTTTTTATGCATTCCCTAACTTTCTAAACTATTCCATTGACTCAAAATTGGTCATATGGATTTATTAAATGCAACTAAGTAAATTTCCAAAAAATTGAAGTTTTTATTATTTTTTCTCCAAACCACCATACACTTTGATCTCCCCCTTTCAACTGAGACACATATGACATATATAAAGGTCTACATGATCGTTGGAACAACCATATAGGCGTTCCCAACCATAAAACAAACAAACAACCACTTTTTGCTAATACTGTTTAGACTCTAAATACCCTATTCTAAGGCCTTTTGGTCCCATGGAGTCACTTGGTTTATAACCACACCAAAATTCTTGTGGGCCTTACATGTGCCTTTATTACAAAACATAGACCAACTTCTAAAATATGGACCAAACCTTTATTCCGACTTCCTAATCTACTTGAATCCTCGTTTTCATGGAGTGGCAAGGTGTCCGACAACAGAGATACTTGTTCCCCCCTGCCACATAGGTTAGGGGCCCTGCACCACCTTTCCTCTCTCTCATTCTGAACACTAGTCCACCAAGTGAGTGATGTTCCTCTCAGTCTTGTTGTTGCTACTTTTACCTTCTTATCTGCCTCTATGTCTTCAAGATCAAAGTAGTTCTCAAGGGCCTCTATCCACCCTAGCACTTCTTCACTATCCATTTTACCCTGGTATATTGGAAAATCAATATGTTTCTTCCCACCATTACCTTGTACTACCTTAATGATTCTCATAAATCTCCTTTCTTCAGGATCATCTGTTGTCTCATGCTCTTGCCTTGAATTACCAACCTCTTCTTCTTCATGGTTCTCTCCATGATTTCTTCCTCTAACCTCTTCTCCTCTAGGTTCTTGCCTTTCCTTTTCTAAGGATTCTATCCTTGCAATAAGCTTCAGCCTCTCTCTTCTCATCTGTCTTTCTTCCCTCACTCTAGATGCTTCAAGTTCTCTCCTCTCTCTTTTCACTTTTGCCAACTCTTCTCTCAATTCTTTAAGTTCTCTAGCCATTTGATTTTTAGGAGGCATTTTCACAACAAGTTTTCTTCCTTCCCAAGGGCCAACTCACTGATTCTCTTTCTTTCCTCACCAAGAAATCTCTAGACACCACTTATGTACCTTTAAACTCTAGGACACACAAGGAGGAATTAGACACACCAAGGCTTCAACAAAGGGACCAACACACTAAGGATTTTCAAGATTATAGGTCTTGGTCACACTCCTACACACCCAAACTTCAAAACCCTCCTTAAAATGGCTTAAAAACTAGGGCCTGCTTAATCAAACCCCAAAACTCAATTCTAGAACGTTTTGACTTGTCTAATGACAAGATATGATCATGAAAACCTACATGAACCTATCAAATGACACATCTACCATATGAAATCCTAAAATCCTATCTCATGCCCAATTACAACTTTCTTCCACATATGAGTCCAGCATTATAACTTTGTATGCTTCCATGAGCCATAATTGGTGCAAGGATTGCCCAATTGACTTCAAGAGATGTTCCATGACCTCTGTAATGCCTTGGATCTTCAATGTTCCCCTAATGAGCATGGGATGCTCTTGCATCACTTATCTTCATAAATAAATTCAAAACTAATTTTTGTGATATTAACAATTACTATTTTGTATCTCATAGGAGACTCCTAGTGCACATAAGGTTCGACGAGGGCCTACAATAGTAAGTTGTAGTTTGAATTCATTATTAAATATGTTATAAATTTAGCATGCTATGAATTATAATGTTATAGTTTAAATTGTAGATTCATCTAACAAAGGTATTTGAACATATACAGCCCACAATCACAAAGGTACCAGCATTGCCGAGGGCATATGAGAGGACTCCTGACCAGCGCAGGAGGTCGACGAGAGAGGTATTTATTATGAAATTTTGATAGTATTAATCTCCAATGCAGAAAAGATCATTATGCATTTGAGTAATTCAATGTTGGATACGTAGAATCATATAAATTTAGTAGTCTAACTTTGGGTTTTCCTTTTTTGTTTATGTAGGAGGCATCCGATCCACCTAGTGCAGCGAAGAGGCTGCATTTTGATCATCCACCAGCACCCTAGAATAGTATAGTTTTCGTAGGATGCATCATGAGACATTTTGAGATGGCATATGCCACATTGTATATAGAAACATTGATATTATACACATTCTGATGGCAGGATTAGCCACATTTTGTATATGGATCTATGTATTTTGATATATATATATATATATATATATTTGAGTACTTTGTCTATGGATACATGATCTTTGATATATATTTGTGTAAAATTTTGTCTATGGATACATGTATTTTGATATATATTTTTATCATTTACGTGCACAATGATATACATATTAATTTAGTATCTAGTATTGTTCAATTTATCGTGGATCATGTGTCATGCCCTAAATTTTACTAGTAAAAACACAACAATTTTTAATTTTTTTTTAGCTTATGAAGTCACATAAGAAATTACATATTGTAAAACAAGGTTATCATTGAATAGGATTTCAAGACTCATGTGAATAGTGTGAAGGTGTTAACATTTTAGTCACAGGTGGTTTTCAAATAGATTGGATGACAGTCTAGTTCAAGTTAGCGTCACGAGTCAAACGAGCAAGTTCAAGATACAACACTCATAAATTAGTGAGGTAATTCATATCCTAACAAGCCTCTGATACTAATATTCTATTAGGGTCTATCAGTTGTATCATATGGACTAGGTCGTGATTCTAGCATGTAAGGGAAGGGGATCAGAATTACTTATTATCCTCATTACCAATGTACACACATTCATTAATCATTACAATATATATTAATGTGACAATTAGTATATTACTATATCCTCATTATCTATCAACATTGCTTCCTCACCAAATTATTGAGTGCACAACAAGATTGTAAGCAATCTACTAAGTTTTAAATTTATACAATCAATGGTATCACATAACATCTATGGATTGTTATTATCAACTAGTCATTTACAATACCACAAGGAGAAAACTTTCTTTCACATTTTCAAATGATAACAATGATGTCAAAGCAAATCTGTGACTTGTACCAATTCTTTCATAACAATATAAACTCCAAATGAAACATGCATATACAACCTTATCAATATTTTCTTCTACGCGTACATTAGGTAACAATGATACAATCTCCTTCCATCACAATGGGGAAACATAAGGGACTTTTCAAAATCATAAGGAACATGGACATTGAAAGATATGGACAATGAGTAGCATGAACATTGTCCAACATGATCGTTGAGAACATGAACAAGCTGGTGAATCCTCCTTCACAAATGAGGGCACAATATCAAGTTTTCTCATCCAACATCAATCTGCAAGATGATCATTCCAAGCCATTTCCATTGCTCCCTTGGACACAAATCTGCATATGCAACACAACAAAATAACAAGGACCATGGGTGCTTTCCACCCAACCATAGGCCGCAAAGAGACCACCCCCGCACTAGGGAACAAGGCTCAAACTGGGATACACATACAATCTTTCAATGCATAAACATTACATTTCAAACTTGAACAATTTCCCCCCAAGACTATTTCACAATGGCTTCATAGATGGAACCATAAACATAGGGTGAAGGTGTGTTCTAAAATGGAGACTTGCCATACCAAACCATATTTGTAATAAACAATTTTCATGCCCTCTCGGGGCTATCATAATTCACCAAATTTCATGCCCTCTCGGGGCTATCATAAATGAACCATTTAATGCCCTCTTAGGGCCTCCACATTTCCTCCTCCAAACCCACTACCATCAGCTGTAACTCCTCAAACTTCCTTTCTACACCATACTTTCCTTATCACCCCAAGCAAGATATGAAATGTTATGGCATACAATGGAGCCCATACTCCAAGGTTCTCAATACATTTTTTGAACCCAACTTAAGCCCTTCACCCTGGACTTCTCTTCCCTTCCCACAAGGGTGAGTGGAAGTCCCAATCCCATAACAATACTCAAGCACAAAACAAGAAAACAAAACCAAGTAGAAATAAAACAAGAAGTTTTGGCAAACACCCCACTAGTTTGGCCAAGACCCTCTAATAAAGCCTTCCCACTAACTTATTTTAGCAAAAACACTAAGCCACTCCATCCTTACAAACTTGTCTCCTCTAACGGTTCATCGATAGCCCTCACGAGCTCTGAGTTATGACCCTCAAAGGATCGACCTCAAAATGCACTTAGAGCACCTTGAAGACTCCTCAGTATGGGGTGGCTGCAAATGATGGATGGTCTTCGTGGCCAAAAAAAAGGTGTGACTAGGGTTCACCTGCTCATCTGGAGCTAATAGAACTGACGATTCGATGCCAAGATCAGCGGTTTCAAAGTTACGCTATGGTGCACCTATGAACTGAGGCACACTGTGAGTTTCGGCATCGAGCGAGATCGTTGTGCTGAATCCAAAAGGAATGTGATATCTCAAAAATGAGATAGGTTATTTTAGGCCTCAGGATCACCGTCATGTAACATTTGACAGTTTGTCGATAGCCCTCACGAGCTCTGAGTTATGACCCTCGAAGGATCGACCTCAAAATGCACTTAGAGCACCTTGAAGACTCCTCGGTACGGGGTGGACGCAAATGATGGATGGTCTTCATGGCTAGAAAAAAGGTGTGACTAGAGTTCACTCGCTCATCTAGAGCTAATGGGACTGATGATTCGATGCCAAGATCAGCGGTTTCAAAGTTACGCTGTGGTGCACCTATGAACTGAGGCACACTGCGAGTTTTGGCATCGAGCGAGATTGTTGTGCTGAATCCAAACAGAATGTGATCTCTCAAAAATGAGATAGGTTATTTTAGGCCTCAGGATCACCGTCCTATAGCATTTGATAGTTCATCAATAGCCCTCACGAGCTCTGAGTTATGACCCTCGAAGGATCGACCTCAAAATGCACTTAGAGCACCTTGGAGACTCCTCGGTACGGGGTGGCCGCAAATGATGGATGGTCTTCATGGCTAGAACAAGGGTGTGACTAGGGTTCACTCGCCCATCTAGAGCTAATGGCACTGACGATTCGATGCCAAGATCAGCGGTTTCAAAGTTACGCTGTGGTGCACCTATGAACTGAGGCACACTGCAAGTTTTGGCATCAAGCGAGATCACTGTGCTGAATCCAAATGGAATGTGATCTCTCAAAAATGAGATAGGTTATTTTAGGCCTTAGGATCATCATCCTATAGCATTTGACATTTCATCAATAGCCCTCACGAGCTCTGAGTTATGACCCTCGAAAGATCAACCTCCAAATGCACTTAGAGCACCTTGGAGACTCCTCGGTACGGGGTGGCCGCAAATGATGGATGATTGTTTGAAGACTACTCCATGTATCACTATCTTTCTTGGAAAAAAAATTGCTTTTGAACATCAAGCTTGCAATATTATCAATTATTGTCAAACTTTTTCAACCAAGTCAAAATGTCAAATGCAAATATTTGTTTGCATTTTTTGCTAAGGGGAGTTTCATAAATTGACTTTGATTTTCTATGTCTCTAGTGCTTGAACATACTTAAAATGGCTCTTTGGTCTTAGAGCTATTGGTATTTTCTAATTTCATGGTCTATGATATGCATACTAATAATTTCTTTCACTAAATGGTTTCCTTGATCTATTGACTACACTTAAATTTGTTCACTTGTCATCTCTCTTTCTATATGTTCAATACAAAGAGCTAGAAGAGACAAATAATCTTTCTTACCTTCATCTCTCTAAGAACATCATAGAAATCAATTCTAAACTTGAGAAAAGGTTAGAGGAGAATATTGCATTCTTAAATTAATCTCCCTTAAGACCTTTACATACACACGGGGCATTCTTAAATTAATCTCCATGGAAGAAAATTTCATAAAACTAAAGATTCCATAGTGTTGAAACATAAAATCCAAGATCTCATTTATGATGGGATTGTTGATACCTCTAATGACTCATCCACTCATAGCCTTCATATCCAACTTCATATCATGTCAGTATGCATGTGCTATCTTGCTTATTGGCTTTAATTGCTTATCATACATGCTATCTTCTTTCATGGATTTTATGGCTTATCCCAAATGTGCTTCATACAACTTTTCAATATGAAAGTCTTTCAAAACATTATACAATATTATGACTCTTTATGCTTTCAAATGCTATGATTGGTTGTAAAATGGAAGAAATCAAGTATTCTAATTGTTCATCCATACTTTATGGATTTTTCTTATTTGATTAGTTTGATAAAAATAGTTTTAATAATCATAATGTCAGCTTTATGTCAAATAAGGAAAAAACCAAATTTGTAATAAGATATCCGCATGCAATTATCTTTCATATAGTTATAAATGCTCTTAAAATTGTCGTTATAGCCTTGTATCACATGCAAATATGATTTGGAAGAACTTGTTCAATATCTTCCTCTTATAATTCCTTACAAAGAACCTACCAAAATACAAAAACCATATACAAAAAACTACACATTTTACATCATAATACATCATAAATTTTAGAAATTCTCCCCAATACCACCCCCCTCCAACTCTTCATGATGTACCTACATTCCAATATCATACAAAAATTAGTAACTTATTGTATTAAACAAGATAATCATCAATTCATTAAATCATTATGAAGAAAATAACATAAGAAGTATATATACCTAGTCAAGTATTCCAATAGGGTCCTCTCTCTGTTTTAGGGTCTCCAACAAGGCTTCATGATCAGCATTAGCAATAGTAAAAAGTTCTTTTACTTTTGGTCTTCCTTGATGCTTCAATAACTTTACATTTGTTGCTATAATAAGATGCGAATATATGAGAATTACTTTGTGCTTCTGATAGTCTTCGAATGCAGGAATTTTGTTCCTTCTAAGCATGTATGTCCACAGCCATGTTCCAGCAACAACCACTGAACCAGTAGGATACGTGAATCCATCATCATCTATGATCGGCTGTACAAGTTTTTGTTTTCCTCTTACACAACGTGCTAACCAATAATCGGATTTCTCATCATTCCCCTGTGGTGCAACCAATGCAAAGACATGTCCTGGCTGAAGTAGATCTGATAGATGATTATGCTCAAGTGAACTTTCCATGTCATCATTTTTGATAGAGGGTATGATAGACAATGGAGTAAGATAATGTGGAGCCCATGTGTCCACCCACTCACTTGACTCACAGTGATCCCAATCACACTGAAAACAAGTATGACAAAAACAAGCTAGCTGTCGTGTCCAAATGGTCCATGTACTAGAATTAGAGCTCCGAAATGAATGCATTTTTGATGAGTCTATCACTGTAGCACAATCTGATCTATCACCTATGAACCCTTCCTCAACCAGCCAAAAGAACCTGCGTACCACTGAATTAAGAGTCCCCCCCTATGATAATGCTAAACCACACCAATCAACAATGCTACGAGCATCAAGAAGCTCTATTGTTGAAATCTTCAGTTGCTCCTTAACTAGAGCTCTCTTCACACATGCCCCTGCTCCATCATGTTCCCCTTTTCCATGGCCGGACTCAAAAAAACTCCAAATATGAGGCACCCCTCTCTCTACGTGCATCCTACACAACCAATAAAACATGCGAGCATTCTTGAATTGACCTGTACAGTTATCTAACCAAATGATATGTCTATCCATAGCAATTGCATGCTCATGTAAGAAATAAAAAAAATTCTCGAAACAATGTTGCACAAACTCGTGAGAGTGAGATCTATCATCACTCATATAAAAATGATACTCTCTAATAATCTTTCGATTATCTTCCGCACTATCAGGGGCATGTCTATATGTTATGTGAACAAAAATTGCAATCTGAATAGAGTTGTAATACTGAGATTGTGTCTCATTTTGAGGTTGCAATGTGTAGTTCTCAGCAAAATCAACAACTAATATAATAGTGCCAATGGGAAAAGTCTCCTTACACGTTCTAAATTGTTCATCCAACCACTGAGACCTGTGACTATGTCTTGCATACTTGCAAAAAATATTTGCCTTGAAATCTGAAATAAAATTAGCCACATTGATATCTTTTCCAACCAATTCACATCTAGAGCTCTCACTCCCACTCTTCAATGTGTATTTCACCATTTCATAGACCCTTTTTTTCACTATTGTCTTTCCAAGATCTTGTTCACACCCCTCATGGAAACATGTGTCAAACTTGGATAAGCCAACACATTCTGAACACTTCTCATTTAAGCAAGCATTTTTATAAAAGGAACAACCATCAACTCTACGACATAAGAGTTGATCTAACAAGTCTCTTGATGATTTTGGAAGCCCACTAGCCCCACAATCCTCCAACATTTCTTTACTATGCAAAGTAGAATGGATGGAGCATAATAGTTCATGGTGCATAGAAAACTCAACATGATATTTGCAACAACATGTATTTCAAATTTTGAGTGGCACACAATAAAATGGCTTCAAAGATTCAAAAGCCCTTTGTGATATATGAACACTTGGATGACTCTCTCTAAATTGTTTGAACAACATAGTTTGACTTACCTCCAAATAGTGTTTAGGATGTGGCGTGCAGTCTTTGATGCCAATTCTCAACTTTAAGACATCTTTAGCATTGGGTGATACTTGTGAGTTAGAGTGCCAAAATTGTATAATTTCTTCCTTCACATCGTCGGATAGCTTCTTATCAAAACATGGAAGTCTCCCACCAAATGCCCATGTTTCATTTTGAAGAGGATCATCAATTTTCTCTCGTCGACTAAGTGCTCTTCTCAAAGTAGTAAGATTTAGATTCAAAAAAATACAAGTTTGTCTCATATATCTACCCTTTCTCAAATGATGACTTACCAAAGAGGTTGTAATAACCCTTCGAGCAGCTCTATTATCCTTCTCTCTGCTATTTTTCCCAACGCTATTGAGAGCACTGAAAATATTCTTCACAATAATGGCATTTCTTTCCAAATTTTTATTGACACGAATTTTCAATTTGGAAAGCATAGGTCTCATCTTTTGCATCTTTAATAAGTGCATGAAAAGTTGACATTGCTCTACCACTGTCTTGTTGCCGAAAAACATCTGATATAGTCTTGAAGCCCATAACCGAATTGTTCTTTCTGATTTTTTTCCTTCCAAACTAGTCATAATCATTTCATCAATTTCAATTATCCATTTTGGTGTTTTAGAACCTTCATGTCGAATATAATTAGGAGATATGTAAGGTTCTTGTGCATTAAGTTCCTGTGCATTGTCATCTTCGACATGGTCAATTATGCAATTTGGCTTATGACTTGGTGGCATTTCTTCTTCAAAATTTTAAATCTCTACATTTTCAATTTTCGCATTATCATTTTCAATAGGTACATTTTCATTCCCCAACTGTACATTTTCATTATCTGACTCTATGATTTCACCTTCTATTAATTCATCGTCAACTTGATTGATATTTAGCATACCTTGTCTTTTTTTTCGGTGTTTCATTTTGTCCTTTTCCCTATATGCTGCAATGTCTTCATTGGATATCTTCCTTTTACATTTATTCTTTCGACGTCTGCTGCTCCCCATTCAGATGACAAATTCGAACACCTAAGCTTATATTTTTGAATTCTTTTCGAGTGGTTGGGCCCCAAAATACGACTTTTTACAAATCTCGTGAAAAAAGAGGTAAAAAGGTAATGTTGTCGAGTCTGTAGGGACAGTCAAATATTTGAAATTGATGCCAGTATAATCGGATATCCGATAATAGATCGGATATCAGATCCAGGATCAAATATCCGATATAGGAAAAGGACTTTTGGGGGGGAAACTTGCTAAGGTTTCCCTCCTTTGCCACAATAATATTAATATTATGAAAATATTTGGAGGCAAACGACTTTAATTTATAACTAAGTTAATAGTATATTAGTATTAGTATAAAATATCAATAATATTAATATAAAATAGTATTAATATTCCTATAGTATCAATATTATTATTATACCTATAATAGTATTAATATTATTAATATAGATATAATAGTGTAAATATATAGTGTTTATTTATATTAAGCTACAATATATAGTATTAATATATATTATTATTATAGCTATAATAGTATTATTCTTATTACTATATATATAATAATATTAATATTTAGTGTTTATTTATATTATAATTATTATCCTAAAATAGTATAAATAGTATATACTAAAATATTACGTTATATATACTAAAATATTACGTTATTATATAGATATATTAATAACATATATATTAATATAATAATATTGATAATATATATTATATTTAATAAAAATATTACGTTGTTATATATATATATTATATTATTATACATATTAATATAATAATATATAATACAAAGAGGGTCATCATTTAATGGGTCAAAGGGGGTCATAGGTCACCCTATGACCCCCTTTGACCCATATGAACGACTCAACAATGTCCCTAGGGGTCCTAGGACCCCTAGGGACATACGTCGTCATTTAATGGATCAAAGGGGGTCATAGGTCACCCTATCACCCCCTTTGACTCATATGAACGATTCAAATATGTCCCTAGGGGTCCTAGGACCCCTAGGAACATATGTCGTCATTTAATGGGTCAAAGAGGGCCATAGGTCACCCTATAACCCCCTTTGACCCATATTACCCATTCGAATATGTCCCTTGGGGTCCAAGGACCCCTAGGGACATATGTCATCGTTTAATGGGTCAAAGACGGTCATAAGTCACCCTATGACCCCTTTTGACCCATAATACCCATTCGAATATGTCCGTAGGGGTCCTAGGAGCCCTAGAGACATATGTCATCGTTTAATGGGTCAAAGGGGGTCATAAGTCACGCTATGACCCCCTTTGACCCATATTACCCATTCGAATATACCCCTAGGGGTCCTAGGACCCCTAGCGACATATCTCATCATTCAATGGGTCAGAGAGGGTCATAGGTCACCCTATGACCCCCTTTGACCCATATTACCCATTCGAATATGTCCCTAGGGGTCCTAGGACCCCTAGAGACATATATCGTTGTTTAATGGGTCAAAGAGGGTCATAGGTCACCCTATGACCCCCTTTAACCCATATTACCCATTCAAATATGTCCCTAGGGGTCCTAAGACCCCTAGAGACATATATCATCGTTTAATGGGTCAAGAGGGTCATAGGTCACCCTATGAGCCCCTCTGACCCATATGTACGATTCGAATATGTCCCTAGGGGCCCTAGGACCCCTAGAGACATATGTCGTCATTTAAAGGGTCAAAGAGGGTCATAGGTTACCCTATGACCCCATTTGACCCATATTACCCATTTGAATATGTCCCTAGGGGTCTTAGGAGCCCTAGGAACACATGTCATCGTTTAATGCATCAAAGGGGGTCATAGGTCACCCTATGACCCCCTTTGACTCATATGAACGATTCAGATATGTCCCTAGGGGTCTTAGGACCCCTAGGGACATATGTTGTCGTTTAATGGGTTAAATGGGGTCATAGGTCACCCTATGACCCCCTTTGACCCATATGAACGATTGGAATATGTCCCTAGGGTCCTAGGACCCGTAGGGACATATGTCGTCGTTTAATGGGTCAAAGAGGTTCATAGGTCACCCTATGACCCCATTTGACCCATATTACCCATTCGAATATGTCCCTTGGGGTCTGAGGACCCCTAGGGATATATGTCATCGTTTAATGGGTCAAAGAGGGTCATAGGTCACCCTATGACCCCCTTTGACCCATAATACCCATTCGAATATGTCCCCAGGGGTCCTAGGACCCCTAGAGACATATGTCATCGTTTAATGGGTCAAAGGGGGTCATAGGTCACCCTATGACCCCCTTCGACCCATATTACCCATTCGAATATGTCCCTAAGGGTCCTAGGACCCCTAGCGACATATCTCATCGTTTCATGGGTCAGAGAGGGTCATAGGTCACCGTATGACCCCCTTTGACCCATATTACCCATTCGAATATGTCCCTAGGGGTCCTAGGACCCCTAGAGACATATATCATCGTTTAATGGGTCAAAGAGGGTCATAAGTCACCCTATGACCCCCTTTGACCCATATGTGCGATTCAAATATGTCCCTAGGGGCCCTAGGACCCCTAGAGACATATGTCATCATTTAAAGGGTCAAAGAGGGTCATAGGTTACCCTATGACCCCATTTGACCCATATTACCCATTTGAATATGTCCCTAGGGGTCCTAGACATATGTCATCATTTAATGCATCAAAGGGGGTCATAGGTCACCCTATGACCCCCTTTGACTCATATGAACGATTCAAATATGTCCCTAGGGGTCGTAGGACCCCTAGGGACATATGTTGTCATTTAATGGGTCAAAGGGGGTCATAGGTCACCCTATGACCCCCTTTGACCCATATGAACGATTGGAATATATCCTTAGGGTCCTAGGACCCCTAGGGACATATGTCATCGTTTAATGGATCAAAGAGGGTCATAGGTCACCCTATGACCCCATTTGACCCATATTACCCATTCAAAAATGTCCCTTGGGGTCTGAGGACCCCTAGGGACATATGTCATCGTTTAATGGGTCAAAGAGGGTCATAGGTCACCCTATGACCCCCTTTGACCCATATTACTCATTCGAATATGTCCCTAGGGGTCCTAGGACCCCTAGAGACATATATCATCGTTTAATGCATCAAGAGGGTCATAGGGTGACCTATGACCCCCTTTGACCCATATGAACGATTCGAATATGTCCCTAGGGGTCCTAGGACCCCTAGAGACATATGTTATCATTTAATGGGTCAAATAGGTTCATAGGTTACCCTATGACACCATTTGACCCATATTACCCATTTGAATATGTCCGTAGGGGTCCTAGGACCCTTAGGGACATATGTCATCATTTAATGGGTCAAAGAGGGTCATAGGGTGACCTATGACCCCCTTTGACCCATATTACCCATTCGAATATGTCCCTAGGGGTCCGAGGACCCTTAGAGACATATGTCATCGTTTAATGGGTCAAGAGGGTCATAGGTCACCCTATGACCCCCTTTGACCCATATGAACGATTCGAATATGTCCCTAGGGGTCCTAGGACCCCTAGAGACATATGTCATCGTTTAATAGGTCAAAGAAGGTCATAGATTACCCTATGACCCCATTTGACCCATATTACCCATTCGAATATGTCCCTAGGGATCCTAGGACCCCTAGGGACATATGTCATTGTTTAATGGGTTAAAGGGGGTCATAGGTCACCCTATGACCCCCTTTGACTCATATGAACGATTCAAATATGTCCCTAGGGGTCCTAGGACCCCTAGGGACATATGTCGTCGTTTAATGGGTCAAAGGGGGTCATAGGTCACCCTACGACCCCCTTTGACCCATATGAACCATTCGAATATGTCCCTAGGGTCCTAGGACCCCTAGGGACATATGTCATCGTTTAATGGGTCAAAGGGGGTCATAGGTCACCCTATGACCCCCTTTGACTCATATGAAGGATTCAAATATGTCCCTAGGGGTCCTAGGACCCCTAGGGACATATGTCGTCGCTTAATGGGTCAAAGGGGGTCATAGGTCACCCTATGACCCCCTTTGACTGAAATGTCCCTTTACTGATTTTACATGGTATTTCCAGCCTCAAATCAGATCTTAAAAATCAAACAACCAATATTACAAAGATCAACCAATTTCCCAATAAAACCCAAATCGGGTATGTCCAAATTAGTGCCAAAAAATTTCACAACTTCATAAATTACTAATAAATCTTAGAATGGACATTTTAAGGAAATTTCAGCAGCATAACAGCCTACAAAATGACATTTCCAGATTTCTATAGCATTTACACAATAGCTCACAAATGTAGGACAAAACTATGCTCAATCGGGCTCCCGAAATTAACAAACAATGCCCGAAAATACCACAAAAACACTCATAAACTATCTCAGAAGTTTAATCATGACCCAATACATATATTCAGCTCTATTTTAACATCTTAAAGTCTTAAATACAGCAGCAACCCAAACTGATATGAAATACTCAACCGAAAACACCAAACTCAAACCAAAAACAACCCCGAAAACCCACAAATTGGCACTATTCAGCACAAAGGAAAACTCTGTATGAGCATGCACATGGAATGGCTTCAAACTCCCGTCCTTAGCCTTTCTGGAAACCTGAAAACTCCCGTTCTTGGGTCTCCTTCTCCACAGGTTTGGCAGCCTTTGAAGAACAACAAGAAAATTAGCAAAAATCAAGTTCTGGAATGAGTCGAAAATGCCTCCAAACCTCTTTTAAAGAGGGCATAACCCTAACTCACATCCAAGAGGGGTTAATAAAATATAATTTAATAATAATTTTTATTTATTAGTCCATTGATTTCCAAAGATTAGCCTCTTTTTCCCGACTTCACCTTTTTGGAGCCTGCCTGCCTTAGCAAAGTTTTTTTTTTTTTAATTATTTGAATAGGGGACATGACAAGTCCTCCCCTTCCAAATATTGCTTCTCCTTAAGCAATGAAGGTTGTAATTCTCAAAAATATGTGCTCCTTCCCAAGTTGCATCCTCTAGTGGTAATCCTTTCCATTTGACCAAATGCTCTATGACGCTCCTATTTCTCAACCTTTTCTCTCTTGTATCCAAAATCTCTTCTGGTATCAAAACTAATTTCCCTTCATCATCAAGAAGTGTTAATTCTGTAGATACTATGGTTTGCTGGCCTAGAACCTTCTTTAAGCAAGATACATGAAAAATATTATGTATTTTGTTGTTTGGTGGGAGCTCCAATTCATAAGCTACCTCTCCTACCTTCTTGATGATTTTATAAGGCCCATAGAACCTTGGCTTGAGTTTCTCTGCCCCACTCCTCTTCAAGGTGCTTTGCTTATATGGCTACAACCTAAAAAATACCAAATCTCCCACCTCAAAAGATCTTTCAATCCTTTTCCTGTCAGCATATATCTTTTGTTGGTTCTGTGCATGTTGTAGATTATCCTTGAGGGACCTTATTATGTCTTGGCTTTGCTTGATGAAATCACTTATTGCGGGTACTCTGCTATCGGAAAGTATTAGATCAACAAAGGAAAGGGAATCATAACCATAAAGAGCATGAAAAGGAGGCATACCAATAGACATGTGATGAGATGTATTGTAACAATACTCCCCTAGGTGTAACCATTTCACCCAAGCATGTTGTTGATTGGAAACATAGTTCCTCAAATATCCCTCTATCCATTTATTAACTATCTTTGTTTGTCCATCTGTTTGAGGGTGATAGCTAGTACTGGGAGTGAGTTCAGTTTCTGCCAAATGAAAGAGCTCCTTCCAAAAAGAGCTGAGGAATCTACTGTCCCGATCACTAACAATGTTTCTAGGCAAACCATGTAATCTAAAAATTTCCTTGAAGAACAATTCGGCCACTTGTGATGCCTTGAAATCAGATGTGATAGGAAAGAAATGTGCATACTTAGTCTATCTACTACCACATATATGCAATCCTTACCTTGAACCTTGGGCAACCTAGTGATGAAATCCATGGAAATACTTTCCCATTTTTGTTCGGGAATAGGAAGTGGCTGCAACAACCCTACAGGAAAATTTTGCTCACTCTTGCTTTGTTGGCATACCATACATTCCTTAATGTGTTTAAGGACATCCTCCTTCATACCCTTCCATGAAAACCGCTCTCGAATTTGCCTGTATGTCTTGAAGTATCCCTGATGACCAGCCAAAGGTGTGTCATGAAAGGCCCTCAATATCCTCTCCTTAGTTTTTGACCCTGGCACTAAGAAGATCCTGTTCCTGTAATAAATCAATTCATCAACAACCTTGTACCTATTATCATCCACTAAATTATCCAAAATCTTGGTGGAAAATGAATCTTTAGCATACTCTAAAATTATGGAGACTTTCCAATCAGCAGAGATAGATGATAAGGAACACAAAGTGGGCTTTCTTGAGAGAGCATCAGCAACCACATTATTTTTTCCTTTCATGTACTCAATATCAAAATCATAAGCTTGCAATTTGCTTACCCATTTTTGTTGATGATCATTCAAATCCCTTTGGTTCAAGAAGAACCTGAGGCTATTATGGTCTGTCTTTACAATGAATCTCCCACATACCAAATATTGTCTAAACTTATAAAGTGCATGCATGATTGCCAACATTTCCTTATCATAGATGGAGTAACCTTTCTCTGATTGATTTAATTTTCTACTCTCAAATGCTATTGGATGTCCCCTTTGAGTTAGGACAGCCCCTATACCTGCTCCAGAAGCATCACATTCAACAACAAAAGGTAAAGAGAAATCTGGAATTGTAAGCACAGGGCATGAACTCATTACCTCCTTAAGCTTATCAAATATTTTTTGTGCCTCTTTTGTCCAAAAAAAAGCTCCTTTCTTTGTCAAATCAGTCAAGGGGGCAGCAAGCTAAGAAAATCCCTTGGCAAATCTCCTATAGTAGCTACACAACCCGAAGAAACCTCTCAACTGTGTAAGATTAGTGGGTGGAGGCCAATCCAAAATTGCTTGGATTTTTTGTTGATCAACCTGTACTCCTTTAGAGATTATAATATGTCCAAATATAGGATCTCTGTCAAACCAAACTCAAATTTAGATAGCTTAGCATAGAAGGATTGCTGCTCCAAGATTCCCAAAACAGTGTCTATGTGCTTTAGATGCTCTTCCCATGTTTTACTATATATCAAGATATCATCGAAAAATACCAAAACAAATTTTCGAAGATGCTGACTGAATACCTTATTCATACAAGATTGGAATGTTGCAGGTGCATTAGTGAGTCTGAATGACATAACAAGAAATTCAAAGTGCCCATAGTGACATCTGAAAGCAGTCTTTTCCACATCTTCACTCCTCATTCGGATTTGATGGTAGCCTGATCTTAAGTCAATTTTTGAGAAGTATACATCACCATGTAACTCATCAATGAGTTCATCTATGTGTGGTATGGGATACCTATTTTTTATGGTCTTCTTGTTTAGAGCCCTATAGTCTATACACATTCTCATTGTACCATCCTTTTTCTTGACAAGTACCACAGATGATGCAAATGGACTAGAGCTAGGCCTTATGAATCCCATGTCCAGGAGTTCTTTAATAATTTTTTCAATTTCTTCCTTATAACCTCTTGGATGGTGGTATGGGGTTGTTATAACTAGTTTGGCACCCTGTTCTAACTCTATAACATGCTCAAAACCTCTATCTGGTGGTAATCCTGGAGGCAAATCATTGAAAACTATACTATGCTTATCAAGAATATTTTGAATTTCAAAATGGAAATTACCTTGATTCTTTGGAGAGCTTGTTGGTTGGATTATGACTCCTGCTGCCCATGTTACTTGTCCTCTTCGAAAAGTCCTCTCCATCCTCTTTGCAGAGACCGCCTTAGGTGCTCCATTCGATAACCCTCTCAATATGACTTCTTTCCCATTGGAATAAAATTTAAACTCCATAGTTTGATGGTTCATGTAATAGCCTCCGATAGAGTGCAACCATTGAACACCCAATACAAGATCTGTCTCCCCAATACCAACCACATAGAAGTCATCACATAACTCATAATATCCTAAGGTCATCTTGAGTTGTTTCACCACCCGTGTGCAAGGCATAGTGAATCCATCAGCTACAGTAACATTGAATCCCTCAAAATCTTCTGCTTTAAGCCCTCTTTTCATGACAAATCCCTCATCAATAAAATTGTGAGTTGCCCCACTATCAAGAAGAACGGTCAACCTTTGACCTGCTAGTATCCCTCAAATTTGGAAGGGATGGTATCTTGGGACTCCTAATAATGCTGCTAAAGTGCCATCCTTGCTGATTTCTTTTCCTTTCTCTTCTTCTACCTCCTCCTTAGTATCATGAAATTTCTCATGCTCATCTGAATCAGATTCTGAAGCAACTTCAATATAGTGCACTTGACCTTTCCCCAAACATCTGTGTCCTGGAACCCATGGTTCTCTACAAGTAAAACAAAGCTTTTTCCTTCGTAAGTCACTCCTAGTCTCTTCATCTACCTTCTTTTTTGCCACATTTGTCACATTTTTTGGTGGTAGTGTTGGAAAAGTCTTTTTCTGAAAATTTTTCTTATGTTGCCAAAGATTTGAAGGTTTTTTATTAGTGATTGATTTCATAGGCACGCAAGTTTCAAGTTGCAAGCTTCTTTTGATAGCTTCCTGTAAGGTTGAGGGTGAGAAAGCCTTAACCAAACCCTTAACAGAATCTTCTAAACCATCAAGAAAAAGATATACAATCCTCTTTTCACTCATATCAGATACCATAACAGCCACTTTTTGAAATTCTTCTATATATTCATTAACTGATTTGGTTTGCTTCAACTTTGACAATTCTTTAAAGTACTCTTCATCATCCTTGAGGTCAAATCTATCTATCACTCTTTGACTGAAATCTTCAAATGTAGTTACCTGATTGTGACCTTGAGTAGTCATTCCATGATACCACCAATCATAGGCTGCATCTTCCAATTGTAGACTTGCAAATTGAACAGCATCACTCTCTTTCATGGGGTTAAGTGTGAAGAAAGTTTGCAATTTTTGTAGCCATGCTCTAGCTGAAATTTTATTTGTTCCATCAAAAGTAGGTGCTGTAAACTTGCTTATTTTATTTTTGAGCTCTCTTCCACTTGTGTCATGCTCCCTCCTGTTCTCTTTCTTGGGCATCAAAGTGTTCATTATATCCACATATTCTCTAAAAGGAACTGAACTACGAAAGTCATCATCTAAGCCATTATAAGTAGCTCTTAACGTAATCAAGTTACCTGTAACCTCTTCCACTGGATTAATGGTTGGATTTGGTACTGGTGGCTCATCTGCAAGCAAGAAAATAGTTTTGGTTGATTTAGATGGTGTGGATCTCCCATTTCTTGGCTCCTCTAAAGTGCTCCCTTTCTCATTAATAGATGCAACTCCTTGTAATTTTTCTGTCAATATTTGCAAAGCCTCTCTAGTTTCCGCCAAACCATCCACTATTTGCTTCTGAGTATTTTGGATGTCTTGGAAGAATTTCTTTGCCATCTCATCTGGATCAGCCATACTTTTTTCTTTCTTGGATTTTGTACTTTTGCTTTCAACTGGGGGTTTGATCAAAATTTCTTTATTCTTTTCTCGCTGCAAATATCTTTTTTCTCTTTCACTTAGTTGCATGCAATCATAAATTTTGACATGCAACTAATTAGAAGCAACATGCAACCATAAAATATGACATGCAAGATCTGGGTAGTTGTCAAAACTGACATGCAAGATCTGGGTAGTTATTAAAACTGACATGCAACTTCTACAAACCCTCAGGCTAGCAAGATCACGGCTCTGATACCACTGAAATGTCCCTTTATTAATTTTACATGGTATTTCTAGCCTCAAATCAGATCTTAAAAATCAAACAACCAATATTACAAAGATCAACCAATTTCCCAATAAAACCCAAATCAGGTATGTCCAAATTAGTGCCAAAAAACTTCACAACTTCACAAATTACTAATAAATCTGAGAATGGACATTTTACAAAAATTTCAGCAGCATAACAGTCTACAAAATGACATTTTCAGATTTGTATAGCCTTTACACAACAGCTCACAAATGTAGGACAAAACTATGCTCAATCGAGCTCCCAAAATTAACAAACAATGCCCGGAAACACCACAAAAACACTCATAAACTATCTCAGAAGTTTAATCATGACCCAATACATATATTCAGCTCTATTTTAACATCTTAAAATCTAAAATACAGCAGCAACCCAAACTGATATGAAACAATCAACTGAAAACACCAAAATCAAACCAAAAACAACCCCGAAAACTCACAAATTGGCACTATTCAGCACAAAGACAAACTCTGTATGAGCATGCACATGGAATGGCTTCAAACTCCCATCCTTAGCCTTCCTGAAAACTTGCAAACTCCCGTTCTTGGGTCTCCTTCTCCATAGGTTTGGCAGCCTCTGAAAAACAACAAGAAAATTAGCAAAAATCAAGTTCTGGAATGAGTTCAAAATGCCTCCAAATCACTTTTAAAGAGGGCATAACCCTAACTCACGTCCAAGAGGGGTTAATAAAATATAATTTAATAATAATTTTTATTTATTAGTCCATTAGTTTCCAATGATTAGCCCCTTTTTCCTGACTTCACCTTTTTGGAGCCTGCCTGCCTTAGCAAAGTTTATTTTTTTTTAATTATTTGAATAGGGGACATGACATTGACCCATATGAACCATTCGAATATGTCCCTAGGGTCCTAGGATCCCTAGGGACATATGTCTTCATTTAATGGGTCAAAGAGGGTCATAGGTCACCCTATGACCCCTTTTGACCCATATTACCCATTCGAATATGTCCCTAGGGGTCCTAGGACCCCTAGGGACATATGTCATCGTTTAATGGGTCAAAGAGGGTCATAGGTCACCCTATGATCCCCTTTGACCCATATTACCCATTTGAATATGTCCCTAGGGGTCCTAGGACACCTAGAGACATATATCATCGTTTAATGGGTCAAGAGGGTCATAGGTCACCCTATGACCTATGACCCCCTTTGACCCATATGAACGATTCGAATATGTCCCTAGGGGTCCTAGGACCCCTAGAGACATATGTCATCATTTAATGTGTCAAAGAGGGTCATAGGTTACCCTATGACCCCATTTGACCCATATTACCCATTCGAATATGTCCCTAGGGGTCCTAGGACCCCTAGGGACATATGTCATCATTTAATGGGTCAAAAGGGGTCATAGGTCACCCTACGACCCCCTTTGACACATATGAACGATTCAAATATGTCCTTAGGGGTCCTAGGACCCCTAGGGACATATGTCGTCAATTAATGAGTCAAAGGGGGTCATAGGTCACCCTATGACCCCCTTTGACCCATATGAATGATTCGAATATGTCCTTACGGTCCTAGGACCCCTAGGGACAAATGTCATAGTTTAATGGGTCAAAGAGGGTCATATGTCACCCTATGACCCCCTTTGACCCATATTACCCATTCGAATATGTCCCTTGGGGTCTGAGGACCCCTAGGGACATATGTTGTCATTTAATGGGTCAAAGAGGGTCATAGGTCACCCTATGACCCCCTTTGACCCATATTACCCATTCGAATATGTCCTTAGGGGTCCTAGGACCCCTAGAGACATATATCGTCGTTTAATGGGTCAAGAGGGTCATAGGTCACCCTATGACCCCCTTTGACTCATATGAACGATTCGAATATGTCCTTAGGGGTCCTAGGACCTCTAGAGACATATGTCATCGTTTAATGGGTCAAAGAGGGTCATAGGTTACCCTATGACCCCATTTGACCCATATTACCCATTCGAATATGTCCCTAGGCGTCCTAGGACCCCTAGGGACATATGTCATCGTTTAATGGGTCAAAGGGGGTCATAGGTCACCCTATGACCCCCTTTGACCCATATGAACAATTCGAATATGTCCCTAGGGTCCTAGGACCCCTAGGGACATATGTCATCGTTTAATGGGTCAAAGAGGGTCATAGATCACCCTATGACTCCCTTTGACACATATTACCCATTCGAATATGTCTCTTGGGGTCCAAGGACCCCTAGGGACATATGTCGTTGTTTAATGGGTCAAAGAGGGTCATAGGTCATCCTATGACCCCCTTTGACCCATAATACCCATTCGAATATGTCCTTAGGGGTCCTAGGACCCCTAGAGACATATGTCATCGTTTAATGGGTCAAAGGGGGTCATAGGTCACCCTATGACCCCCTTTGACCCATATGTACGATTCGAATATGTCTCTAAGGGTCCTAGGACCCCTAGGGACATATGTCGTCGTTTAATGGGTCAAAGAGGGTCATAGGTCACCCTATGACCCCCTTTGACCCATATGAACGATTTGAATATGTCCCTAGGGGTTCAAGGACCCCTAGGGACATATGTCATTGTTTAATAGGTCAAAGAGGGTCATAGGTCACCCTATGACCCTCTTTGATCCATATGAACGATTCGAATATGTCCTTAGGGGTCTGAGGACCCCTAGGGACATATGTCGTCGTTTAATGGGTCAAAGAGGGTCATAGGTTACCCTATGACCCCATTTGACCCATATTACCCATTCAAATATGTCCCTAGGTGTCCTAGGACCCCTAGGAAAATATGTCGTCATTTAATGGATCAAAAGGGGTCATAGGTCACCCTATGAACCCCTTTGACCCATATGAACAATTCGAATATGTCCCTAGGGGTCCAAGGACCCCTAGAGAAATATGTCATCGTTTAATGAGTGAGAGAGGGTCATAGGTCACCCTATGACCCCCTTTGACCCATATTACCTATTCGAATATGTCCCTAGGGGTCCTAGGACCCCTAGAGACATATATCGTCGTTTAATGGGTCAAAGAGGGTCATAGGTCACCCTATGACCCACTTTGACCCATATGAACGATTGGAATATGTCCCTAGGGGTCCTAGGACCCCTAGGGACATATGTCGTTGTTTAATGGGTCAAAGAGGGTCATAGGTCACCCTATGACCCCCTTTGACCCATATTACCCATTCGAATATGTCCCTAGAGGTCCTAGGACCCCTAGGGACATATGTCATCGTTTAATGGGTCAAAGGGCCCTTTGACCCATATGAATGATTCGACTATGTCCCTGGGGGTCCTAGGACCCCTAGGGACATATGTCGTCATTTAATGGGTGAAAGGGGGTCATAGGTCACCCTATGACCCCCTTTGACCCATATGAACGATTCGACTATGTCCCTAGGGGTCCTAGGACCCCTAGGGACATATGTCATCGTTTAATGGGTCAAAGAGGGTCATAGGTCACCCTATGACCCCCTTTGACCCATAGTACCCATTCGAATATGTTCCTAGGGGTCCTAGGACCCCTAGAGACATATGTCATCGTTTAATGGGTCAAAGGGGGTCATAGGTCACCCTATGACCCCCTTTGACCGATATGAACGATTCGGCTATGTCCTTGGGGGTCCTAGGGACATATGTCATCATTTAATGGGTCAAAGGGACCCCCTTTGACCCATTAAAGAACAACATATGTCCCTAGGGGTCCTAGGACCCCTAGAGACATATATCGTCGTTTAATAGGTCAAAGAGGGTTATAGGTCACCCTATGACCCCCTTTGACTCTTATATATTAATAATATACATATTAATAATATACATATATATTAATAATATACATATCAATATAATAATATATATATATATACATATACATATTACATTATTATATTTAATGAAAATATTACGTTATTATATAAATATATTAATAACATACATATTAATATAATAATATTTATAATATATATTATATTTAATAAAAATATTACGTTGTTATATAAATATTATATTATTATACATATTAATATAATAATATATAATACATATTACATTTAATGAAAATATTACGTTATTGTATATATTAATAACATACATATTAAGATAATAATATATAATACGTATTTTATATATATATAAATTACGTTATTATATTTAGTAAAAATAATAATAATATATATTATATTTATAGATTGTAATAAGATTAACTTAAGATATTATTATATATTACTAGATTATATCTTGTATGTTTACATTACGTTATTATATATATATATATATATATATATATAATATTAAAATATGCCTTTACATATTAATATAAGTGAAATAATTTAAAAATAAAAAACTAGAACGTTTAAATCGAATTTCCCTCAGAAATTTGAAGATTTTTAGAATTTGACTACCGAGCCATATCGGATATCCGATGTCAAATCGGATATCCGATTTTGAATTGGATATCCGATCAGGCTTGGTATTTACCAAGCCTGCCCGGTCAACCCCAAAGATGTGTTTATAGAGAGTTTTAGTGATACTCAGACTTCGGGTAGCCGTCTAACAATGTTATTTTGATCAAAATTGAATGAAATGAAATGGGTTTTTTAAGGTCGCTCTCTAGATTCCATCAATATAATTTCTATCAAATTCTGAGTTCGATAAGTATTTATTACTTAATTATCAATGAAGATTATTGTAAAGTGTTGATTGACATACTGAATGAAAAATAGCTATAACTTTCAAACGGTATAACATTTTTTAAATCTAAAAGTTGCGTCACATTCTATACTTCACCTAGTATAAGAAAAAAACAAAAAAAGAAAAATTTGATCAAATTTTCTATTAGTTAGGGTGGTCAGACACGGGACTTTTTTTAATCCAAAAAAGTTTTGGTAGAAAATTCATATTTAATTATTTATTTGGAATAAAAATATCAAAAAATATGCGTCACATCCAGGCATGAGTCTAGTTTTCATATCTATAATTATATTAAAAAAATATTATGATTTGATTTTGATTAAGGTGGTCAGACATACACCTACTTTTTATTTTCGCCCTGAAATTTTCTTAGTACTGCTTTAAAATTCAAACTTTTGACCAATCAATTATTTTTTTCTCCTAATAAGGCCTAGTATTTTAGAAACTACATTCAATTTTTCTACAAATTATTTTCTTACAACTTTTTGATATAAAGTCCATAACCACTTCAAAATTATGTGTCAAGTTGACATAAACCTGATTTGCTGATTTTTCACTGCCACTTAAGGCCAGAGTTTGGTACACCATTATCTTGCACATACCCCATACCTTTTTTATGAACTCCAGGAGGAAGTTCATGCCTGGGGGGGAGGATGTGAGGCCTCACCCCGACCCGTCATAGCATGGATATCTTATTTACATTTTGGATATTCAGGATCTAGATATTTGATAGTTATTTGAGACTTGATGGACTATGGATTATTTTATTTACGCACTTTGATACTTAGTAGTAGTGGTTTACATTATCATGTGAAATTAGAACCTACTATTGTGTAGGAAATGGTTGAAAATATATGGATGCAATCTTATGAATTGATATTATTAAAATTTTGATGTGATGTTAATGTTAAGTTGATTATAGATAGATGCTAATTTGGTTATGATGATTTATGAGATGAATGATTATGATATTCAGAGAAGAAATTACGATGATTTATGATACACTAGTAAATGATAAATTGATTTTGATATGAACATAGATGTTAATCTGATGGCTTATGTTATGCAGATTTGTTATTCTAACATCTTGGATGATTTAAATAGGAAAATTTACCTGAATTATGATTATCACTATACACTTATACATTGTACATGCTATATGACTCCTTGGACTATTGATGCTTGAGTTTATTGTGCAGGAAGTGGAACCATGCAAATTCTTGGGGGAAACAAGTTCCAAACCTTGTGACATAGTTTAACCAAGGTGAATCTTTGGAAGATTCAAAAGCCTCATTGTGAAAGTAATTTTCTTCATAACTGTATGATTACTTGCTTGCCTGTGAATATGTTTAATCACAACCTAGGTGCATTAAGGGCATGTCAAGGAAAATGTAATGTATTTCTTTTTATGTGTGTCACTTGACACTTGTATAGTCTATGTGTTGACGACATGTCACCTATAGTGTTGGTCTCAAGGTTGCTCAATCTTGGTCCTCTTCTTTCTTTTCAAATTAATGCTTAAGTACTCCCATTTGGGAGAGAGTGTTTGGATGGGTCACATCATGTAGGAATTCGAATTCAAACTTGACAAGGAGTTTAGGGGGTCTAAATGGAATCCTAAGGTGTTATTTTATTGTTAAAAAGCCACTCTAATGGTAGTATATTAGGTTAGGGGCCTAAATTTAATTATTTTGATGTTTTTCTAGTTTTGGGAGACCCTTAGACAAAGCTAACTTAGACCAATTCGAAATTTGGAGTTTTTCCATGATAGAACCCTCACAACCCCACTTGGTCAACCTTCTTATTTTGGAGGAGCAACAATGTAAGAAAGGAAGCCTTGATGTTCTTACTTAAAAAGGGTTAGTGGAGAGTCTTTTAGGGGGGGAGTGACAAGTTAGTGGGTTGTTCACCCACTCTCTAAGTTTAGAGACAACTAAGTTTTAGAGAGAGATTAAGGGAGCTCTAATACAACTATCCTTACCCTAGCTTAGACCAAGTTTGGTGACTTAAACATGTTCTTTTATTCCTTTTCTTTAGTGTGGATAAGGAAATCTGCAAGTTTGAAAAGTTATCAATGGAGTATGCAGTGCATTGTCAATCTTGAGCTTGTCATTGTGTTGGAGATCCTTTCTTGGTTTTGTTTTGTTGTTCTTCATTTGTTTTGTTGTTGTTTCTTGTTTGAATGTGAGTGTTGATTGTGATTATGGGTGTGAAGGCTTCACTCACCCTTGGGAGGGTAGAGAAGCGTTGGGTGAAGGACATAAGTTGGGCTTGACATTACAGGTGAGAAAAGAATTATTTTTGTTTACCTCATGATGGGGTTTGTTATTATCAGGGAGCATGGGCTCCATCATGGACATGAATCTTGTTGTCTGGGAGGTACAAGGAGGTTTGGTGGATGAGGAGAAGATGGTTGTTTTGAAGGCCTTGAGAGGCAATGGAGTGGCAATATGTTGTTTATGTTGTGGTGGCCTTGAGAGGAAAAATGCATTGGAAATATGATATTTATGCTATTATAATTTCTCCTCCTTGAAGAGCCCACCTTCACCAAACATTTTATGATTCCAATGGTGAATCATTGTGCAAGCCATGGAAGGGTGTTGATTGTGTTTGTGTTGTATTTTCATACAAAATTTTGTGATGTGTGTAACCTGTTTGGTTCTTATTTCCCCTAGTTGGTGGGTGGCTTCATAGAAGCCTAGGTTGGGAGGTGAACCTCCATGGTTCCTATTTGTGTGTTTGGTGCAGGTTTTTGTGTATATTCATGCTATAAACTGTTAGGGGTTTCACTCTTGTCAAATTGGAGAAGATCCAAATGAGTAAAGAAGGCTCAATGTTCATGTTTCTCAATGTTCATGATTTTGAAGGTCTCTTGTTTTGTCTCATTGTGATTAAAAGAGATTGTGCCATTGTTACCATGAGACTATGTAGAGAAAAAAATTAATTTTAGAATGTTGTACATGTATGTATCCTTGTTAAGAAATGATCATTTGAAGTTTTATGAGTTATGGAAGAGTTAGAATGTGATGTGTAATATATTCATATCATTGTTACCATTTGAAAATTGTGGAAGGAAGGTTGAAAGGTTGTATGTTCTTATTTTAATTGTAATGAAGTCTTCTATGCAAATTTTCATATGTTATGAAGTAAGATTGTAGATAATTCTTCTCTTTGATACATTATAGATATGTATTTTATAAGTGACATGTAGATTTATGATTATGAATATAGTTGGTAAGATACCAAAATGTATAAGAGACATGGAAAATGGTTTAGGTTGTGCATATTAAAACTTGGAATAAAATCATCTTGTTTGATAGTTCAATGTATATGTTTAATCTTTATTCATTTTGAATTTTTTTGAAGATCAAACAAACCTGCTAAGTAGACAATACTACTTTACTATACATATATCCACTTAGAACTTTTTATGCTACAACAAACATACTGAAAAGTAAAAAGGTTAGTTGAGAAAAGTAACATTTAAATCAATCCAAATTAGACTTGTTGTAGACCCACATTTTCCCCTCTGGAAAATGTATGGGGAGTAAAAGAAAATCCACTCCCCAATTACAGAGCAATAAATTAATGAAAGGAATATTCTAGGTACCTAACACAAAATATTAATAGAAAAAAAAAAAAAAACATTTATGCAAAATAAAATAAAATAAAGGCAATTGATATCTTTCCTTGAACAAATACACAACAGACCCACTGAAATCATGTGACCCCTTGTCACCATCAATAATCTCCTTTATGATATAATATGAATTCTTAAATCAGCCAAGGTCGAACAAAAATTTAATTATTTAAAATATATACACATATAAAATAAATAAATAAAAAACATACACTAAACTAACTAAACTTACCTATTTGTACTCTCACGAACCTAGTAAACATGGAAATCATAATTTAAAACTTAGGGAACATCCCAAGGCTGACCACCTTGGGAGCTCCCCATACCTTTTTCCTCCTATATGTAGGAGACTTTTGGTGCAGCAAGGACTGTATTTTGAATAAAGGAAAACAAGTTTTTCAAAAAGCAAGAAAAGATGTATGAAAAGACCAAGTCAAGTTTAGAATAGCCACCAATTAAACAAGGAAGTACACTTACATGAAGTACACCTAGCAAGCCTTTGAAAGCAAATTTTATACATTACAATTACCCAATGAAATTGGCCTTGGTAGAAGTGCATATATTGGGAGGAGGAAGGAATTAGTAGTTTGGGAAGAAGAGCATAGAAGTTTCTTCAAAAAAGAAAAAAAAAAGGCTTTTAAATCTTGGACAGCCAAAGTCAAACCAGCCCCAAATAAAATGATATTGCATCCTCACATGATCAGCTTGGAAGCTCATATGGGGTAATAGTAGGATTAGATAAATAAATAAAAATAATGAGGTAGGGAGTAAGCCTCATGTAGATTAAGTTGTGATTAAGTAGTAAGATGGGGTCAAGTAGAGTTAGTATCTAAATCATTGTTATTAAATTATTTTGTTAATTACACCATTGTGGGATGTAAGGATTAAGTGGTAAAGTGGTGTGTGGGGTGAAAGTAATATTCAGAGATAATATAGTTGTTAGGATTAAGATAAATTCTTAAGGAGTTATTACTATAGAAGAGCAAGTAGACTAAGAGTTAAGGATGGAGAAAAATTAAGCTGTGAAATTAGGATCATTCTAATAATACATTTGTAGTAGGTTTAAGTAATTTTGGAATAATAATAATAATTAATAAAGAGTAAAATAAATATATAAATATATATATTAAAAAAAAAATTTAAAAATTTTTTAAAAAATTTTAAAATAAAAAAATATATATATATAGTAATAATAAACCCAAAAAGTAATTTTGGTTGTGTTTTGTCAAGTTAAATGTAGGGCATGACATATGCGACTTGATCTATCTTACACATCAACCATATTGATAGTTATCATTGAAGGAAAAGGGGAAAGAAAAACTGAAACCATGACTTTATAGCTCTTATCATGTAGTTCCCTGCATCGGCGAAGTTGCCTATGAGTTGGAACTTCTAGAGGGAAGTCGTATTCATAACATTTTTCATGTCCCCTACCTTAAGAAAGTTGTGGAAAGGAACATCATGGTAGTACAGATCACCCGCCGATCAATGAAGATAGGAAGCTCATATCAGAATTGATTGAGATCATTGAAGTTCATGAGAAGACTTTATGAAACCACATAATAAAGGAATATTTGGTATGTTGGAAACACTTGTCGTTGGATGATGTGATGTGGGAAGTCAAGCACATTCTATAACATTCGATGTTGCATTTTCTTGAGGACAAGAAAACATTGGGATAGGAAGACCATAATGTTCTTGTCATAAAATAAATTATTAATCAAACATTATTTTTGATAAGAAAAATAGATTTTATAGGGATCCTAAAACTAAAGAGTTAAAACACATCTTAAGGCTAATAATAGGTAGTTAGAGCCCAACCAATAAAAGAAGGCCAACCAAAGGGCCAATTCAATAGACAGACAAAAGGCCAAAGGCTGATAATAAGTAGATAAAGCCCAACTAGAAAATAAAGGCCAACCTAAAGGCCAGTACAACAGACTAACAAACCAACTAGAAAAAAAAAACTACAGCAATCTTACAGTCCAAAAGACAGGAAAAGAAAAACCATTGTTATTCCTCTATCTTTCTCTTCGACTCTTGCATCATTTCTACTACTTCATAGGCTTTTTTAATCTCCTCAACCATCTATTCCTACTTCTTTTGACTATCCTGATCCATGCTATTGAAGGTAATCTTAGTAGTCACTTCCTCTTCCATCCTAGCTCTTTCTCTGTTCCTTTCCTCATTTTTATTCAGAAGGCCCCTTGTTTTCAACATTCTAGTAAGGGATTGGATATTATCATTGATAGAAGTCAGAATGATAAGCATATGATTTGCTAGATTATGGTTGTAATTTTCCAAATTATGGATTCTCTTCTCAGCCAAACTAAGTTGATCCCCTTGATCATTGAAATTCCCACAATCTGGCATCTTCCTTTTGTGTTTCAACTGGCCTATTTTTTCTCTAAACTCCTCCAACTCATGGTAAAGCCATTTGATCAACCTAAAATTGTCAATCATGTTGTTTCTAGCATTATTAAGGAAATTCATGCCAATCTCCCTTACTGTAATGCCCCGCCAAGGCATTCAAAGAATTGACCTAGAATTTCACTAAGTTTAGTAGCATTTTTTTTTCTTTTCATGAAAGTAAATACCAAATATAACTAATGCACAATAATGGAAATAATAGCAATGTCCATCTGAAAGTAAACATAACATACATAACAGATTACATTCTTTAAAGATCCCTTAATGTTGGATTACATCTACTAACATCTAACATACATGAATCCATCTAGTGGAACATCCACGTGAAATAATAATGATAAGTCCAATGTTTATACATTGCATTTCAAATACTCAATCATCCACTGTACATGTCACAGGGTATGACAAGCTCAAAAGAATATACATACGTAGAATAAGGTACATCATCCTATTCTAATCAAAGTAAAGATAATCACATGATACACATGATACATCATCATAGAAGTCATATACATCCATCATAAAGATAAAACATAATAAACTAAGTGCACAGTTCCTCCCAACCATTAATAGAATCATTAGACCATTGTGGATCCTAGCCATCCCTCCGTGCGTAACATTCCAAATCATCGAAGAGATCATCGATACTAACATAATAGGAATGTCACTCCTAATATATACAACATCATATGTAGAAAGTAATCTAACATGAAAATAAAAGCATAAGATAACATCATCTAACATATACTAATCATCAATGAAAAAGGATACATATCCACCATCATGAAGAACACAATAGCCACGATGTCTCCATGAATCATAAAATGATAAGAGTGGAAAATACACTACCACCCAACCACATGGTACCTAAGTGGTCCACTCCCACCATGCTGAGGAGATAATCTCAAGTCCCAAATAGGCTATCAAAATCGCATAGCACAAATTTCTATAAGTCCAGGAATCCTAAAAGTATACTAACTCAAAGCTTCCATCACACAAAACCTGACATCTAATCCTAGAGGCACACAATGACATGTAGGAACCTACTATGCAAGCGGGAAACTGTCATCGCAATTATCACGTACAAGTTACCCTGGCAGTTAGCTAAACTCCACGGGTCCATACTGATTTCATGTGGCCACTAGTATCCTCTCATACTGACGAGGCATACTACGGAATGCAAGGTCGCAACCATGCGTCTCACTACTCCCATCCTAGCCTGTACAAGAACTCAAGGCATGGGAGAGAACAAAACACTTATCTTTTTAGGTTCATTCAGTTAGTATTAGGTGTGAATGTTATCACTTATTAATCCAACTTACAATGAGTTACCCTGGCAGCCTCTTAGGGCCCTGGCCCCCATTGTAAGACACTTCCTGTCACTACATGCAGATATCCTACCCTAATGCTCATGGACTCATAAATCTCAAAATCACAAAAGATAATCCATAAAATCATCAAATATGCATAAAAGCATCAATTCTCCATGAGCAAACATCCATAGAAAATCATGAACACAACAGCTCTCTATTGGCAACTGAAGTATCATTGATAATCAAAGTATCCAATGGTTCTCAATAACCAAAATATATCTCAATCAAACTGATCGAAGACTCCAAAAATGGTTGAGTCAAACATGTCACATCATGACATCATCAAGAATAAATCCATTATAATAGTCCCATCATGGTGACTAGAAAATAACCAAGGTAAACTGATCGATGACCAAAAATAATGGTTAAGTCAAGTGTCTCATACCTAAGAATCTCAACTATAACAATCAATAATTACAAACAATACATAGAGCATTCCATCACATAACCATGGTTGGGTTTATAAAGATCGAGATTAAAACATCATCATGACGTCACAATCACATAACCCCCAAGCCTCTGGTAGATGTCCTATACTGGTCAACACTAGTCAACCCAAAACCCAAAACAATAGCATAAAGAATACACAATGCAAACACATGTTTTGGTTTTGTCAAATTTACCATTTGAATTTAAATACAAAACTCTTAGTTTACGTTTCCAAGTTTAGAAAAAGAATTTGAAAGTACATTTATACATGAATACAAATCCATTCTTTAATTATGATTTTAATCCAAACGTCCCCCACCAATTCAATATTTAATATACTTAATAGAACAATTAATTTTTATTCATGAGCCTTGATATAAATCAATTATCAATTTACAATTATAAAACATATAATTGTATTTACATATTATATACATACTTATATATATATATATATATATATATATATATATATATATATATATATATATATATATATATATATTTATTTATTTATTTATTTATTTATTTATTTATTAAAATATATACATATAAACACATATATGAATATATATATATTAATTTATCATTTAACAAAATCAAATTAATCAAATTCGATTAATGCCAAATCGAATATGGCAAAAAAATTTTAAAAATGACACACATTATATGATATGACTGTCAGTACGCAAGACCCTGCGATCGCAATACCTACGACGAGGTACACTGCGACCATAGTTGGGGGGTGCGGGTCTTGTCCCCCCCCCCCCGACTCAATGCTTATAAAATGTTTATATTTAAAATTGCTAACGCGATTTCCATTTGTGATTGGCTTAAAACTTTTATTAAAACATTTTCGCCCACGGGTATGTTATCCGTTTTTAATATATATTATATATACATATATGTACATATATATAAAGGTGTGTGTGTATATATATATATATATATATATGTATGTATGTATGTATGTATGTATGTATGTATGTATGTATGTATGTATGTATGTATGTATGTATGTATGTATGTATGTATGTATGTATATTTATACAAATATATGCAAAATTAATAATATCACAATATATGAGCACACACACACACACACACACACATATATAAGTATAAGCAAATTGACAATATATCAATACAACTTCAATTTTTTCATAATTCCCCCATAAACCTTTGATCGCCAAAATTTTCAATAAATAATCTAATGGGTTTGACTATGAATCTCAATCGTAGCCCCATGTTCTTTTTAGATCCATGCATATAAAATTCTCAAATAAGTTAATCTACCCATATGCACAATAAATTATGAAATTCTTCAGAAGACATATGGAAGACACGAAGAAGATAGGGAATGCATGATGCGGAAATAGCATAAGTAAAATTGCAAGAATCTACCCGAATTCTGATGCTAATTCGCACTTCCTCAGAAACCCGTAGAGCAAGCTCCTCCCTTCTTCAGAGTTCTCGAGTCCTCCAATGCTCCAATTTGCACTCCAACCACTATATCTAAGCTTCTAAGAATGCCTGAATATAAAGAGCTTTCAAGAAACATCTAGAATGCTTCTAGAAACAACTAGAAGGTGTCACCAACTAAGCTTGGGTCTTTTCCAACCTTTTTGATGAGCCATAGGGTTGTAGACACCATGTGCTTAATTGATGCACTAACCCCCGTGTTGTTGACACATGAGAAATAGAGAAGTGCATTAATTCCCATGCAAGCTTATAACTCCAATTTACTTTTTATATAATTTCTTTTTAAATATTTATAACTTTTATTTTAATTTTTATAACTTTTATTATTATTATTTATTTATTACTTTTTTATTATTTTATTATTTTATTATTATTAATAATTTTAATTTTTAATTTTCTTTTATTTAATTCTTTTTCCTCAATTAATTCTTATTTAATTAATTATAATCAAAATATCAAAGATTATGATATTTTATATTAATTTTCTCAAATAATTAATTTATTAATTAAATCTATTTATTAAGACTTAATTAATAGAAAATTCACCATAGACCTCCAAAATAAAATATGAAAACCCATCATAGAGCAAATCACTCAAAATTAGTCTAAAGGGTTAAAAAAAATCATGAATCATGTCATCCGACACATTCGGTGGGTAAAATATCCAGATACTTGTCCTACCTCACTAGGACAGTTCGCTTAAAAGTTTGGGATTTGGACTTGAGAATTTATCTCCCTTCTCTTATCATTGAGATAGTATAATAGGGTATGCTCATCCTGGCAATTCAGGGAAGTCGATACCCGGTACCTACAACCTGCAGAAAAACCATGCATGTACATACAATATATAATGCTAAGCTAAACAGACAATGGCAGGAAGTGGTGCATTGTGTAGATCCCGACTAAGTAGGTGACTACGACTCCCTTCCTTAACCACATCAGAAATGTCATACAATAAGAAAACACGCACACCATATACATGCAAGTATGGGGTAAGTATCCATAATAAAACACATGAGATAATAACCATCAACTAATCATCAACAATAGCTGAAAACAATATAATGATCATCATGTATGCATGAAATGTAAAGTCTAAATGATCTCATCACATAATCTCTGAATCCATAACATGATGTCTGATAGTCTCAAAGCAATACCATTAATCCATCAACATAAAACTAGTCCATCATAGTCTGATAATAACAACAACAATGTCCAGAAAAGATGTGAATGAGGGTAGGCACTACATCCACCCCCCCTTTTGTTAGGCTTACTCTTCAAAGCCTACAAATAAGTAGGGATATAATTCCCTCAATCTAGCTACATCCTCCCAAGTAGCTGAAGAATCATCAGTAGGGTCCCATTGGACCCTTACCTGCTCGATGGTTCGACCCCTGAGGGTCAATTCCTGCTACTCCAGAATATGAACTAGCTCCAAAGCTAGCTACCCATCCTCTACCTACAACACATTCCAATCAAGAACATGTACAATATTAGGAATATACTACCGAAGCACTGAAACATGGAAAACATCATGAATGCAAGCTAGGCTGGGCAGTAGAGCAAGGCGGTAAGCAATCGGGCCAATCCTCTCTAGAATCTCAAATGGTCCCACAAAGCGAGGTGCTAGCTTAGAACCCTTTCCATATCAGATTGGACTCTTTCACCATCGCACTCTCAAGAAAACCTTATCACCGATAGCAAACTGCTTATCAGTCCTATGAGCATCAGCATACTTCTTCTGCCTATCCTGTGTCGTAGTCAAGTGCTCACAGATACGCACTACCTGTTGCTCCATATCACAAAGCATCTCAGGACCCAACAGGATGTGATCCTCAAGACTGTCCCAACTCAATGGTGTACGAAAAGGACATCCATATAATGCCTAAAATGGTGTCATGCCAATAGAACTATGATACCCGTTGTTGTAAGCAAACTCCACTAGGTAGAGATAATCCTCCCAATGTGTCTACCTATCCATCACATACATCCGTAACATATCCTCCAAAACTTGATTCACCCTCTCTGTCTGGCCATCATTCTCTGGATGATATGTTGAACTGAAGTTTAACTGCACTCCAAGTTCATACTGCAGCGATGTCCAAAACGCAGATGTGAATACAGGATCCCTGTCAGAAATGATCTTCCTAGGAATACCATGTAATCTCACAATATCACGCATAAAGACATTAGCTACAGAAGCTCCTATGTAGGAAGACCTAATTGGTGAAAAATGCACCACCTTAGTCAATCGATCAACTGTGACTGTGATAGCATCATGATGCCAAAAAGTCATAGGTAATCCTACAATGAAATCCATGGAGATGATATCCACTTCCAAGAAGGAATGAGATTAGGCTGCAAAAGTCTAGCTGGGTGCTGATGTTCTACCTTAACTCTCTGACACTCAAGGCACCTAGCCACAAAATTAGCAATATCTCACTTCATCCCAAACCAAAAGAACAAACGTCTCAAATCAGCATGCATCTTCTTGACACCTGGATGTGCTGAGTAAGGTGTATGATGGGCTTCTGCCAGTATCAAGGTGTGAAGCTCATCTAAAAATGGCACATATATCCTCCCCAAATGTCTCAAAAGACCATATGACTCTCGAACGTAACCTGCAAACTTTCCTTCCAGAGATCTTCCTGAATCAATCTCTCTGCACACTTCCTGATACCAAGAATCTATAGGAAGTGCCTGAAGAATCTGACTCCTCAAATCCACACTAAGGGTCATCGATGATACCACATGTCTCCTGCGACTCAAAGCATCTACCACCACATTCTCCTTACCTTGAATATACTTAACCTCAAAATCATACTCGCATAGAAACTCCATCCATCGCCTCTGGCGAGCATTCAAATTAGGCTGAGTAAAAATGTACTAAAGACTACGATGATCGCTGTGTAGCTCAAATCTATGCCCCAACAAGAAATGTCTACATCTAGTCAAAGCATGAACTACTACTGCTAACTCAAGATCATGCGTAGGGTAATTTAACTCATGATCCTTGAGCTTGGGTGATTCATACGCAATCACCCATCCATTCTACATCAACACTGCCCCAATCCCTTCAAGAGAAGCATCTGTACATACCATGAAATCACCTTCTGGATTAGGTACAGCTAGTATCGATGCACTGGTCAAAAGCTCCTTGAGCTTCTGAAATGCTTCCTCACATTTCTCTGTCCACACGAACTTCTTTCCTTTCCTCTGAAGAGAAGTGATAGGATGTGCTATCCTAGAGAAGTTCTGGACAAATCTGCGATAATAACCGGCTAAACCCATGAAACTACGAATCTCTGACACATTAGTTGGTGTAGGCCAATCTATTATCGCCTGAATCTTTGTAGGATCTACTGAAATACCATCACCTAAAATAACATGCCCTAAATATTGAATCTCTGATTTGAAGAATTCACACTTAGCTGCATTGGCATAAAGCTGATTGTCCCTCAAACATTACAATACCAACCGCAGGTGTTCCTCATGCTCCTTCTGAGTCTTAGAATATATCAATATGTCATCAAGAAACACGAGTACAAACCTATCTAGATAAGATCAGAACACACCATTCATCAAACTCATGAAAACCAATGGAGCATTAGTCAAGCCAAAAGGTACCACTGTGAACTCATAATTCCCATAGCATGTTCGAAACGCGGTCTTGTGAATATTTGCTTCCTTAATGCGAATCTGGTGGTATCCTAACTCAAGATCAATCTTGGATAATACTGTAGCTCCCTTGATTTGATCGAATAAGTCATCAATCCTAGGTAAAGGATACCTGTTCTTGATAGTCACCTTATTCAACTATCTGTAGTCGATACAAAGGCGCAAAGAACCCTCTTTCTTCTTCAAAAAGAGCACTGGAGCTCCCCATGGTGATACACTAGGTCGAATGCTCCCTTTGGCCAGAAGTTCCTCTAGCTGAAGACATAGCTCACCCAATTCCTGTGTTGTCATGCAATAAGGAGCTTTAGAGATATGCTCCGCTCCAAGAATCAGATCAATACTAAAGTCAATATCCCTCTTTGGAGGCATGCCTAGAATCTCACTTGGAAAAACATCTGCGTGCTCCTGCAAAATTGGGTGATCCAAAGTCTCCCTCATGGAATCTTCCTCTTCAAGATCATTTACCATAATAGTAAATATCTGACATCCCTTACAGAAACTTCGCTTCAATTGCATAGCAGAAATCATCCATAGAGATATAGGCCTCGGTATCCCAACTATCTGCACATCATTCCCTTGGTCGTCTGGGCACATAATAATCTTCTTCCTACAATCTATATTGGCTCTATGAGATCCAAGCCAGTCCATGCCTAGAACCACATCATAGGAACCAAGGGGTATGACTCGAAGATCCACTGCCGTATCAAAGCTTCCTAAGCTAAGCCCACAATTATGAACTACAAAATTTGTGGAGACCTTAATGCCTAAGGCCAGTTCCACTTGCTAACCACGATCTTGCTTCACCACATCCAGCTTACACTTAGAAACTATAGATGGTGAAATAAATGAATCTGTAGCTCTTGAATAAAAAAATACTGAAAGAGATATACCTCTAATAGCACCTGTGGTCTCAACCACTGTTCCTTGATGATTTGCCTAACGCTGATCAACTACTGCAAAAACTCTATGAGCTCTACCTGCATCACCAACTGTAGGCTCTGAAAATGTAGGTCTAGGTCTCGAAAACTGAGGTTCTCATTGAGGACACTAAGCTGCATAATGTCCAATTTGACCACATGAAAAAAATTCTGTGTTTTTGCAAGAACCTCGTCCCATAGGTGGTACATTTGATTGTTGACAACTGTTCCTACTCAAAAAAGACTGGCTACTCTGAGCTGGCTAATTGGACTGATTCTGTTTATTGCATTGAGCATTGCAGTTGTTCTCGGTGTTAGAACCTTTTCCACCGCCTTGAGCCTAAGAATTTTAGCCCTTCTGTTTCTATGTTTGTTGAGACTGCTGATGATATTGTTTCCCCTTAGAGAAATAAAACTTCTTGTTACTACATGAATTGTAGTTTCTTTTACATCCTGATGCTACTGGCGCTCCTACAAAACCACCTTGACCAAGGTTGACACTTTTCTCAACAAGGATAGCTCGATGCACCGCATCCTTGAGGGTTTTTGGCTCAAATACCTTAACTCCCCCAATAATACGGTTATTCAAACCCCTAATAAAGTGTTGTGTCAACTGAGCTGAATTTTTACTAAATCCTAAAAAAGACATGAGCTCATAAAACTTACGCTCATACTCGGTCACTGACAAAGTATACTGTCTAAGATTATGAAATTCATCAGCCCTTTGTTGTTTCCATTCCTCTGGTAGGAATCGTTCACGCAAAATTTCTAGGAATAACTCCCATGTAACATTGCTCATATCGATTCCCAACTTCTTCTCCTCTATCATCCACCCAATGGCCCCAAAATTCTCTAGATTAGTGATCGCAAATCTTGCCTTAACATTGCTGTCAAACTCCTACATGGCAAAAATCCTATCGAGGGAAATAAGCCACTGCTTGGCCACATAACCAGAACCTTGCCCATTGAAAGGCTTAACCTTGGATCTTGAAAAATCCTTCATCTGAGTGGACACAATGGACCTCTGACGATCCTTCCGAGGACTCCTAGATTTGGGTCTATGCTCTTGTTCTATCTAGTGCACTTTAGGCTGTTCTTGAATAGGAGGTAGACGTTCTAGAATAGTCTGCATCATTTGCCTCAAGCCAACCTCTTCAAACTCAGCTTGGTCCTCTCTACGGCTCTCTTCCTGCTGCCTACTAGAGTGCTCTTCCCTGCTCTCTACATGAGCCAATCCCTCATGGGCAGACTCATGGACACTAATAGCTTTGCCACGAAAACAGCCTCTACCATGGTCTCTAATAGAAGACCTAATCCCAGATACCATCCTACAACAGTACAAGGTACTAAGTTCAGTTCTATGTTTAGGTTTAAGTAAAAATTTCCAATTTTGAAAACTAAGTGTTGAAGTATGAAAATATTCAAGTAACAGTTCAAGTTCTGTTTCATTTCACCTAGTTTCAAGTTGAACAGATACACTTAATTGTTCAAAGTTCCAGTTGTTCCAAAATACCCAGAGCTCCCAATGTAGAAACTCGAGCTCTAATACCAAATGTAATGCCCTGCCAAGGGATCCAAAGAATTAACCTAGAATTTCACTAAGTTTAGTAGCATTTTTTTTTTTTTCATGAAAGTAAATACCACATATAACTAATGCACAATAATGGAAGCAATAGCAATGTCCATCTGAAAGTAAACATAACATACATAACAGATTACATTCTTTAAAGATCCCTTAACGTTAGATTACATCTACTAACGTCTAACATACATGAATCCATCTAGTACAACATCCACATGAAATAATAATGATAAGTCCAATGTTTATACATTGCATTTCAAATACTCAATCATCCACTGTACATGTCACAGGGTATGACAAGCTCAAAAGAATATACATACATAGAATAAGGTACATCATCCTATTCTAATCAAAGTAAAGATAATCACATGATACACATGATACATCATCATAGAAGTCATATACATCCATCATAAAGATCAAACATAATAAACTAAGTACACGGTTCCTCCCAACCGTTAATAGAATCATTAGACCATCGTGGATCCTAGCCATCCCTTCGTGCGTAACATTCCAAATCACCGAAGAGATCATCGGTACTAACATAATAGGAATGTCACTCCTAATATATACAACATCATATGTAGAAAGTAATCTAACATGCAAATAAAAGCATAAGATAACATCATCTAACATATGCTAATCATCAATGAAAAAGGATACATATCCACCATCATGAAGAACACAACAGCCACGATGTCTCAATGAATCTCAAAATGATAAGAGTGGAAAATACACTACCACCCAACCACGTGGTACCTAAGTGGTCCACTCCCACCGTGCTGAGGAGATAATCTCAAGTCCCAAATAGGCTATCAAAATCACATAGCACAAATTTCTATAAGTCCAGGAATCCTAAAAGTATACTAACTCAAAGCTTCCATCACACAAAACCTGACATCTAATCCTAGAGGCACACAATGACATGTAGGAACCTACTATGCAAGCGGGAAAGTGTCATCGCAATTATCACGTACAAGTTATCCTGGCAGTTAGCTAAACTCCACGGGTCCATACTGATTTCATGTGGCCACTGGTATCCTCTCATACTGACAAGGCATACTACGGAATGCAAGGTCATAATCATGCGTCTCACTACTCCCATCCTAGCCTGTACAAGCACTCAAGGCATGGGCGAGAACAAAACACTTATATTTTTAGGTTCATTCAGTTAGTATTAGGTGTGAATGTTATCACTTATTAATCCAACTTACAATGAGTTACCCTGGCAACCTCTTAGGGCCCCGGCCCCCATTGCAAGCCACTTCCCGTCACTACATGCATATATCCTACCCTAATGCTCATGGACTCATAAATCTCAAAATCACAAAAGATAATCCATAAAATCATCAAATATGCATAAAAGCATCAATTCTCCATGAGCAAACATCCATAGAAAATCATGAACACAACAGCTCTCTATTGGCAACTGAAGTATCACTAATAATCAAAGTATCCAATGGTTCTCAATAACAAAAATATATCTCAATCAAGCTAATTGAAGACTCCAAAAATGGTTGAATCAAACATGTCACATCATGACATCATCAAGAATAAATCCACATCATAGTCCCATCATGGCGACTAGAAAATAACCAAGGTAAACTGATCGATGACCAAAAATAATGGTTAAGTCAAGTGTCTCATACATAAGAATCTCAACTATAACAATCAATAATTACAAACAATACATAGAGCATTCCATCACATAACCATGGTTGGGTTTATAAAGATCGAGATTAAAACATCATCATGACATCCCAATCACATAACCCTCAAGCTTCTGGTAGATGTCCTATACTGGTCAACACTAGTCAACCTAAAACCCAAAACAATAGCATAAAGAATACACAATGCAAACACATGTTTTGGTTTTATCAAATTTACCATTTGAATTTAAATGCAAAACTCTCGGTTTATGTTTCCAAGTTTAGAAAAAGAATTTGAAAGTACATTTATACATGAATACAAATTCATTCTTTAATTATGATTTTAATCCAAACGTCCCCAACCAATTCATTATTTAATATACTTAATAGAACAATTAATTTTTATTCATGAGCCTTGATATAAATCAATTATCAATTTACAATTATAAAACATATAATTGTATTTACATATTATATACATACTTATATATATATTTATTAAAATATATACATATAAATACATATATGAATATATATATTATTTTATCATTTAACAAAATCAAATTAATAAAATTTGATTCATGCCAAATTGAACATGGAAAACGTTTTAAAAAAATGACACACATTATATGATATGAGTGCCGGTACGCAAGACCCTGTGGTCGCAGGGCCTGTGACATCAGTGGTACTACGTACCACTACCATTGCAATACCTACGACGAGGTACACTGCAACTGTAGTGGGGGGGTGTGGGTCTTGTCCCCCCCCGACTCAATGCTTATAAAATGTTTATATTTAAAATCGCTAACGCGATTGGCTTAAAACGTTTATTAAAACATTTTTGCCCATGGGTATGTTATCCATTTTTAATATATATTATATATACATATATATGTATATATATATATATATATATATATATATATATATGTATTTATATTTATACAAATATATGCAGAATTAATAATATCACAATATATGAGCATATACATGTATATATATATATATATATATATGTATATATATATGTATATATATATATGTAATTACATATATATTATATATATATGTAATTACATATATATATACATATATATATATGTACGTATATATATATATATGTATATATATATATATATGTATGTATATATATATATGTATATATGTATATATATATATGTATATATATATATACATATATACATATATATATATATACATACATATATATATATATATACATACATATATATATATATATACATATACATATATATATATATATATATATACATATATATATATATATATATATATAAGCAAATTGACAATATATCAATACAACTTCAATTTTTTAAGAATTCTCCCATAAACCTTTGATCTCCAAAATTTCGAATAATTAATCTAATGGGTTTGACTATGAATCTCAACTGTAGCCCCGTGTTCTTTTTAGATCCATGCATATAAAATTCTCAAATAAGTTAATCTACCCATATGCACAATAAATTATGAAATTCTTCAGAAGACATATGGAAGACACGATGAAGACAGGGAATGCATGATGCAGAAATAGCATAAGTAAAATCACAAGAATCTACCCAGATTCTGATGCTAATTCGCTCTTCCTCAAAAACTTGCAGAGCAAGCTCCTCCCTTCTTCAGAGTTCTCGAGTCCTCCAATGCTCCAATTTGCACTCCAACCGCTATATCTAAGCTTCTATGAATGCCTGAATATAAAGAGCTTTCAGGAAACATCTAGAATACTTCTAGAAATAGCTAGAAGGTGTCACCAACTAAGCTTGGGTCTTTTCCAACCTTTTTGATGAGCCATAGGGTTGTAGACACCATGTGCTTAATTGATGCACTAACCCCCGTGTTGTTGACACATGAGAAATAGAGAAGTGCATTAATTCCCATGCAAGCTTATAACTCCAATTTACTTTTTATATAATTTCTTTTTAAATATTTATAACTTTTATTATTATTATTTATTTATTAATTTTTTATTATTTTATTATTATTATTAATTTTAATTTCTAATTTTCTTTTATTTAATTCTTTTTCCTCAATTAATTCTTATTTAATTAATTATAATCAAAATATCAAAGATTATGATATTTTATATTAATTTTCTCAAATAATTAATTTATTAATTAAATCTATTTATTAAGACTTAATTAATAGAAAATTCACCATAGACCTCCAAAATAAAATATGAAAACCCATCATAGAGCAAATCACTCAAAATTAGTCTAGAGGGTTAAAAAAAATCACGAATCATGTCATCCGACACATTTAGTGGGTAAAATATCTAGATACTTGTCCTACCTCACTAGGACAGTTGGCTTAAAGGTTTGGAATTTGGACTTGAGAATTTATCTCCCTTCTCTTATCATTGAGATAGTATAATAGGGTACGCTCATCCTGGCAATTCAGGGAAGTCGATACCCGGTACCTGCAACCTGCAGAAAAACCATGCATGTACATACAATATATAATGCTAGGCTAAACAAACAATGGCAGGAAGTGGTGCATCGTGTAGATCCCAACTAAGCAAGTGACTACAACTCCCTTCCTTAACCACATCAGAAACACCATACAATAAGAAAACATGCACACCATACACATGCAAGTATGGGGTAAGTATCCATAATAAAACACATGAGGTAATAACCATCAACTAATCATCAACAATAGCTGAAAAAAATATAATGATCATCATGTATGCATGAAATGTAAAGTCTAAATGATCTCATCACATAATCTTTGAATCCATAACATGATATCTGATAGTCTCAAAGCAATACCACTAATCCATCAACATAAAACTAGTCCATCATAGTCTGATAATAACAACAAGAATGTTCAGAAAATATGTGAACGAGGGTAGGCTCTACACTTGCATTATCTATTATGGCCACCATTTTTGGATCAATGAGATCCACTAACTCAACCTAACCCTATTTTTCTTCTAAAATTTGTGGGTTCATTTCCTCTCTTACTACACCCATTTTTTAAGTTCTTACATTAAAGTTTCTCTAGGCCATGCACCTATCCTTAATAACCACCTCTCCCCTCTCACCATTTTTCTTCTCAATGTCTTTTTCCTGAGAATGAATAGGGGAAAGAGGAATGGTAGGAATCTCCACCCTAGAATCCACAATCCCCTCTACATCCTTCTCTTTTGACCTCCTCTATTTCTTAGCCACTAGCTCCACTACCTCAGCTTTTGCCTCCTCTTCAACCTCTTCATCTATTTTCATATCATCCCCTTCCTCATTATACTCTTCATCTACCTGGCCAGATGATTTAGACCTATGTCCTCTAGGGCTCTCCCTGCTCAAGATTTTTATTGACAAAGGGAACTTCTTCTCTAAATCCTTGGCCTTTTTTGCAAGTGTAATGTTCTCTTCACCCTCTGAACTAATACTTTGGACATCCTCTAATTTAGATAAGAAACTAGAGCTTCTTGTATCCATAGAAGCATCAGTGCCCTGCAATGGGTTTTGTTTATGGTTTGAGCCTTGAAATGCTCATAAATTAGAAGCAATAACCCCTCATGTAGGGCCAAATTCACTAAGGGTTTCTTCTTATGCCCAGAAATACTCTTACACATTGAAGTATATAAATAGAAAGGGAATGAAATCTTGACACCATAGTGAAAGTGATTGAGTAAAACAAAGTGATGTGTTCTTACTCTATTAAATCTAGTTTCCAATGAAATATACTCTATAATGGCTTGTAAAACATACCTCCATAGCTTCTTGATAGAATCCATTTTTTCGTAAGTTTCACAGTTTACTAGTTCATTTCTCTCCTTCGTATTCTTTGCAAATTGCTTCACAATGTTTGCTAACATCTTCTTGTCCCTATAAAACTTCATCCCCTTTGCTGATATTTTAGTAACTAGAGAAACGATTTCCTCGATGACCTAAAGTGAAACCTCGTCTACTTTCACCCTTCTATCCTTCCAAGAATCCACCATACTAGTAATGATTGCAGGGTCAAAACCATGAAGTTTTGTAATGTAGTTGGCTATACCACCCTTCACTAGCTTTTCCCAGACTTTCATCCTTTGCTTCCATTTCTCTACCTCACCAATAGGTTCCTTCCTAATTCTTTCCCCCACCATCTCTGAGTTTTCAATGCTCACAATTCTCATAAACCCCAACTTCTGATAACCCTTCTCCAACCTTTGAAAACCCTGATGATCACCTCTCTGATAATTGCCAAAATGTCTTTCTTTACCCCCAAAATGGTAAAGAAAGAGAAAGAATTCAACCCAAAAAATGTGTCAATGTGACATTGATAACCTCATCTAATTGCATTTTTTTGTAAATGCCATTATTATAATTATTTAAACCCCAACTCTCATTAAATACCATTATAATAGTTAGATATCCATCGTACCTCTTTGGATTTTTTCTAGCTCAGTTAGGCTTTTCGCCTCTTCTAGAATATTTCCACCAGATTTCTAAATCATCCCCTTTTCTTGCCTACTTACTTTGTTGCCAATCTAGTCTGCCATGCAATTTGTCTCCTTGTATTCATGGGTGATGTGGACACTTTCAAAATTATCAAGAAGAAAGCAGGTCTTATCAATAATATTACCAATTGACCCTGATGGTTGAGGGACCCCTTTACTACACCATATGATGTTATATGAATCCCCCTCCAACCATAATTTTTTAACTCCCATGTCCAAAGCTAATTTCACCGTGCGGCATGCAACACTAGCTTCTACATAATTGTTTGTCTGATATCCCAATGGATGGGAAAAAGTTTCCTCCCCTCCACCATATCTATTTCTAATGATACCTCCACAACCCAAAGGTCTAGGGTTTCCTTTGGCCACACCATCAAAATTTTCTTTATGCCATCCCTCTAGAGGGAGTAGCCATTTCACCTCTTGTATTTTAGTCCTCCTATCCCTGTCTTTCTCCTTCTTCTTACCATCACTTTCAAAATCTCCCCCCTTTCTTACTTGATAATTTTCCTTCATGCCTCTATATATCTTTTCCATCAAAATGAAAGTAGATTCCTCTCTTCTCTAAAGATTTGATTGTTTCTTTCCTTCCATACTCCCCAATAGAAATGAGGCAAGGTCCAGGTACTTAAATCCTACAAATTTGTTCCTTTAAGCATACTATTCCAATGGCAAAAGAAATCTAGTATGTTGCCTCCCTTGTAGAAACTTACCCCAAGATTCTTAGTTAGGCTATCCCAAACCTCCCTAGAATAAGAAAAATGGATAAACAAATGATTTGTCATTTCCATCTAATTTTTGCATAGAATACATCTATTAGGCATATAATGTCCTCTATCATGCCCAAATATTTATGTGGAAAAAAAAAACATAACTAAATTTTATTTTTTTGAACCAGGAGAGAGGACTGAAGATAAGATACATAATCTAACCTTAAACTTGAAGGGGATGAAATAAGGTGATGGAACAATTTTTTTTTTACTTGAAATCTGGATTACAAGTTCCCTAAGGTGGGGGTGGTCACCTGCTTGCTAGTTACTGAATACAAAGCTACTTAAGGTGTTATGGATGTGAACCCTTAATCTTTTGCACCCAAAATGAGTCACCTTGATGTGCAAGTGAGATACAATTTGTGTTATTGTAGTGGTAAAAGTTCTAAGGTTTGTAACAAGAAGGTGCTTTATCAATTAATCATTTTATTTCTAATAATATTGGGTTTACCTTCTTTCTTTCTTTTTTCATTATTATTATTCAATTATTATTATAATTATTATTTGAAAATACCTATACCTTCTATTTGAATATACATCTTTTATTTTTGTTGCTAACATTATTATTATTTAATACTAAATTAAAATTACTACATTTGCAATTAATGTCCAATTAATTATCAAGTAAAAACTATCATCTAATCCTATACTACCTTAAAAAAAAATCCTAAATTATATATATATGTATGTATGTATGTATGTATGTATGTATGTATGTATGTATGTATGTATTTCTTTAAAAGAAAACACTAATTATTATCCTCTACCCCAACTACCCCACCATGTCCTAGTTCCTAATCCCTATGCACCCCTTCCCTAAACTACTCCCTCTCCCAACCGCTGCCCACCCACCCTTCATCTCTCCCTCCCCATGTGGAAAGAGGAGAGGAGGGTGGCGTCAAAAATAAGGCATCCCCCTCCAAGAAAATTAATACCCCACTAGAAAAGGAAGCCATCAGGACATGGGGGTGGGTGGACTTCCCCACCCCCCCCCACAACTTGCACTTTTAAATTATATTAAAAAAAAAAAAAAAAAAAAAAAAAACAAAATCTTGACATGAATTCTTGTTAGGTCATCCATTTTCCATAATATGATGTAATGCATTGTTTTTTCTTATAATTATTATTATATTATTTTATCTGCTTTTCATGTAGGGGCTATTATTACATGATAGGGTAATTAGGTGCTTATAGAATGGTGTCTCTCAGTCTGACAGTATTAAATGCATGTAAATGTTTTATCAATATTATATTATCTATATTCAAGGTTAATGTTATTTTATTCAAGGCCTATTTTTTTATTTGATTGTATTAGCAAGGGTCTTATTGGATTTTACTCATACATTTTCCAAAAAGAATATGCATCTATAGGTCTTTTTTGAGCTTAACTTATTGTCTAGTTCTTTTCATGTATTCTCTAAGATTGTATAGATTTGAGTTGATAATATGTTAACATTGCATCATGCATTATAATTTCTATTCTAATAAGAAAATCTAACCTAAAACAACTATTGCATTAGTAACAAAATCTACTTGCAAGATACACTAACATGGAACTTAAATGAAATCCTTTTATTGTAATTTTCACAAACATCAAATATTCAATATACATCATTGACATCCAATTTCATAATTTAAACTATATACAAATCGATTAACTATCAATTGTATATTTTACAACTAATTTGAAAGCAATACTGAACACCAATGCAACTAAATTATTCTTATGAAATTTGAGGAGATAAGAATATCAAAATGATACTGTCTTATTCATTCTGCCAAGGTATATCATAATACAAATTCTTTTCTTCAACACATTCTATTTTTAAATAATGATCAGGCAACATCATCACAATATCAAGCAAGCAATGGGGTGGTGGAATCAACATATCAAGATACATAATGGAAGGACCTCACAGGCAAGATGTTTCACAATCTCTTTCCAATTTGCATATGCATGAGATCAATAACAACACTCCTACAATACAATGAATTCACATAATAAGATGAAGTTGTCCTCCATTTCAATACAAAAATAATAGTATTCTCTTCTTCTATGCAAAGGTGAGACTTTAGAATCTCCAAATGTCCAAGGCCTCAAGCAAAAACCTACAAATAAGAGATAAACGTAGAACCATGGAGGCTCACCTCCCAACCTAGGCCTCAAGGAGGCCACCCACTAAGCTTTGGGAAACAAGGAACAAATGGTTGCATGCTACACAATTACATATTATGCACGATCACAACAATATAACAAAACTCTACACAATACATTACAAGACAACCCAACCAAAAGCTTGCACAAAGATTCAACAAATTAATCAAGTTATAGGGTGAAGGTAAGCTCTCTCCACAAGGGGAATTTCCAAATAATGATTCACAAATATGCACATATTCTCATTATCAACTTACCCTTTTGAGGCTTACAATGACTTCCCTCTTCACACACCTCCTTATACCTCCCAAAATGCAAGTAAACAAGAAGTCCATATTCCATTGAACACATAAAAATCATCTCCACACATGGGAGAGTTCCTCAACTACATGAGTGAGCCCAACTAACCCCTTCACCCAAGCATCTCTTCCCTCCCAAGGGTGAGTGATGCTTCACACCCATTACACAACACACAACATGGAACAAGAAAAGATTCAAGAAAGAAATCATATAAATTTCATCACATGCAATACTCAAACAAAAGATCCTTTTTCACAAACCACATCTACAATACACCAAATCTACCGTGAAATGAAGAACACCATATCAACTCTACATGCAAATAAAGAACACCATCAATCATGGATACCAACCTCACTCCAAGCAACGGAAAATGAAAAGTTGTAGTAGAGCTCCTTATCCTCTTCTTCCAAACCCTAGTTGTTTCTAAAGATAGAGAGTGGCCAAGTGAGTTTCCAATTTGGTCAAGCCTCTATATATCACTCTCATTTTCGGATTCAATATAAAATGCATTCTTTTTGGGGTCTCCTAGGTCTTCTAGGCACCCTAGTGGTCATTATTAGTCCGCTAACTTAAAGTATTAACATGGGTAGGGCTTATTTTTGTCACAATTCAACCTTAGAACTACTTAATGGCTCTCACAATGCCAGGTAAATTCAAATTTCAAATTTCCTATGGTGGTAACCTTGTTCTCTTCACTAATTTAAGGCAATGAGTCAAATTTATCAATTAATGCATTTAACTCAAGATAAGGTGGCCACATGATCCATCATTATGAACATGTAATTTTCACATAACAAGTACAAGTGTCAAGTGACACACACAAAATTTACTATACATCACACATGACATGTTCGGGACCTACACATCAAATACATACCACACACATACATCTCACGTTTACAAAATAAACACATCACAACAAGGTTTATGAATCTTATAAAGATTCACCTTGGCAGTTTCATATTAACATGTGTTTATACCTTGTTTCCACATTATGTTTGTATGGTTTCTTTCCTGCACACTAAATTCAAGCATCAGTAGTCCAATGAAAAGCCACATATAAAATACATATGAAAGTAAAAGTACATGATAACTTTGTTATTCCACCATTCACATACAACACATTTCATAATTAACTTCCTATTCTCATCATTTACATATTAAGTATTTAATCATTAACCCTCAACAACAAACTGTATATTACTAACTTTTCTAACAAGATCAAATTAAGCACTAAATCACATCATAAATTCCATCTCTTTCATGATAGTGAAATAGTAATATCCATTAATTCATCGACTAAGCCAATTAAGTCCTAATCCATACCATAATGAAAGGTCACAAGGTAAATATCATTGGATAAGTATCAAAATTTACTATCCATCAAGTATCAAAATATATATGTTGAGATATCCAATCTAAATAACAAAATGGAAATACAATATCTATGCTATGATGGGTCAAGGTGAGGCCTCACATCCTCTTTTAATTAAATTATCTTGGGTAAGAAAATTTTCTTGTAAAGCCAGCCAAAAAAAATTATTGATCTTTGGGATAAGACCAGGTATCCAGGCTTTAGCCCAAGGGTGCTTCTCATTCAAGCTCCAAAGAGATTTATATCCCAATGCAACCAAGTAACAACCATTTGGGTTGTCTCCCAAAATAAACTCATCCCTCCTATTATTAAGAATCAAAGAGTTTGGCATTATCATCACAAGCTTGAGGTCATTTGAAATGAGAGATAGGTCTCTCTAGCCCTAATAAGTTCTATAATAAAAAACTTTCAAACCAAATTGCCTAATACAAACATTTGACCAGTTTTCAAAGATAGGATTATTTATAAGCGGGCCTTGAATCAACCAAGTATCATGTCAAAATAAAATATCCTCACCATTACCCACTTTCCTCTTAATCTTAGCTTTGGCCAAATCCCTTACCTTAAGGATTCTATTCCAAATAACAGATCCATTCAGGATGTCTTCATTATTGAGTAGGAATTGAATAGTAGGTCTTTGAATATACTTATTAACAAAATATCTCTCCATTCCCCTGTGCTACTAAAAATGTGCCAAATCTATTTAGCTAGTAGAGCCTTATTAAGATGCTTTAATTTCCTAATTCCTAGGCCCCAATAGTAGTTTAGAAGACCAACATTATCCCAAGCCACAAGGGGATATCTATTTCGACCCTCAAGGCTAGACCAAAGAAAATCTCTCTAGATTTTTTTCATTTTTTAAAAAAACTTTACTGGTATCCCAAAAAGATGCAGGGCATACATCAAGAGATTTTGAAGAGTGAATTTCACCAAAAGACATTTGCCTACTTGAGTAGGAGAAGCCCCTTTCCACCCCACCAACTCTTCCTAAACCTATCAAGAATCCTATTCTAGAAAGAATCAAGAGGCTTTGAACCCATAGGGAGACCAAGATAAGTAGAAGGGAGCTTTCCCACTCCACAACCAAGAATTCTTGCTATTTTCCTTTGTCTATCCTCTGGAGTATTAATGAAGAAGATAGAGCTTTTCTCCCAATTAATAAGTTGTCCTAATCCTCTAATATACAAATCCAAAATATACTTCATCACTTTAGCCTCCTTAATAGATGCCTCCCCTCTCATAATAGTATCATCCACAAACTAGTGATGGGAAAAAGAAGTAATCCTCGAAGACGGTTTGATCCCTTTAAGTCTCCCTTCTTTTTTCTCTCAATCAACCTTCCAATACATTCAGCCATGATAATGAAAAAAATAGGAGAAATAGGATCCCCTTTTCTTAACCCTCTCAAAGGTTTAAAAGAATCTAAGGGAGCCCCATTTACCAAGATTGCAAGGGAAGAAGTAGAAATAAGCTAAGATATTAGCTTACAAACTTTCTAATCAAATCCAAAAGCCTAAAGCACCAAACCAAGGAAAGTCTAGTCCACTCAAACATAGGCTTTGGAAAGATCTATCTTAAGAAGCATACCTTCTCTTTTTCCTATTTCCATGGAATGAATCACTTCATTAACCATCATGATAGAATCCAATATCTGCCTTCTAGCAACAAAGCTTGTTTGTTGCTGTGATATAATCAAAGGGAGAATTTTGAGGATTCTTGAGGTTAACACCTTTGAGATAATCTTGTAAAAAGACTTACAAAGACTAATAGGCCTAAATTTATCCAAAGAATCTACCCCAAGGACTTTAGGAATGAGGACCATGAAAGTAGAATTGATCTCCTTAAGAATGCTTCTTGCTCCAAAAATTCCTAGACAGCCTTCACCACGTCTTCCATAACCACCTCCTAATAAGTTTGAAAAAAGAAAGTTGGAAAACCATCAAGTCTAGGGGATTTGTTAATAGGAAAAGAGAACAAAGCTTCTTTAACTTCGTATGCTTTTGGAATCACCCTCAACACTTTGTTATGATGGGGTTGAATAATTTGTGGGAGACGAGACAATTTCATTCTGATCCACCTTCAATAGTAAAGGATCCCAAGATAGAAGAGAGGAGAAATAAGCAATACCCTTAGTAGCAATATCATTCTCTCTTGTCAAAAGATCTTGCCCCTTTTTAAAACCTAATATTCTATTATTTGCTCTATGCTTAAGAGTAGAGATATGAAAAACCTTGGTATTCTGATCACCCTCTTTAAGCCAATTCATTCTAGATCTTTGCTTCCAAAAGTTCTCCTCTTTGCTAATAATATTATACAAGTTAGTCAAAATGGACATCTCAACATTCCTATTCAAATCATTATACCCATCATGTTAAATGGTGTCCTAGATAGAAGTGAGCTTGACAGACAGCTCCTCTTTGTCCTGAAAGATATGGCCAAAGTCAGTCTTATTCCAAACTTTAATCATTCGCTTCACATTACTCAATTTATTAGCTACTCTAAAAATAGCTTTTCCTTCCACTTCCATTTCCCACTAATAGTATATCCTATGCAATAAATCGGGATGTGAGGTCCACATCTTTTCAAACTGAAAAGGGAAGTTCCTCCTAGGTTCAAGAGAGACAATGAAGAGGGATATAGGGGAGTGATTTGAACCAACCCTTCAGAGCAAGGACAACCTAAAAGAGAAAGAATTCAGCCAGTCTAGAGAAATAAGAACTCCATCCAATCGAACTTGGATATAATCACTTCCAATTCTTTTGTTGGACCAAGTGTAAGTTCCACCTGACAAATCCACATCCAACAAAGCCAAGCTATTAATGAAATTGGAAAGATCCATCTTGCTTTCCCAATCCAAATCCAAACCTTCCAATTTCTCCTCATCCATAAGAGGAGTATTGAAGTCCCCCATAATAATACCTTTATTCAAATTACTAGAGTGGACCATATCAGAAATCTTAGTCCAATAATTCTTCCTTTCCCTTTTAGAAGTAGGAGCATAGACATTCAAAAGGAGCCAATTTTCATTGGAGTGCAAATGAATCACTTTACAAAAGAGAATATTATCATCATTTAATAGAGTAGTAAATCTGAACTATTTATTATTAAAAAGAGTAACAAACCTCCCAACGCACCTTCAGAGTTTGTTGGCTCACCTACCATATTATTGCTAAAGGACATCTTACATAGAATCTCCTTCTTCATTTTTGTCTCTTGAATCATCAAAATATTAGGTCTCTAATCTCTAATCATATTCCTAAGAATTTCCTACTTATGGACCCCATTTAGGCCCCTTATATTTCAAGAAATTATCTTCATTTCAAATTAGAAGTACATTCCAAAATAGTTCTTTGGCTCCGATCCACCAAACTCCTTCTGGCCTCATCTTGAATGACGTGACTAATAGTCCTCCTTCCTACTAACCTTGACCTCCCTCCCACATCTAGTCTACCATGACTCCTCGTCTATGCTAGAGAAGCCAGGGAGGGCTCTCGATTATTTTTCTTTTTTAAAGGTTTTCCTAAGTTATCCTTCAAAAAATCATCAACCCTTCCCATCTTAACTGGAGATAAGGAATTGACCTACTCAAATATCTCTTCTGAATTGCAAGAAACAAAGTTGTCCTTCCTAGAAGGAGGACCTCCCTCTACTACCTCTTGGTTCTCCCTCTCTAAATCCCCTTCATTTCTCAACACTAGCCCCCCCTTACTCTTTGATAGACTATCATACTCTATCTTATTCTCCAAAATAGCCACCTTAGTTGGAGAATCCACCTCCTTGACTCTAGGGAAACCAAGGTTTATGACTAGATCAACCACCTCGCTAGGTCCAGGGAAAACCTTATCCTCTGCCTTGTCTTCTACTTTGATGGGTTCTACCCCTATTTTGACTGAATCTTCCACCTCAATAATCTTTGGTCTAGTCCTGACCTTTTCCACTATCTCGTCAACCTTTAGGTCATTCTGGACTGATTAGTTTCATCCTATGGTAGGAGCCACCAAGACCTCCTCTGAAATCTCCTAGGGCTTTTGGCCTTCCTTTATATCCTTTCTTTTCTAGATCTTTTTCTCCTTTCTAGTTTTAGAAAGAATTGGAATCCTTTTCCTTTTAGCTTTAACCTTAGGGCATTGATTCACCTTATGCCCAGCTTTCAAGCAGTAAAAACATGCAAAAGGAAAACTTTCATAATCCAACTTCTAAGTATGTGTCCCAAGTTTTGAGTGAAAGCACACAACTTTTGGCATATCAGCCCCTTCCCTCACAACAATATAGATCCTTGCATATGTTAGTCTCCTTCTAGAAGCTATTATCGAGTCTATAGAAAAAAAGCTCTCTAAAGGAATTTTCCACCCCAACAAAGACATCCTCATTCTAGAACTCGAGAGACAACTCTGGAAGTCTAACCCAAACAAGTGCTTGCACAAAAAATTATTCATTCAAATCCATCTTTGAAGACCACTTTTGGAGCACCAGGGTTGAGCAACCTATGCTCCAAGGCCCTTTACACAAGATTTTTGACAAGTCCTCATTACAAGAGAAATAAAAAGATAGCAAGCCTTTTTCCATCGCTATTACAATGACCTATCCTTTAAGATTCCATTTCTTTTGAGTGAAGGATCTTACAATATCTATGTTTGACCTTGGCCCAATAAAATTTCCCACCAAGGTGGAAGCCATTGAAGTAATGCTATGATCTATCAACTCATCCAGAATAACAATCACACAAGAACCCTTTTTCAAGCTTGACAAAATTTTGTTTGGAGGAAAGGAAGACTTACCAATAGGCTTAACTCCAATAGGAGAAGACCATTTTGTGGGAAATACCCTAGTGCGATCCACCTTAGGTGGCATAATAGGCTTCTCCATATCTCTACTCTTGTCACATGGGTCCCCATCTTAATTCTCTATTGCATCTCCATTTTCTACTATCCCCTGACACTCTGTAAACCCCTCTTGCAATCCAGGCTTCCAATTCCCTCCTCCCTAAGGAATCCCACCTAAGATAGGATTCAAATTTTGAAAAGACACACTTCCCTATCCTCTTCCCTGTCCACTTTCACTTGCCATGCTATAGGATTCAATACATGTAGAATGTTGGTCAAACCCTCGACTTCATTAATCAAACATTGTTAATGGGTCGATTGATTTAATATATCTTGGACCCATTTTTTGTTTGTTTTTGTAGGTAGATGTTGTTATCAACTATCTTTGTATACCCTTAGAAAGGTTTCCCTAATGGGTATTTAAGCATGACTTGTAGGTAGTTATTGGTATGTGATTTGATTATTTTCTTTACTACAAATTCTTGTTGGAGTTCTGGATTGTTCACTAGTTTGGAAGTGAAAGATCTTTCCTATTTGGCTATTGCAATTTTGGTGGGATTCAAATCTCACCCTATTCCATCACCTATAATTCTTCACTCAGATTTGGCAAATCAGAGAACTATCTTTTGGTAAATATTAATTGAAGGATATTCTTGTTCAAGTCTTTGTTCTTGTTTGGCATTACTTGATGAATTTAGGATTGATAGTTTATGGTGAATGACTAGACTTTCTTTCCATTTGTACCCCATCCACCACTCACCACACTCAATGAAACTTTTGTATTGGCACATTACCTACCCATACATCCTTAGAGTTCATCTATATTGTCCTCAACCCTACCGTACAACCTCCATATAGATACTACACAACCTCATATGTATACCATACAACTTCATTGATGTCTCCCATTTAGCTTCCATACCCTTACCGTATGACTTCAACCTTGACTATACACCATCCTTTTCTTATCATACAGTCACTATAGTCTTGCTAATCTATCATATGGATGGAATTATAGTTATTGGTGTCTTACCATTAGGCTGTACAACCACTCCCTTTGCTTCATCCATAGATTTTAGTAATTCCATAGAAATACTTAGATAAGAAAATCATAGTATAGGACTTAGTTCCTAGACCAAATTGGAGGTTTTATTCTCTGTTCTTTCCTACCAGTGCCTGTTGAACAGAGTCCATTGTGATTTTACTTATCTTATTAATATAAAATAATAATACTTCAACTATTTACTGATAAAAAATAATTAATTAGATAAATTTATTAAAATTAAAAGTACATTTATTTTTATGATTAAAATTAAAATTATTTAAGGCAAGAGCCTACAACACAACGGTAAATTGTGAGCATCTTATCTGAGAGGTCTTGGGTTTGACTCTACACAAACTAAATCATTGATAATAATTAATTACACATAATAACAATGAATATTGGCTTCAACCTCTTACCAATCAAAAGAAAAGAAATTTTAAAAAACTAATTGTCGAGTTTTTTTATGAGGGACCATGGCCAACCATATGGACTTTGGAGTGTGTAAGGTTAAAAACACACCTTATAAGTTGACTAGTTGTATAAGACAAGTAATAATCCACCAAAATACCATCTTATAGAACACTAGGAATCACGCCTAAGGGTGCAATAAGTACGCCAAATAATATTGTTGTTGAATTGAAACATTTTTAGTTAACAATAATAATTGATAGATATTCAATAACTGTAATTATTCTAAGAATTTTTTAATTATGAAATGATTTTACAAGTAATCTTTTTTAGGAATCTGGGTTGCTCCATTAGTGAGGATTAATTTTTTTTAAATAAAATTAATGTAAAGTTTTAGGATGATATAGCATTCGATTATTTAGTTTTAGTTTTCATGAAATTGCTAATAAGGAATTATAAACTGAAAACAAAGGCATTTAATTGTCTTGAACATTAATTTATTTTGAGCATCTTCCACTATAATTTGAATAAATCAACTCTATAGTTGTAAGATTTGAAACACATTTGATGGTAAGTTAAATCTATGGAAATAAAAAGTTTAACTATGGAGAAGAAAAATTAAACTTCCATATGTTTAAAACACATTAGTACGTTTAAATTAGCTAAAAAAATTATATAGTCTCATTGTCAAAAAAAATTTTCAATAGAATTAAACATGTTCTTTACAAGCATTGCTAAGTCTTCCATACAAGTAGAATGAGACAACTTGGCCTTGTATATGAAGGTGTTAATTCAAGCCTCAAACATAGGCATTATCTATAGCAACGAAAGTGAATTTTGTCTTAAATATGAAGACCACATTTCAAGGGTAAGAGGTATAAAATGCAAAATGGGCCTTTATACATATCCTCAAGCTTGAGATAAGGCAAAAATTCATGTAGCATATCTACCTTTGCGAGCATTTGGTGGAAGATGATTTGTTGCAGTAGTTTGAATTTTTAGTGTTTCTTGAACAAGTTAAAGAAAGAATAAGAGAATCATAAACAACTAGAATCTATTGAGGAGCTATAAAATTGTGATTCCAAGTATATGAAAATTTGAAGGAAAAAAAGCTATCAACCATTAGGGAAGTTATGATAGTCATATTATGGGAAGGAATAAACATTAAAGCAATAGCTACCCCAAAGAGATGTGGCAAGAACAAAGTAGGCAACATATCAACATTAGAAGGCAGCTGTGAAATTAATTGTTCCTAGTTTTAAACCAAAGATTTAATGTGTCTAACATAGTAGAGATTTATAAATGTGCATCTTTGATGATGTAAAAGGAAGTTGTGGCAATACTAATTTGATAATCATTGTTAAATAGGTAAATTTAACTTGCTAGAATTGCTTTGCGGCTATAATTAATTTGAAAAATAAAAATATGAAAGTGTTGTAGTTTTTTATGTGCATAATGATAAAACCATAAGAAGAATAAATAATTCTGATTTTACATGAAAAAATTGCAAAAGAGATGGTACCATAAACCATTCACAACAATGATAAAATGCATACTGCAAATCATATTCAACTTTCTGTTGAAGATCAATTGCATCAATAGACCATCATATCTCTAGGACATATCATGCATGGTACTTTGCATAATAGGCCATCATATCTCCAAGAAAACTCTCCATATCTAATGTTGACTCCAAAAAATAGAGGCATCCATTTTTTAAGAGCAAAGTTTGTGGAAGTGTTGTAGACATATACATAGAGGTTAGTCATTCACCCACTAATTTTTTCAATCTATTTTCCCAAAGTGGATTTCCTTTCAATAAATATTTTATTATATCTAAGAAAGCTATGAAGCAACAATCCAATCTAAACTTGAGAGAGCAATGATAAATTATTTTTGGCATGACACTATTTTAATGATAACTCTATAAAATTATTCAGTTCCCACAGAGAAACCTTAGTAAGCCCCCTTCCACCAAACTGTTGCTTGACAATCATCATCAATGCTCTCATGTGAAAATCCTTGACAAGACACCTTCCATGTGATAACTTGCACATTCTTGCATAGCTAAGCTCTTCTAATCCCCAAAATTAAAATAACAAACCATACAAGAACAACACAACCAAAGATACAACACATCCATAATATATCTAACTGCCTTCTTTAAAAGTTAAAAAATAAAATGTATCTTTGAACAATGAAAAGCTTTGCATCCGCACTAGTCTTTCTTTTTGACACCTATGAAAGACACAATCATTAAGGAATTTAATAAACTGATACAAACCAAACATATTTTTTACTTGATAAAATGCATCAATTAGGCCATGCAAAAACTAAATCTTAATTACTTGTAAGTGGTCACAGTAGTTTGTTTCCTTCATTTTATAATTAAAACTACTGTTGTAGCATGTTGTCCCACATACCTTGAACCCAAAAAACACTAAACTTGTGAACAATAGATGAGGAAAATATAAAACACACAAGATCTGATGATTTTCCTTGGAGGTAGTAGCTTAATTTTCTATTCAATCCAGATCCAAAATATACTCACATTTGGTAAATCTGAAATGCACATAAAAGCACCTTTTTCTCCCCAATACCTCCTTTGAGGGCTACTCCAAGTTTCTAGGAGGTTCTATAGTCAAATCACCCAAAAGGTTCTCATCAACAATCCATTTGAAAGGATAAAATTTTGGGATCTTACCTGCAAATTTTCAACATTGATAGCTATGTCATGTAAGTATACACAACTCCCATTTTGACATGATGAAAAACAAGATGATGGGACTAAACGATGATAGAAATATAGAAGTATAAAAGAAAGAAAAAATATTAAATGTAATGCATCTGAGTAAAGAGAAAAATATTTTTATTTTATTTTACTCATAATTAGTTCATTAATTGGATTGGTTGAACATGCTCTCCCAATTATAGAACCCAAATACGTAAAACATATCTGCCCCCTTTTATAGAGGCATCATTTCTTATCTCCGTACACTCCCACTATCAAAGAAGAAGGATATTTAAAGCATTCCAGATAATTTTATTTACCACCTTGAGAGAATTGTGTGTTCTCGATTTCAAGTGTACAACAATAAGAGAATTACCCGCGTCTGTTGAAAATTAGAGACTTCTATGGGTTGTGATTATAAAAAGAATAGGGATAGAGGTCTATAGAAAATGAAACACAAACTCCTCTGCTGAGAGATTCAACAAAGGTTGTTGTAAATGGGTAAGATTCTACAAAGGCATGCAAATATCATAATTCTATCCCTCAAATGTTATAAAAATGTAAGGAAAAGTTAGGTGAATCAAATAGGAGACAACATTATGGTTTCACTTTCTATTCCACAATCAAAGTGTTCTAGTGGAAAGCCTTTCTATTTTCCACTATACACTAAAAACATGACTGTGGTAAAATGACTAAACTAAAAAAATTCAAAAATCTCATAACTTCATAAAACAATTATATAGATAATTAATTTTAGAGAGACATTGAAATAGAAACCCTCATGAACATCTCAAAAGAAAAAGCGATGAAGGGACCAAAAAAAAAAGTCAACATTCATCTAGTACATTACCAAATATAAATGTTGCACTTGCAAATGTCATATTGAAGGAATGAAACTTCTGAAGATGCAAGGAAGACTACAGCATAAAATTTGGGGAATTTAAGAGAGCATTCCAAGATGCAAGAAAAACAAAGAACTTATCAAACATGTCCCATATGGTGAGAAAAGCAGGATGGATATAACTCATGATAATGGCATGATGAGCAATGGAAAAGAAGGAATAGATCTACCCATAATAAATTGTGGAATATGGGGCTTTCAGATTTCAAATGTCCCCATAAAGAGGCATGTTGTAGGCAAATTATTGCTTGCACTAAAAATTTGTGACAAAAATGTAGAGTAGTTCATAAAACATCATGCCATATGCAATGACAGGTAAAGATAAAGAGTAATAAAAATTGTCATTGAATGCATAAAAGGAACTGGTCCCTAAAAAAGAGAGGCTAAAGAACGTGGTCAGTGAATTGATTTGGAATGACCCCACCGTAATATATTGTGTGACTAAAACGATAGAGATCTAATCAATGTATAAAATCATTTCAATCATCTTGCAAGGCATTTAGTAGACTTTGAACTATTGATCAACAATGCCTAGTTGTTTTCCTAGGCCTTCGATGTAAAAATAAGAAGAGTTTATTGATTAATTCAAGTGAAAAACAAAAATTACAAATTCAAACTGTTATACACCTAGTTCCGGTAAATATCGGAACTCAAATTATGTTTAGGAAAATAACCAAAAAGGAAAAGCCAATAACAACAAAAGGATCGATTAAAAATAAATAAAATTTATTGACCGTTGAAAACTTGATGTCTTGGTCCCGGCGACCTATTTTGGGCACAGACTTTATTTCGCTACCAGTCGGCCTGAAACGCAGCGTATAAATTCGACCTGATGATAGCAAATTATTATGCGAGATTTTACATTCTGGTTGGTGCGCACTGCGAAACACAAAGAAGATGAAGTTGCTTATTGTATTTCTGGTCATCTCATTGATCGCTGTGAAGGGCAGGTCCTCGCAGTGCCCGGATGAAGAGCGGCAGGCGCTGCTCTCCTTCAAGTCCCACATCACCAACGACACCTCCCGCCGCCTGCTTTCCTGGAACACTTCTAATTGCTGCGTTTGGGAGGGTGTCACATGCAGCGACCAGGGCGGCCATGTCGTGGAGCTCCGTCTGCCGGGATTGATCTCCACCATCCAAGTCTTGTGGGACACGCAGATGACGGGCACCATGTCGGAGTCTGTGGGCAATCCGAAACGGCACTGGCTGCGCAGGGACGAAAATGCACCCGGCCGTTTGGTTGCCGTCAGTGCATTTCCGTCAGCCTTGTCAATCATGGCAATGGCAGTCAATCAACGTCAAATCACTGCAACGTCAGCGCCGAAGTTTATTTGCCGTGCGTTATGTGCTGCGAAAGTCAAATCTTTGGACAGAGCTATCAAATTTGCCGTGCCTGCCTTATGTGCTCTCCAAATTAATGTTCCATTAAACACTTCACCTATCTTTATTTACAGCGGGAGAAACAATCTTTTTTTATGGCGGGAGAAACAATCTATTTATTCTTGGCAGGTGAAACTGATGTTGCTGTCTGTAATGAATTTGGTGGCAATCTGGAGTGTGAAAAAGCACATCTGCAACTGCAATCTTCAAGCTTCGTCAGAGAGAAACTATCAATTTTTTGTGAGCAAAATTTCAGTAGCACACACACAGGTTAGTACAAAATATTTTCTTCAGAGGATTAATAGGATTGCACATATGCACATCTAGTTGTTTGCTAGTGCATTTAAATTATGGAATTGTTACATAAAATAATTGTAGGTTTTACAAATATAAAATGCATATTGTTTTATGGAAAACCACACAATCTTGGTTATCTATCATTGTAAACCAAATTTTTTTTAGCAACCTAATGCAGATAAACCATAGACTAATGCAGATTAAAAAATCCACAAATTTTCTACGGCTAAATATTGTTTCTGCAATATAAATAATGCCTCTCAATAACCTCCAAATTTTTTAGCCATAGAAACAATATTTATACTGCAGAAACAATATTTAGCCATAGAAAATTTGTGGAGACTGTAATTAAAAATCCTAATGCAGAGATTCGAACCCGTGCATAAAGAAACCCATTATATATATATATTTAAATAAAGAATATCAACATAAAAATTGATAACCTATTTATTCTATTTTTTTATAAATTAAATAAATTGATTACCAACTAATTTAATTTTAAGATTATCCTCTATAAAATTCTTGACATATAATTTAAATTAAATGTATACATATATTAATATTATTTTTGAATTACAACTTTTATTTAAATATTTTTATTTATATTATACTATATATCAAATTTATAATTGCTTATAAATTAATGTATTAATATAAATTTCAATATTGTATTTAAAATAATTTGAAATAAATAATTTAATGAATATTTATTATTTCAATTTAATGTAAGCATATATTACAATATTTCTTAATTACCTTTATATTAAATTTAATTTTAAAAAAATTAGATCTAAAGACACAATAAATTTTGAAGCTTAATGATATACCATAACTTGCAATCTTACCATATACATCATGTGTCCTAGGCTTACATTACATGTCACTCATTATTAGATCACAAGATCAGAAAAATAGAACAAAACTTATTAGATCTACTTGTAATTCTATTTCTATTGTATTGAGGATATAATTCTATTTATATTATGTTGATAAAAATATTAATATCACATACACTTTACTATCTTTCTAAAATTATCATTTAGAAATCAATTTCTACATCAATGTAAAAATATACAATCTTACAAATAACCTTTTGAAACAAATTAAAATTTCGTCCATTATGCTACCCACATATGACTAAATCTAAATTGTGTTATTATGTTACCCATAATATCTAAAACCAAATCATTCTAAATAATAATAATAAATTGATCATTTTAATTTATATTCTTCTATTATTATGGTTATGTCACAATCAATTTGAATTTAAATAATACCTAACTTGTAATTTCAAGTATAACTATCCCACCATTTTTCTTAAGTTTGAGTTAACAAAATTTTAGAACAACAAAATGTAAAATATGTCATTATGTCACTAACATACATCTAAAAGCAAACTATTCTAAATTATAAACAAAAACTATCAAATACCTTTATTTGTTTTAATCTTTAATTTTTCTTATTATGAAAGTCTTATTTTTTGTATATAACTTAACTAAATTAATTTTTAGGGTAATTAGAGTATGATATGAATTGGCAAATAAAAAATATATTCTAAAATTTATAGGATCACTAATCTTGAGTTGACTAAATTTTGAAAAATACCTAATTAAATTGTGTCATGTTATCCACATATCTGTAGTGCCTGCCCCTAAGTCGCGTTTCTGTCATCCTTGCCAAACTCTTTTAGGCCAATTTATGTTTGATGATTAGTATTATTATTTTAGAGATTATCAGATGTTGTTGTACACTCAGTTTATTATATGATGAGATTACTTGGTACTCTATATTTCATGCATGTATGATGATTATTCAATATTTTCAGTTATCGATGATGATTAGTTAGATGGTTTATTATCACACGTGCTTTCTTATGGATACTTACCCCATACTGCATGTGTATGGTGTGCGTGTTTGTTTTCTTTATGTATGGTGTTTCTGATGTGGTTAAGGAAAGGAGTCGTAGTCACCTGCTAGTCGGGATCTACACGATGCACCACTTCCTGCCATTGTCTGTTTAGCTTAGAATATTGTGTCTGTACATGCGTGAATTTTATGCAGGTTGCAGGTACCGGGTATCGACTTCCTTGAATTGCCAGGATGAGCGTACCCTATCGCATTATCTCAATGGTAAGAGAGGGGAGATAAACTCTTAAGTCCAAATCCTAAACCCTTTAGCCAATTGTCCTAATTGATAATTAGGACAAGTATCTGAGTTAAGTACCCTCCGAATGCATCAAATGATGTTATTTCGTGATTATAACCCTTTTTGTTTGATTTAGTATGTATTCTTCTATGATGGGTTTTCATAGGTTGCTTTATGAGTCCTTGATGTATTTTCTATTAATTAAGTTTAATTAAAAGGATTAATTAATGATTTAATTTAATAGAAATTTATTATGATATTTTAATATTTAATTATATTTAATTAATTGAGAAATTAATTGAATAAAAAGTATTAAATTTGGAAATAAAAGTTTTAAGTATAATTTTAGAATGTGATAATATTAATTTAATTTAATAATAATATATATTTCGAGTTCATTTTTAAATAAATGCTAAATATTATTATTAATTGAATTAATAAATATTTTATCAATTAAAATTTCTTAAATAAATTAAAAGTGGAAAAGATATTAAATTATTAAAGGTTTCTAGATCGCATGAGTTTAAATATAAAAGAAATTAATTAAAACGATTAATTAATGATTTAATTTAATAGAAGATTATTATGACATTTTAATATTTAATTATTATTTTTATTTAAATTGAGAAATTAATTAAATGAAAGGAATTAAATTTTGAGATAAAAGCTTTAAGTCTAAATTTAGAACGTGATAATATTTAGTTAATTTAATAATAATATATTTAGAGTTCATTTTTAAATAAATGCTAAATATTATTATTATTTGAGTTAATAAATATTTTTATCAATTTAGTTTCTAAAATAATTTAAAAAGTGAAAATATAATTATTTAATAAAAGATTCTAGTTCGCATGACTTATGCATAAGATTAAATAAAAGAAATTTATTAAAAGATAAAAAAATAAGTGAAAATAATAATGTTACTTTAATTTCATAAAGTGCGCATGAGATTAAAAGTAATAAAGATTAAAAATAGAAGTCAAGTGGAATATTAAATAAAGTTATTTAATAATTCAACTTAATGTGCATAAAAGATGAATGCAAATTAAAAGAAAAGATAAGAAAAGTTAATTTGGAGTTAACTCAGTTGTGCAAAGAGTCTTCTCGAGTGAACGCACAATTAGTGCTCCGATTTGAGGAGAAAATTTGCTTATCACAACATTGAAGGTTCATTTCTGGGGACATGAAGATTGGACGCGAATTTTGGGGAGAGAAATTTTAGGGACGAATCTGGATGCAAATTTGTGGAAGCGAATCTTCTCACAATTCTCGATTGGTTACGTGTTAGCATCAGATTGAGGTAGGATCTTGTGTTGTGATCACTGATTGAATTATGCAATTTGATATTCTTGTCTTCTTCGTGACTGTGCATCTGATTGTTTGTACTTCATTACAACGAATCTTTCAATCTTGTAAACTTGAATCCGGGCATGTATGTTGTTTTCATCTAGTTACGAGATTATATATATATCGTTGCAATTCTCCCTCAGTCGAATTAGAATTGTAATTAAATCTAGGTGGGGTTTGAAAGAAAGAAAATGCTAAGATAGGAAAATTTGAATCGTTGATAGAAGTTCTCCTATTAGACTATATTTGTAAATGATATTATAAGTAATAATAATAACACTTTTTACAAGAGAGGTTGTTTGAATTTAATTTAAAATATAATAAAGTATATGAATGAGGGATTGTTTTTGGTTAAAATTTTATTAAAAATAAATTTTTAAATTATATATTTTTATTTGAGAGGATTGTTTTAAAAACTCCTAACATTAATTAATAAAATTTTGAAACTAAATTTAATCTTATTAAACAAATAAAATTAAAAAAATAAAATTTATATAATAAAATATATGGTGGGGAGGGGGTTGACCCCATCCCCACATACCTTTTTTGGGGTCGCCGTCAGTCTGTACTGCAATTACGCAGTGTACCTGCTTTTAAAAGCAGGGCCGCACGGCTTGTAAGCCTGCGGCATCCTTTGTTTTAAAGGGGCCGCAAGGCTTTGGCCGGCGGGCCCTAAACGTATGGTGGGTATTTGTTTTTTTTTTTTTTAAATTTTATTATTACATTTAATAAAAAATTACATTATGTTATATTAAAATAAATTTATTAATATTGTTTTTAATAATACTTATTTAAATAAGTGTTAAATTAATTAATGTTAACAAATTTTAATATAGTTTATTTTAATTTAGTTATTAATAATTCTTATTAAATAATAAGTTAATTATTAAGTAATTAATAATTCATAAAATATTAATATGGTTGTAGGTTATGATTAAATTTATTAAAAGATTTAAATTATAATGATTAATTAAATGTTAATCATCTAGTTATTTTATAAATAACTAATCATTAGCCTTACTAAATTAGATTTAGTTGACTTTAAATATAAATGGGGTAAATTTATATGTTATTTAAAAAGAAGAATGGGTTAATTGAAAGGGTGAATTACGAGACTCATTTACTGTAATATACATTTAACTAGAAGCTGGAACCTTACCTTTAATTCAACTGTATGCTTTCATATCAAACTTAGACTTTGAACTGTACTATTTAGTTTGTACTATTTATACTTTGGGAGTTTTTGGTGGTTCTAGAGCATTGACCAGTTTAGGTTGTTACCAGAGGCTCGGGGTTGTGAATGTGATGTCATGATGATTTGGTCTCGATCTTTCTTAACCTGACCATGGTAATGTGATGAAGTGCTCTATGATATGATTGTATTTACTGTTTGTTATTGCTTTCCAATTTCCTTGTGTGAAGCTGAGATGTACGTATTTGAGATACTTGACTTAACCATTTTCGAGTCTCGATCAGTTATTTTTTATAACCATTTTTGAGTCATCGATCAGTTATTTTTTATAACCATTTTTGAGTCATCGATCAGTTATATTTGATAACCATTTTTGAGTCTCGATCAGTTATACTTGAATTGCTTTTCGGTCGCTTGAGAGGACTAAAGTGTTTGTTATGTTCTTGATGATGTCATGTTTTGACTTGACCATTTTGGAGTCTTCGATCAGTATTGTAATTTACTATTGGGATACTTTCTGGTTGCTCATTGGAGAACCATTAGATTTTGTGTCTTATCATTGATGCCTTCAGTTGCTGATAGAGAACTGTCGTGGTCATATGATTATTATTTGGTGCTTATCTATTGCTCATGAAGAACTGATGTAGTTTTGTGGCTTATCTTTTATGATGTCTTTTCAGTTGCTCATATAGGACTGAGGTGGTTTTATTATGATTCTTGATTTGTATTTTCATGAGCCTAGGGTAGGTTATCTATGTGTAGAGTCGGGAAGTGGCTTGCATATAAAGTTTAAATTTTAGTGCTATAATAAGGTTTAAATTTTCTCTAATTTGGAAATGCCTCTTGGCTTTGGTATATGTATTACATATCTTGCGTTTGTTTGTTTTTCTTGTTGCTTTGTTCATTGCGAGCGAGCGTTCAAGCATAAATGAAAGGTACAACAGAGAAAAATGCGTTGCAAGGATTACTAGGTATTTTGCTGGATCTCTATAACATTTGGATTTGGAACTAAAATGAATATCTCATGTGTTTGGCTTGAGTGTTTTTACATGCTTTCATAGATTCACACTTCATTTGGTGCTTTAAAATTGGATCTAGATTTTCTTTCACGCATATATGTTTCACATAGTAATTAGGCCCTATGAACACTATTTGGGAGATCTTGAGAGATTGAGCTTCATTTGCTTGCTTTACATGCGAAGCTCCTCTTGATGACGGATCCCCTTGTAGGTAGGGAAGGATATTTTTCATTGTCTCACTATTCTGCTTGGGTTTTTCATCAACATCCATTAGTACTTTCTCTTTTGAGACTAGTGGTGTTTGTTGTTGGATTTTTCAAAAAGTTAGTGGGGTGATTTCAAATTAGCGTGTCAAAAAATTGTGTTTGCTATGTTTGGGTAAGGTGAAGAGGCTAGAGGAGTATGCTCTGTTCCCTTTTGGGCACATCAGAAACTTGGAACCCTTGAATCCAAACCAAGTCCCCATGTGGTAATATTTTGTGAGTATTTCTTGATTAGAGAGGGTTAAACCGTAGTGGACATTCCCTTTATTGGGTCAACCACGTGGATGGTACCTCAAGCGGTAATAGCCATTTTTGATGTGGTAGTAGCAACCGCTATATAAATGTCCTTGTGGGGGAAATCCTCACGAGTGTAGTCTTTTGTTGGGTTGTCGGATCTCCTCAATATCTCTGATTGATTAAATTCTCAGAATATGTCAAAACCCTGGTACACCAGGATTGGATTTCGCCCACTCTAGATTGCAAAAGCTGCAGAGTTGACCATTACTAAGAACCTTAGTGCTGCCAAATTTTCCTTTTTAAGACTATGTGCATGATTGAAAAATATTTTGAGAACATACATAGTAGTGGTTCTAGGGATTAGATTCATACTACGACACTATTTTTGTTCATGTGCAAGGTTGCTTTGTCCCTTGCCCATTGCTTGTAGACGTTTGCTTGAAATCCCTGATTGTTGTTTTATGTGCCTGATTATTATTTATAAATCTGAAATTGATCTTAGTTTTTTTTTTTATCGATAAACGACCAAGGCCATGATATTTTTATTAATAACATAAGTAAATACAGCTTTCTCCATTCAAACGGGCACTGGTAGGAAAGAACGGAGAAGAAAACCTCCACTCTTGCCCGGGACAAAAGTCCTATATTATTACATCTTATAAAAGAGGCATACCCCAGTGACCTACATACTAGCTATTTAATATCATTAATATCAATACAAGTAGAACTCTTTACAATTTATACCAACCATTTTACAGGAAATAGTTATTTTATGAAAGAGGTCCACCTCTTTACTTCTAGTTCCATATCAATGCTTTTGTCTTCAGAATGATCAGTAACCTGCAACCTACAACACAATATCCCTACCACAGAAACTATCCAACAACTAACCACCATATGATGCTAGAACACGTATCTACACCTTTTCCTCATAATTTGCTGATAAGACTCCGACATTTAGTCATAAAGTTCCAACATTCCGATCCTTTAGGGAGAGTATCCATTCTGAACAGGGATTCCGGGTCTGAAGGGTTGAGATATTTGTTAAATAAGATTTTAGCCCATTTTTTATCAGATTCTTTGTATAATCTCTGAATTAATTTTGCCCCCGAGGCGTCATTTTTCCATTGAGGTTTTTTAATACCTAAGCCCCCATATTCTTTGGATTTACATATGTTATCCCATTTTATAAGTGCTAGCTTCTTATCTTCTTCTTTATCTTTCCATAAGAAGTTCCTCAATTTGGATTCAAATGACGAAGACATCCAATTAGAAAGGGGCAAACAGGCCATAGGAAATATTGGAATGGCTGAGAGAACTGATCTTATCTTAGTGATTTTACCTGCCTTCGATAGCCATTTATTTTTCCAATTCCCAATCCGTTTATCTATTTTTTCAATTATGTCCTTCCAAATTTTGCAGTGTTTTGTGCCTTTCTCTAAAGAGATTCCTAGATATTTGCAAGGAAACAGGCCCTTTTTAAAACCCATGATCCTACGTATCGAATTTTCCATTTCTGTACTGGTATTCAAAAAGAAAATCTCTGATTTTTCTTTGTTCACTTTTTGTCCAGATGCATCCATATAGGTTTGCAAGATATTTTTATATCCCACAGCCTCTTAGATTGAACTTTTACCTGGTAGGATGGTATCATCTGCATACTGTTGATGAGTTATATTAGGGACATTTCTAGTTACAGAAATACTTGAAATCTTTGAACTAATTAGCCAAATATTGTACAGAATGAGTAGGGGATTGAAATGGGAATCACTCATTTGATTAGATGTCCAAGACATTCCAAAAAAATGAAATCTTTTTTCAATGAATGATCTTGAATGGACACCTATCGGAAATGAAAATATCCAGGAGCTTGACTTATGTGCTGCTATACCTCTTGGGAGACTTGCTCACTTTATCAAAGGAGAAGGTATATTGCAGGATGGCATAGAGACAACATTTCTACGTAAAGCTCATAGAGAGCCCAAATTTGAAAACCCTACTGACCATAGTACCATAATGATTTCAAAGTATGCTTAACATTTTCCATATAATTAAGCATGTCACACACACACACACACACACACACACACACACACAATTTATCATGTTGATTAATATATTGTTTTCTACATGTCCTTAAATAGATATCATTGTGCTTTTGGGCCCAAGGATAATAGAAAAAAACTTCAAGACATTAAAAAGGTGAAAATGATACAAAAGTTTATACAAAAAAGGGGTTGCCAAATGAAAATAATTAGAGCATAATAAAACATGACAAATGAAAATATATACAAAGTTTATTCCAAAAGCTTTTTAACTATTTCATTTTGACACATGTTGGTATATTTACATCCATGTAGAATTACTAAGATACTTAAGATATATATAAATTTTACATCCATTCTACTTTCATAAATTTGTACTTCCTTGAAGTAAGAAATGGAATTGAATACCTATGTTTTCATAAAGTTTTTGTTTTATTTAGAATCATCTTGGTATTTTTTTTAAATCTTCAAATTGCATTTACTTTTGCGTACTTCAAAAAAGTCATATATTAATTTTAAAAAGTTCAAAATTTTGTGAAAAATACAATAACTAGTTATTTATTTTAACTTATACTTGAAAAAGGTATTAGCTTTGCCTAGTGGGGCCAATGTCATCTCTCTTTTTAGTCCACACTTATACTAAGAAAAATATTCTTTTGTCTACGATCTATATTAACATGCTTTTATGAACATTTATATCTCTTGGGCACCATCACATATAGTATCCATACTCATATGGCATCTACAAAAATATTTATGTCATACATTAGGGAATCACTTATGCCATCATAACATCTTCATATATCTCTTGCAATAACAATAAAAAAACATTTCAATCATGGGATATGTCATTCTATTTTTTTGTTGATAGGTTGTCACTAACAATATTAAAAAAAATTAGGATTTGTAGAAAGAATAAGTGGGAATCACTTATCAAGTTAGATGTGCAAGACATCCCAAATGAAGGAAGTCATTTCTCAAGTTGTGAACTTGAATGGAAACTTATTGGAGATGATCGGTGTGCTGCTATCCCTCTTGAGAGGCTCCCTCACTTTGTCAAAGGGGAAGGTTTATTGGATAGTACTGAAACAACATTTATGCGTAAAAGGATTTTGGAGAATAATTTGATAGAACCTACTAATCAAGCCACAAAGATGTATTCAAGGTTTGTCTAGCTTTATAAATTGATTAAGCATGTCACTTTTTTTTATATCCATTAACTTATATTTTTTCACATGTTTAAATAGTTATCATTGTGCTTTTGGGCCAGAAGATAAAAGAAATGCACCAAAAAGCAAGGAAAGAAGTCACAATTTTACTCAAAAAAGGGGTTGTCAAACTCATTTTATTGTTAAGGTTATGTATGGTAGACCAGATGTTGCAATAATTATATATAATGAATTTAGTCATCAAGATGCCAATGGTGAATTTTGTCATGGAAAAAATGACCCTTCTAGTGATCCAAGGAGTAGTTTTGCACCAAGGTTATCAACTGAATGTAAATCATATATTGAATCCTTACTATTGATGGGCATGGGGATTGACACAATATGTGAACGACATTACTTAGATTCTGGTTTGACAAAGTTGATGAATAAGAGGGATACTTGTTTGCTAAGAAAGGATGTGTTAAATGCATGGAAAAGAGTAAGTTCCCTACATTCACAAAAAAATGAGGATGATGCAAAAAGTGTATGTTTGCGGCATATAGAGGAGAAAGAGAACTTCTTTTTTTATAAAACACCAAAAAATAAAGAAAATATTCCATTTATCACAGGCATCCAAACACCATAGATGCAAGAGATGATGGTGAAACATTCACATGATTCAATTATTGCGATGGACTCCACATTCTCAACAAACAAATACTGTGTGAGTAGAACGATTTTAATTTTATTTATGGATTTTAATTTAGCCATTAGTTTTATTTGTCTAAAAAATTAATATATCGTTGTTTTTTTCATGCGTAGTATCAACTTTATACTTTGCTTGTATTTGATGAACAAGAAGCCAGTGTACCGGTTGCATGGGCCATATCCTCAAGAAATAAAGTTGAGGATATAAATGAATAGCTAATAGAGATTTATAAAAGAGGGAAACAATATAGAGAAGATTGGCATGTCAACACATTCATGACAGATGATGCTAGCGCCGAGATTGAAGCAATAAGGTTTTCTCCAACCTTAGTTTATAGTTAGAAGAATGCAAATTTTTAATGTTTAGTTTATACAGATATATGTTTTCCAATTTTTAGCATAAACAAGTTTCAATTTAAGAATTTTTTTTAGAATACTACTTATGAACTTTGATAATAAATTATCTTGTAGATTATCCTTTAAGTGTCGAATCTTGTTATGCATTTGGCATGTGCGTAGGGCGTGGCTGAAGAATGTGTACAAGTAAGTACATATTTTATTAAAATATATGAAAAATCACATACATAACATCATAACTCTATATCGTTGTATATAATCCAGATTTGTTAAAAATCAAGATGTTGGAACAAGAATATTTGGTAGACTGGGTGAGATAATGTATGCAATGCATGAAAATGAAGATGCCATTACTGATTTGACAATGAAGTTCATAGAGGAATTCAAAGAAGAGAAGGAATTCATTAATTACTTTCAGAATTATTGGTGCCATGATGAGAGTCGCGTTGGTACGACCATCAAGATTATCTTTTATATTTTATTATGAATTTATATAATTTAAATTAATTATTCTATATGCTAAGATGTCATGTTTGTTTTTCTAGCGATGTGGGCAAAAAACTTTTGAAGCTTCCCTCATGCAAATCAAGAAACTAATGCTTCGATAGAGTCATATCACTCCCACATCAAGAGTCAACATCTAAGTGATCATTCTAGGAAAGGCACAAGAAGAATGGATTGGCTCATCTATACACTTGTTCATAGGGTAGAGCCATTCTATAAAAATAAAAGATATTTGCAACAATCTGGATTTTTAACCAACTTCAAAAAGGAAAGATATTACATAACTGCATTAGAAAGATCAAAATTAATACCAGATGTTGATTGCTATCAAGATGACCAGCTACCAAACACATATAAAGTTAGAAGTCAAACTATTCCAGCAAAATGGTATTTCGTAAGGAATTTTGGACAAAATTTGCATGTATGTGATTGTGAATGGGCAAAAAGAGGAAACACATGCAAGCATGTGTTGAAGATCTTATATATTCTAAAGAGAAACACACACGATAAAGTTGTTGGTAAGTATCATTTAAAATCTAGCATTAATTTATTTACATTTTATTAAAAAAAATCTATGTTAACTATATTAGTCTCATTTAAAATTAAAGAAGCTTCTACTCCATTGGTCGTTGATGATGAGGAAGTCATAGGAAGATCGAGTCATGACATTAATGTCATTGGTAATGATCAATATGATCTCTATAGTTAAATATTAAATGATTTTATGATTCTCAACATTAATTACGTAATATTTCAATTGTAGATGGTTGTATACTTTCTGGAAATCAAGATGTGCTTGAGGTTAACGTTGGTGAAGGTGACAAAACTGGTAAATTTCAAAACTATCATTTTTAATGAAATTTCAATATTTATCAGTAATTTTGACTTTGTCATTACATTTGTATTGCAGATAGTTGGAATTTATCTACTACTATCAATGATAAGTTTCAAAAATCTGTTGATTATTTAAATTCATTGCTGAAAAATTTACCAACTAGTGATTATGACAAAGACATCTTTAGTCAATCTGTTGACAAATTTAGAGAAATTCATTCATCTCTTGCTTCATCTTCCAAATTTAAACCAATCCCTGGCTCAAATAACATATCTATGAGATGAATAAGACCATGGTTTAGTCCAAGTAAAATGAAAAAAAGTCGTTCCATTCACAAAAAGCGTAAATCCCTCTCTAGAAACTTAAATAGTAGAGTTGAGGAGAATGAAAATTTCCAGTTCCCCTCTATAGGATGCAAAAAGAAAAAGAAAAAGAAAAAGGTCACAAATCGCTCAAATATAGCTATTCAAGAAGAAAGAGATATTATTAGGCAACAAGGTGAGTGTATTTTTAAGAAAAAGTATTTTTGTAATTACATAGCAATAATTCTTATTTTCATTTCATGTATTAATCATATATCATTGTAGGTTTGGGTGATCGAGAAAGTATTCCACGACGTCAATTACCTTTCTCCATTGATCTAAACCATACAACAATTGGTGAAGTGAAGTTTCCAAATGGTAAGCTTTTAGCTATTAAGTGTCTTTGTTACTTTTATAATAAAATACTTGGTTCGTAGTTCTAACCACTTCTTTATGTACAAGATACAATTATTAGAGATCAACCGTCAATGACCAATACTATCCCTATCCATACCTTTGAACAAGTTATTGTAGGTAGATAGTAATTTTAATATTGTTTAGATTATTTACATAAATTAATTTTATACTTGAACATTTTATATAAGTTAAAATGTTAAATATAAGTTTTTTATGTAGATTTGGACGATCAACAAGATGCTCAACAACTTACGTTGCCCTTCTCTATTGATCTTAACCAAACATTAACAACAATGGATGTGATAAATACTAGACAAGGTAATGACATTATATAAATCAATGAATTATGAGTCTTTAGTTTGTAAATTTATTTTGCCAAAGTTTACATACGAAATGTTCATATTATTGCAGGATTAGATGATGAACAAAAAAATCAAGAATACATGCAACTAGATTCCATTGAATCTAATCAGGCATCAACAAAAATGATGCAACAGAAGCAAGATATGGTAATGAAGTTATGAAATAAACATAATTATGAGTATTAAATTGACAACTATATTTTAAATTTGTTGATGATATATATTAAATGTTAATGCTTTTTTTGAATTAGATGATCAACAAAAAATTCAAAAAAGCATGCAACCATACTTTATTGATCTTAATCAAACAATAGCAAGAACGAACACAATGCAAAGTAGAGATGGTAAGGAAAATAAGAAATGAACTTCAATCAATTCTATCTTTAGTTTGAAAATGAATTTTATTATTAACACAATATATTTGCAGGTGTTGATGATGTTTATATGGAGGATGGTGATCAACACTTTTTTGTAAATTTATCAAAGTGATAAAATTGGTTCTAATTAGAAGAGAGGTCAATATAAGTCAAGACTAAGAGCTTCATTATGAAGGATTTTCAAAACATATTGTATTATTTTATCATCCAAATATTACATCCTTGATTTTGTGCTTTTACAAGGGATTTGATTTTGTCTTGTAGTGAAAGCATTATGATGCTTTGAGTTATATTTTGGTAAAATAGTTGTTCATCATCTTCATATATTTATGTTGTCTTGAACTTTGCATGTGTTATTTGAATAAAGTTAGCATGTAATGTTTGATCCAACTTTAGTATTGCAATAACACAAATGTTGAAATAACATATATGTGTATGGTTATGAATAACATGGTCAAATTAAGCAATTTTTTTGTAACATTTTATATGGTTAAGAATCACATAATTTTTCTCATTCTTACTTAGAAGAAAATAAGATGACAAGATATAGAATATATAAAATGAAATGATTAAGTAGGTTAACTGTCGAAGAAATTATATTCAACATGGTTGTCTTATGAATTATTTTGTACAAAAAATTGATACTTGATAAGTAGGAGATCATTTCGATCGAGGAAACTTTGTAATTAAGCGCACTCAAGCTGGAGTAGTACTAGGATGGGTGATCTCTCAGAAAGTCTTGGTGCTTCACCCCTATGAGCATCACCTAGATCCAATGAGTGCTAAGTGTTACATTTATACTCATGAGAGATGGATTCATGTTGAATCACTACTCATGAAACATGGGTCAATGAGTTTGACTCAAAATCACACACTTAAATCTTGAGAGGAATATCAGAAATTGATACTTGCTTAGTTTGTTGTCATTAAATAAGTTTAATAAATACTTTACAATTATATTAAATCATATTACTTTACAATTATATTTTTAAAATTAAAACTAATAAAATTAATTATTATTCCTTTTATATTAAAGTAATATTATATATAATTTAAATTTTTGATAAATATATTAATTAATATTTTTATCTAAATAATTTAAAATTTTTATAAATTTGTCAAAATATTTTTTATCTTATTTATTTAAGAATAATAATTTTTTTTCCTATTTATAATATTTAATAATCTTATTTTTTAAACTAAAACTAATGAAATCAATTATTATTTCTTATAAGACTAAAATGATGTTATATATGAAATTAAATTTATGAATATTAAATAAGATTATTTTATTTCTGTTTAATTAAAAGCTCATAAATTAACCCATCATGAGTATGAGAATCACCAACACTAAATATTGCACTACATAGGAAATGACCTACCATACTTCTTCGTCATCTAACTTGAAGAGTTGGTGACACTTTTATCAATATACTCTTATTAGAAATCACATGTAATACCAAATAAGCTTGCCATCCTAAAAATGAATATGCACCAAATAAGCACCATTGTATTAAAATTGAATGGGCACCACTATGTCAAAATCACACCAATGCACAAAGTTCTACTTGAATAAAACCTCGTTGATCCTAGAAAAGGAGGAGACGAAGATATACATAATGATCAACCCTAGATGTAGAACAAGTGGCCATAGTAAGGAGGACAACAAATATGAACAAGATCAAGGAGATTAATAAGAATCTTTGAAGGTATATATGTACCCGCAAATGTAGTATGAAAAACAAAATTTGGAATAAAAGGTTGGGAGTCCCCAACTAAGTTGCAACTACTTTGAAAATTACTAGAGCACTGACACTGGAATGCGTGGATATCAATCCAATTACAAGAATCACTACACATCTCCATCCAAAGATCTAATCAAAATACTACACCCTTAGGAAATGGTGAGAATTGACACAATTTTGAGTTAGATTTACATCATTTATAATTATTTTTTATATGTCCTGATAATAACCTAAGACAAGACTATCAAGACTTGAAACCAAAATACATCTATAGAATCGTGTTCATTGGTAAATGGCAAAGAGATAACAATTGATATAATGCATAAAACTAAAAAAATAAAAGCATACATATAAAATTTTGTACATATAATAATAATTAATGGATAAATATTTATAAGACATTATACATCACATTATAATAATAGTAATAAAATGTCCGCTCAAATCTCTATATGTTAAAGAAAAATTTACATTAATGAATCCTACAAATAAACAACTCAAACGACTTACAAAGTCAATATTCATTTAAAGAAAATAAAAAAAATGTATATGTTCAACTATTATCATTAAATTGGTCACATTTAAAAGAAATTCCATTATTGAATCGAATCGAAAACACTCTAATTGACTTAAAAATTGTGGATATCTTTGGTAGAGAAACTAGTTCTCTAACCAATGGGCAACATGGGAGAAGATTCAAGAATGGCCGGCTCTTAGTCACATCACACATTAAATACAAAGAGCAATTGACTGCAATGTGACGGTGATTTGTTCAACTGCTTTGAAATTTGCAATTTCTTTTCGTGATGATTGACGAGGCTGACGGAAATGCACTGACGGCAACCAAACGGCCGGGTGCATTTTCGTCCCTGCGTAGCCAATGCCATTTGAAACACCTCCAAGCATTAGACCTCAGCGACATAAAGGACCTCTCCGGTCCCATTCTGAGCTCCATTGAGAACCTCCGTGATCTTCGAGAGCTTCAGCTGCAACACAACAAATTAAGCGGTCCCATTCCCGACTTCATCACCGGCCTCACAAATCTCCGATACCTCTTCCTTGACCAAAACTCTCTCACCGGTTCCATTCCTCCGGCCATCGGGAACCTCAACCAATTAGAGGAGCTCTTCCTGGGGAGCAATCTTCTCACGGGCTCCATTCCACATTCCATCGAAAAGCTCTCCAAGCTGTCAATCCTCGATCTCAACGCCAACCGCCACACCGGCAGCGTACCGACGACAATCGGCGGCCTATCTTCGCTCATATACCTCCGCCTCCAGGAAAACCTACTGACCGGCCCCCTGCCGTCTTCTTTCTTTAACTTGATCAATCTCCAGCAGGTTGAGTTTGGCAGTAACAGGATCTCCGGTCACCCGCGCGGCTTAAACATCGTACACTAAGCGTTGACCGCTTAGTGTGGTACTGTGGGGTCCACTCCCCAGCTCCGTCCCCCATCTCCTCCGTAATTTTCCAAGTTCCTCTATAACGTTGTTACTCCATAACGGTGAAAGTAAACCGTAAAATCCAACATACTCCTGCCGTGACTGTTTCGTTTTTAAACCACCTACTTCCACCCACTGTCATTAAACCATTTAATCGCTTCTCCGTCCCGCGCGCTCCACTCCATGTCTGGGTTTTTTATTTCTTTTACCATGATTTCAATTCGTTTCACAAGGGCACTGTTCAAGTTTTTTCCAGCCAATTCAAGGTAAGTAATTTTAAATCCTATTTTCCATTTAAAATTCTTGTATTGCAAATGAATTGCAGTCTCATTTCTGTGTTTTCTATTAAAAACTGGAACATTTCTCGATGCCGTAATTGATAGTTTGCATTCTATATTGAACGTTTAGCCACCTATGGCACAAATGATGTGGTGAGCCACGTAATTCACTGCGTTGTGTCTATTTCCATTTGCTTTTATTTTTCTCTTTGATGTCCTTTAATCTGCTCTTTAAACTCAATAAAATTGTTCCACCATTTCTAAATCAAGGGAAACAACTATTAAATAGCTACCAGACAACCATCAATGCCTGAAACTGGATCTTCTACTGCTGCTAGCAAAGAGGACTCAGACTGAATGCTACAGAATAATTTCAGATTTCAATTCTGTCATGCTGCCACCCCCAATGAAAGGCTTGTTGGGAATGCTGCCAAATTTCAGATTTCAACTAATCCTACCAACATCGTGTTTGATGTCAAGAGACTCATTGGAAGAAGATACAATGATCCCTCTGTGCGGTCTGACAAACAATTGTGGTCATTCACCATTGTTCCGGGGAAGAATGACAAGCCTCTAGTTCAAGTGACTTTTAAAGGTGAGAAGAGAGTATTTGCAGCTAAAGATTGGCTTAAACTCTGAGCTTGAAGGGTTTTTCAATCTTAACTATTTTCTCAAAATAGACATAGGCGGTGCTCTATGAATGCTTGAAAATTGCTTTATGCACTAGGCTTGATGGGTTTTTTATTATTAATCAGTTTCTCAAAAGAGGTATTAGGGAGCACTATGAATCCTTGAAGATTGGCTTAATCACTGAAATTGATAGGCTATAATTGGAAAAGAGCCGAGACCATGTCAAACATAATCCATGATAGATATTGCTTCAACTCTCAAGAAGATAATCATACAATGTTGATAAGTTCCTGTAGCAACAATTAGATCATGTAAGCTCAAACTTTAATGCTTTTCAATGTAGGGACTGCTATACCTGAACAATGTGATGATCACTGTGATGTTCAAGGCAATAGGTGCATAATCCACCAGACATACAATCAAGGCAATACATGTTGCCCTTGCTATGGTTGGAATCTCCATGAATTCTACAAGGAATGAAGAAACTTTTCTGCAACAATGGCTTCAACCAAGGAGGCCCAATTTCATTCTCTTCCAAACTCAGCATCCTTCTAACCTGCAAGTACCCAATTCAAATATAACCCAAATTTGATTACCCATATGAACTATGATCAAATTCTTATCATCAACATTCAAAATCAGTATTCCGCCATGAATGCATATCACACAAAGTAAAAGCCACCCACCATTGTTAAGGCAAACATGAAACTCAATCAGCTGCCATGAGAGTTGTGATAGTTTAAATTTGTAGAGGAGGTACAAAAGACAAACCGACATACATACCATGAGTTATTGGATTCTAATATTTTTTTGTTCTATATTAGATGGATGTTGATTGGTCTCACATCATGGACGAAGCAGTTCAATGCCCATGTAGCGAAAAATATTTTTATGTGGATCTTTCATGGAAAAAATATGTACTTAAAGATTCAGAACTATTTTCAGCTTGGATTGAAGCTGATCGATTGAAAGATTTTATCGAGGGAGAATGTTCAAGGGACTCATATCCAACATGCTTTTACAAAAGTCATTCAAGGAAGCCCTCTCAAAGTTTCGATACAAAAGATAGGATTAATAGTTATCTGGAATACAACATGTAAGAGTAATATTCTAGCTAAGATTATTTATACTTTCAATTGTAAAGTAAAGAGTGTCTATAATCATTTGTTAATTATGCATATTATTAATATGAAGATTCTTCATGATTTCCATAGGTATTGGTGTACATTTGGACCAAAGGACTATAAAGAAAAAGATGCAACACCATTTGATCCTTCCTCTATTCCCAAATCAGGGAAAGGTAGTAGACCTGGTCGCAAACATACACAATGTGGTTGTACCTGTCATTTTAGCACCTGAATCATGGTTCATAGGGCAAACCATGTATTGATATGGTACCATCAAGTTCAACATGTGAACAAGAGTGGCATACCTTGTCATGGTCAAATGAACAATGCATTTTTTGGATCAAGGTCCTTCTTTGCACCATTTATTAGTAAGAAATTACATCAATGGGTTGAATCATTGCTATTACTTGGCATGCCTACAAATGCAGTGCATAAAAACATAAGCAAATGGTGCATGAAAAGATGACAATATTTGAGGGTCAATCTTCTAGGGATGATTTTCTTATGATGGATGGTATTGCAAATATTGATTGCAAAATTAAGTCATTAAAATACATGTATGATAGAAGTGATGCTCTTTCAGTGCAACAATGGGTTTTGGCAAACCCTGACAAATGGTTTGCATATCAAGAGTATAGTGCCACTATTGATGGAGATGGAGAGGTCCCATTTGTGCTAGGGATTCAATTGCCAGAGCAACTTGATTGGATGCTTCAATATGGCCATAACAATATATTGGCCATGGATTCTACATTTGGTACCAATGCGATGAAGGTATATAGTGTATTGCGTTGTAGATTTAACTTCGAAATATTTACAGTTAAAGTATAGTATTGATACATTATGCTGATATCTTATGATAGTTTCAATTGTATACAATGCTTGCATTCGACTCAAAGCATATGGGGGTACCTGTGGCATGGATTATTATGTCCAGATCTTGTGCACATGATATCACATATTGGATGCACATTCTTCTTCAACGAGCTCACTTGAAGAATATTAATTGGAAACTAAATGCATTCATGGTGGATGATGCAACTGCTGAGATCAAAGCTATTAGGTATATTTTTTTAATCATTTATCCCTTTTTAATTTTTTAAAATATTTCAATGCCTCCTATAATATAAAATTTGACACTGAGTGAAAGTATTTATGATGCAGAGAAGTTTTTCAGTGTGATGTATATCTGTGCACTTGGCATGTTAGATGTGCGTGGCTAAAGAACTTGATTGCAAAGGTCAAAGATAATGCAATTAGACAAGAGATGTTTGATAGACTTGGATTTATCATGCATCATTCAAAAAGCGAGGATTTAGCAAAGAATGAGATTCACAATTTTATTGACGACTTTAAAGATGCACAGCCCTCATTCATTGAATATTTTAAGGGACGATGGTCTAATAGATTGAGTATGTGGGCTAGATTTTTCCATACACTTAAACATGTAGGACAAGAGACAAATGGTGCCATAGAGTCTTACCATTCACACTTAAAGAGACAATTCTTGAAAACAATTGAGCGTGCTACAAATCGTTGTGTTGATTGGTTGGTATATCAACTTTCAACACATGTTTATGTCTATTATTGGTGGGTGCAAGTCAGTAAAAAACATGGTTTCTATAGGAACTTTGATATTGAAAAATTTGAAAATACATCTTGGGTTTGGGCTATGAAAATTCCAGATGAGCATGTTATATTCAATGACACTAATGATCACATAGCATGGGTGACAAGTGAAAGCAATCCCAATTTTCGATATGAAGTGTATAGCTCTTCACCTAGTCTATCTATGTGCTCTTGCAAATTTTTGATACAAGGATACATGTGTAAGCATGTGATGAAGGTTAACTTGACGAAAGAGAGACAAAGGCAACATCTATCTAACAACTTGGATGTAGACATTGATAATATTTCCAATACAATTGGTTCTATAGAAGAAGGATGCTCCAACAATCTCTCTAATTATTTGGTACTTAAAAAACATTGAGTATTTTATTATATTGATATACAATTATTTGCAAACTACGTGTTTTAAATTTTTTAAATGTTTTGCAATATGAATGTAGGTAACCGATGAATTTGAAGAGATTGTAAATAATGAAAATTGCCAACCCTTGGAGGATTCTTCTATGCCCATACAGGTGAATTTATAACCATATCTTTGTTGTTCCAATTTTGATTATTTGGTTATATAATTTCTAAAATATGTTTGCTTTATTTTTGTAGACTACTGGAAATAGAGGTGAAACTGCACTAAAAGAAATGAGGCTACAAATAACACAAGAGTTGGACAAGTTACAAGAAATTTCAACTCACGCGTCTGATTTGGCAACACTTACTTTCATTAATAAGAATTTAAAGGACTTGTCAAATAAGCTTGAGAGTAGACATGTCTCATCCCAACTTGGATTAGACCATCCAAGTGCAAATCCATTTCACATTGTACAAGATGGGTTTGGTCACACTATTCATCGACAAAGAGACTTGATTGAGTGCATGAATGTAAGGAGAAGATCAAGTATTTCAAGGAGAATGCCTATGTTCCCACCATTGCCACAAAATCGCAAGCGTCGAAATTGGTTTGATGATCTTGATAGGGAAAATGAATGAGATGAGGAACAAATGTAGATCAATGAACATGATTTTGATATGGTTACACACATGTTTGAAATCGTCCAAGATACTATTATAAGAACACAAGATTTTATTTCCATCCATTTTTATTTCAATATCACCTATTTTTGTCCTATTTTCATTCCATTTCAATCAACTTTGTATACATGCAAGTAAAATAACAAAAAATAATATGTATCTTCTTGCAAAAAATGTTGATTTATGAACCATCCAAGAGAATCTCAGCCAAAAAGGCAATGCAACATCCTTATTTTGATGATCTGGACAAATCTCAATTTTGATTTTAAGCAAGATTTCTGAAAATGCCCAATTTTCATAAAAAAGCTATTTAGGTCTGTACATGATATGTGGGGTACATGATACTATTTTCATAGTTCGGCTGTGAGCTACATGGGATACCTATCTGAATTTCAATTTTCTCATACTTGGGAAACGTTTTTAATAATATTTAATCTTTTCTGTTGAATATCTAGTGCATGCATCTGTCTCTAATAATATTTCAATCCTTTCTATTAAATATTTTATTCAACTGTCATATATGCTTTTTTCTTTTTGGGAAACCCTGTTTCATGAAAAAGATGTAGACAAACTTTTGAATATCTTGTAGAGAGAATATGTGTGGTTTTCTGCAATTTGTTTGTCTAAATGGAAGTAGTAACTTATAAATCTAAAGTTTCAATATTTGGTTGTAGGGTATATTGGATACATGGTACATGGCTCTCTGAATTGAAATTTGTTTGTCTAAACATTGGACTAAACATGGGAATCTGAGTGCTTCATTTCAATTTTTGTATACTTTCTTATGAATTCTTTAAACTTGTAGTTATAACTAAAATATTTGATCTTTAACTTGGTCCTCTCCAACACATCCAAATCTTGGTCCGATCCAACAGTTCAATTTAGAGATATGTCCCCCGCACTAGGACTGAAATTTTCAATGATAGTCATCCCTTCAATCAGCATTCTCTTCAGTGACTGATCCATTTCTCAATCCTCTTGTCATCCCTGCATAAAAGACTTAATGACATAGATAATACATGCAATGGGCTCTCCCCATAGTCACATTAATCACAGTAAGTGAGGAGGCCCTATCCATTCATGGTGTGTTCAAAGCAAAATGTTGATTGCACTTGATTCTCTATTTGGGACAGTCAAAACTAATTGACGTTCTTTGCCTTTAAATCTTCACAAAAAAATGGAAATAACACATGAAATGAATAATGCTTTAAACCAAAAATGTATTACTCCATTTCTAATCAAATTCACATTGAAATGAATAATTTTCAACCACAAAAGGGCTGACTGTACCCTCATAATAGAAACTATCAAGTTTGCAGAGAATTAAAGTTTATTGAATTAAAAACTGCATTACATTGCCTCTTCAACACAACAAAACCTCTTAAACTCCTTTCCACTTTCCCTACCTTCATACTCACGTGGATCCTCATTATATGGATCCTCTACACTCCCACAAACTGATAACAACCCAAATAACCAACTCCCAACTCCCTACAACAGTCTAAAACTGTTTGTTTACAATTTGCAAGTTTATAAAAGTTGTCAAGTTGCTGACTACCCTTGTCAACTCAACCCATACATGGTATATTTGCATTTATTATTTAAATGCCTTCTAAATATCCTCTTAGGAATTCAATCCTCATATTTAGACCTATACTATCCCCCCAAATGCCATTAACGCTTACATAATTGATCTTAATACAAAATTATCAAAGCACTATCAAAACATTATTAAAGGACCATTATATGGTCTTATTACATCAAATGACCCTTCAAGGTCATGTTCATCCTTTGCTTTCGGGTGAACCCACAATAATGGGTTCCACTTTAGTGGGACGAACAAAAATGAAAAAAATTGCAAAATGAGAAATTGAGTTTAACATATGTGATATATATGTTCGCGCAAACATGATTTGCATGTTCGCGCGAACATACATTCACGCGAACATGGTAAAGGTGTTCGCACGAATGCCATGTTCACACGAACATGCAAAATCACAAAAATTTTAACCTTTTTTTCTTTTTTTTCTTTTTTTGCTCTATTGACTGCCATAATTGCAGGAGAATGATCTCCTACTGTAAAATAAAAAATGTCAAAATGTGATGCTCGGAGCAAGCTTTCCAACAACTATAATTTTATTACATAATTTAATCATTAAGACTTTCAAATATGAGTTTAACTCATTATAGGTTCATTATTGATTGAACATCAATCGAATTTGACACCTCGGGAAAATTAGTAAATTAGGTCAAATTTTTTTTGAAAAATATGGAGGCACTGGCTTATTGAGATACCTTTCTATTCAAAAAAAAAAAATGGTTTATGATAAATTAACTTCAAATTATTTGTGTCAAATGGAACGTATGTCTGAATTACGGTTCATGTCACTTCAAAACTTCATAAACTATACAATATTCAACAAAAATAAATCAAACCAAATGCAGACACTGGATATTGATGTCACAAATCCAACGCTGAAAGAATTACTTCATTATCATTTCTAGAAAAAAAAGTTATGTGTGTCAAGCGGACTGTCACTTTTTAAAATATTGAATTTTATTATGTACCACTTTTTGGAGGAGATAAAAAAAATTGACATAAATAAATTTTTTTTTTAGATTAAAAAATATGGTTACAAGGTAGGAACAAAGTACTCAAAATCACTAGTTTATGTCATCTTGAAATTATTTATAGTTTTGGAGATATAGTCACTTGAATGTGATGTTTGTTGCAAAAATATTGATTTCAGTGTCAAAATTGGTCAAAAAGTGGAACCCATTATTGTGGGATCACCCTTCCTCTTAGAATCTATTCAGTGATCTCAGTTCCTTTTAGGTCTTTGTCCTCAGCCCTGGTGTTCCTGCACCATACTCCCTGACTTCAAATGTTTCCCAGTCCCTAAGGAACTGTGCACCTGAAAAATAAGCATTAGAAAATGTATCTCCATATTTTGGAAATGTATGCTTCTTCCCTATGCATTTGTACTTGTCTTGTAGACACCTTGTATCCTCTTTTCCCTTGAAACTCTTCATGACTGTCCTCTCCTTCTTCATGTGCTGATCGATGTTTGAATCCACCTTTTCAGACTTGTTTTTAATGTTCTCATACATCTTATTGAGGTCTACATCCTTGGATTTCTTCCTAGATCTTCTTCTCTTTCTTTTAGGTATAGTACCCATAAGCCAAATCAATAGAAACAACAAATAGTAGCATATGCTTTCTAGCATGTAACCTTTACCAAACTCCAACAATTTCACCATGTTAGGCATTTCCACCATAGCCCCATGTACCTGCAACAAAATTAGAATAAGAATACAAAAACAATCCACTAGATTGAAATATTTCATCTCCATATTTAGAGTACACATTCCTTGATGCATCTTCTCTTCATTCATCATCAATATGTTGCCTTCTTCATGCTTGAAAACCTCTGTTATTTTCTAAAATTTATCATCATCCTCTTTCCTTTTTCCTTTGCATTCCACCTTATCCTTGGTGGTTATTTCATCAGCTTCATTCACCTGGGCCTTTCAGAAAAAAGTTTGACCCATTTTTTGCCCTGTTTTCAGTGGGCACAATATATCGCCAATCAATATCATACCTTCATCTTCAAATGTTCTTCTTTTTAGGTATTCATCAACAACTATATTCTTTACCTCTATTTGTTCTGACAACAATAGATGAAGGAATGCGGCACCAAGCATTTGTTTTGGTTAAAGATTTGATTGGTTTTGTTTCTAACATTGTTATGACAGGTTTGCAGGAACTCTGTATTGTTCTCCATGCAAGTACTAAGGTTGCAGACATCTATGAGATAGAGAATGCAAGAGTGTGTGCTTGGAACATGATACTTGTTTTTAGGTATAGGGTTACATTGACATAGATGATCCTCAACAAGAGGTGGAAAAAGAATGGAGGAAGAGGAAGAAAATTACCCAATCAAAAGAGACTTGGATTGATTTGATCCTTGGGAGTATGGTGCAGGGTACCTTGGCAAAAGCATGAAAGGAGAGTCATATAGACTCATGAACAACAAATGGTCTTGATATATCTAGAGTTGAATGTAATTGAATCTATGATGACATTTTGTAGTTGACATATTTAGCTTGTCATAGTGGTTAAGGGTATTAAATGGTCAAAATGTACCTAAAAGGCTAAATTGTAACCAACTTATAACAGTCATTTAACTGACTTTTATGGTTGGGTAGAGAATATCTGGCCTTGAAAGGCTTTATAGAGGGAATGTAGGCGTTATTAGATAGTATGGAGAGATGGTGGATACCGAGAAAAGTATTGTAGTGAAGTTTTAATCAATAAAACTAAGTCTATTCTCTGCAATTTACTCTTTATTCACGGTACAAGTATGAGACAGTGAGTTGTAGTAATTGTTTGCAATGTGATATTAATGTAGGAATGATGTAGAATGTGGAATCAGTGGTATCCCACACTCCCTTTCATTCTTCTTATCATTTCATTGAGTTTTTGTTGAAGAATATTAGATTGTTGTATCAAAACCAGTGACTGATTAGACACAGTCAACCTTTTATTGTTTTGAAGTTCTTAGAATGTTGAATCTCTCCCACCCTCTGTAATTCCTATGATTGGTGGGAGAGGATGAAGATGTAATATATTCTTGGTTCATACTTATCTTATGTAGGGGATTTGAGAAGAAGTGGGTGAAGAACTACAAATGGTTGTAGTGAAGTTTGCTGACAGAGAACATGCTCTGATTTGGAACCAGTCACCATGGAGTGACTTCCCTTAATGTTGGGGATATGGGGTGATTTATTTTTGTTGTATGTATCCATAATGATGCATTTGATCAGTTGGAGTGGTCTGGAGAAGGATTGAGTGTGGAAAAGGGGTCTATGATAGTCACAGAGAGAGAGATTTTGTCACAGAAAATTGGGTCCTGTTGCGACAGTCATATCTCCAAACCCCACCGTTGGATTTATCTCATATTTTTATATGTTGTTTGGGACCAAATTATTCCGAATATCAATGGTTATATTGAGAAAATATTGTCTAGTTCAAAAGTTATACATATCTATTTTCGGGTCTATCCAGGAGACAACAAGAAGGTATGAGAATTTTTTCCAAGGTTGTGTTTAATGGATGAAAGGAGTATGGTATGCTTGGATAGTTTCTAGAGAGGTTGAATAGGGTATTAGGGAGAAGGTAAGGTTGTCTAAAAACATTAAGATTGATAGGGGAACCAATGTCTAGTTGTGATCTAAGGTCGGGTTCAAGGAAGTTGATCCATGTGAAAAGGCTACTAGCTTTAAAGGCTGAATGTGAGTCTTGGGTAGAAGATTGGTTGTGCTGATCAAATGGGTTGTTGGGAAATGGTAAGTAGGGAATGAGAAGACATTTTATGAATTTAAAATGAAGGTTGAAGTCTTGTGTAAAGATATGATGTTTGGAAGGCACTAGGTGTACTTGGGTAGCCTAGAAAGGAGGCCTTGAGGGGAATTTTGTAAAGAAGAAGTTGTTACATTTTGAAGTAGATTGTTGTCTGATATGATCAAGGAGGTTACCATCCACCACCTCTGCATCAATGAGAGATATTAAAATAACATGGAAAGTAAAAACATGCATGAAAAACACTTAACACCAAATATGATCAATTTTGTATTACTCGGCACTTGTTGATACTGATGCTCGGCACTACTAAAATTTAGATTGGCTCTGCACCTGAACATGCTCAACATCTATTGTTTACATGGAAAGAGACATTATAAAGGGAAAGAGACATTATAACATCTAAACATCTTATAAACATAAGCAATATGAAGAAGAAAGAAATAAACACTCATGAAATGCAAAGAGAGGCAACATATAGAGATAACTATAGAGATAAAACATCATTAAATAAGAGAATAAAAGATTAAATCAAGAAGAGACAATAAAATATGCTTCCCACATAATATTTCAAAAAATGCTTATGTATAGGAAGAAGAAAGGATCTATGAGAAAGAAAAGAATAAGTGGGACTAAGTGAAATTATGTAGAAATTGGAACATCTCAAGGGTATAATAAAAATGAAAACAATTGATAATATTGTGAGAATCATCATAGTGGAAAGGACATGAATATACAAAAAGATAATCTTCAAGAGGCTAGAATTATGAATAGGATTTTTAAAACCCTACTCATTAATACCAAGGCCTAAGTTTTTATACTTTTATTTCATTATTTTTCCACATCATCTTCACATCTATTCTTTAAAGAGCTCACCCATGCAATACATAATCATTATGCAAGGACAAGAATTAAGCTCTTAGACATCTTAACATCTTAGGCCGAAGTTCTACTTTTCTCTATGTTCTCAAAATTTGCACATTTCCCACCATAATATTGCATGCAAATTCAACTTGGAGACAATTTTTTTCTCTATTTGGATAATCTTTGTTCATGTCATTGATCTCAAAGTACTTATCAAACTCTTGGATCTAATTTAGGAATATATCAAGATTGAGCTCATCTTTAACATAGATTTTTGTTTGTTTGTTTAGTTAACTATGTTATGTTTTTCTTCAAAAATAGCACCACTTTTTATGGTCCCCTTTTTTGAGAGCCTAAAAATAAACCATTTCAGAAAAAAAAAAAAAAAAACTTAGTAGTTTAGAAACTAGATTCAAAGGACTAAGTTACTTTTATTTTTGTTATATCATCAAATTTTGAGTGTAACATCTTCAAATACTTATAGAAATTTAGAAATTTCTGATTCTAGAATAAAAGAGGCCACTTGTACCCAACTTTAGGAACCACAATTTTGTATACTTACCCAAACAACCTAATAACATGCACTCTCAAGTTTTGCTGAAATTACTATATAAATTCATTTCTCCTCCTATTATTAGAAAAAGGCTGAGAACTTCAATCTCAAGTCTCAAATTATAGATATAATAATGAATCTCCCAATCGTAGACAAATATTAAGACCCCCACCTATCATCTTGTAAATGATAGATGAAATAATGAACATAGTTTTTATGCAGCTAATCGATTTGGAGTGTTACCACAAGATGGAGATCCTACCCTTAATTTTTTTTTCATAAATTGTAATATTTTATCATGGAATGTTGGAAGATTATTTTATACTCATTCAAAGTTCAAATTGAAGGATACTTTATATAAAACTAATTGTATTATTTCTATAATAAACTAAATGATGATTCAGAGGGTGCATAGGATATATTGCAAGTTATTAGCTAGGGACTATTTTTATTAGTTTTATTCCTCCTATGTAAATGTCAAAAATAAAAACTCAATAGTGAAACTAAAATGTTAGTTTCATAGTTTTAGTAGGCTAGCATAACTTAGTATATTGTTACTCTATTTGTTAATTTTTCTTATATTTGGTTGTTCATGTGAAATATGTAAGTTATTCTAACTCATCCAAATAAATCATATTACTTGCTTATGTAAATATATCTTTACCTCACATAGAGGCATATTGGAGTGCAAGCTTTGTAATGTTATTTTGTAGAGAATATTGCAATTTAATTTTGTATAAGTGATGCAAGAGCATCTTGGCTGTAAGAGTAATCTTGCATCACCCAAAAATATTTCATTTTCAGTCTTTTCTATTTTAATCAGGATCGGTAGACAGGGTGGTTACTATTTGTGGGAACTTGCTATTTTTAGTAAGTTTTTCATATCAGCTCGGAATGTTCTCATTTTGTACATGAAGGTTCAACTTAAGTACGAGAGATGCTATTGTAGATTTTCAGTGGAAAATTTTGCAAAAAAACCTTCAGGCTCTCTATTGGAGGCCTTCGAGTGCCAAGATTAGGTTTAAAAACAAGATGGAAGGGTGCTTGTGCCATTTTGAGCCTATAGATCAGAAGCTGACTTTTCTAAAAATTGATTGTAATAGCCAATCGGAGCAATGGTTCAAGAGTTATGGCTTTTCGAAGTTGGGCTGCTGAAATTTCTAAAATAATTTATCAAAAATGTATTCAGCCGACTCTATATGTATTGTTAGGGTTTTTCGGCCCTAGGTATTAAGTGTGAACATCTAGAACCTTCCCGGGGGGCATAAAATTGCCTATTTAAGAAAGGCTTGAACATTATCTATGACAACTCTAGGTGATAGTTCACAACTTGTCTTGCAGATTTACCATAATGAAGGCACCCATGTGGGCTAGCATATTGTAGTTATGGATTTTGTAATTATGCATTTGCGACACAAATAAGAAGTCCATATTTTGTTATGGCATTTTCTATTGTTTCTTTGTTTTTGTTATGAGTTTATGGTATTAAGGGGAGCACCATTTATCAATAAATCTTTGTTCTTTTGTCTCCAAATCTCTTCTTAAGCTACTGATTAGATTTCTTACTTCTATATTATTGGGAGGCTTAAATTATTTGATTGGATTTAAATCATAATAATATGTTTGAATTTTTAGCTGAGAGAGTTGTTGAACTTGTCAGTGTGATGATATAGTAATTTAGTAGCTTTATGCTCCTAGAAGAGGCTTCAATAAGTTACTAAATAAAAATCCATGATGAATCTCAACATCTTATTGTGCTCCATAGTTGGGTCCTTGATATGGAGACTTGGTTTTCCTAAAATGGAATTGTAGTTGAAGATAATGTTCCTTTTGCAAAATTAAAGCTCTCTCGTGTTTCTAAGGTAATGGTCACTAAATGACAATATGCTGAGGACTAAATGTTATCTTATGCTTATATTTGCATGTTAGATTACTTTCTACATATGATGTTGTATATGTTAGGAGTGACATTCCTACTATGTTAATACCGATGATCTCTTCGGTGATTCGGAATGTTACGCACGGAGGGATGGCTAGGACCCACGATGGTCTAATGATGCTATTAACGGTTGGGAGGAACTGTGCTCTTAGTTTATTATGTTTGATCTTTATGATGGATGTATATGTCTTCTATGATGATGTATCATGTGAGTATCTTTAATTTGATGTATCATGGATTAGAATAGGATGATGTACCTTATTCTATGTATGTATATTCTTTGAGCTTGTCATACCCTGTGGCATGTACAGTGGATGATGGAGTATTTGAAATGTAATGAATAAACATTGGACTTATCATTATTATTTCATGTGGATGTTGTACTAGATGGATTCATGTATGTAATTCAACGTTAAGGGATCTTAAAGAATGTAATCTGTTATGTATGATATGTTTAATTTCAGATGGACATTACTATTGCTTCCGTTATTGTGCATGAGTTATATGTGGTATTTACTTTCATGTTTAAGGAAAAAAAAAAAAAAAAGCTACCAAACTTAGTGAAATTCTAGGTTGATTCTTTGGATCCCTTGGTGGGGCATTACATTTTGTCAAGCCTTAGCTTTGGTGGTCTAACTCGGCTTCTTCAAATCATATTTTTTAGCAATCAATATATTATGTAGTAGTGTATTCTTATTCAAATTCAAGGGATTCCTCTTCATCCATTTTCTTATTTCTTATTTCTTGTGATTTCAAAATATAATACTTGTACCCTTTGTGACTATTTCTCTGGATCTACTATGAATCTCTTCTTTTGGGAAGCTATCACAACCCAATTTAAGCTCTCATAGAGACATCAAGAGATATTGAAATGGTTATTTCTTCTCTACCTTTTATTATGCTACATAGCATTGGTATTTATATTGTTCAATGTTTGTTGAAGTACTAGAATTTCTCTCTTAAGATAACTTTCTATAAATATAAGATGCATTTGATCTGCCATTTACTTTCTATAAACTTTCTCATGGTTTCTTCTTTGAGTCTTCAACACTGCCAGTATTTGCAGTCACCCCTATTTTTATGGAAATAATGGTCCCCAAATATATGCTTGGGTATTATTGATCCTAATCTTAAATCATTTTATGTTGTAAATTCATTTTGATACTTTCCTATGGGTTTACACCTTTGGTATATGGGTATTTTGGATTGTCATCATCCTACACGCAACTAGATTCCTTCAAACACCTCTTCTAGTTTTGTTATCATCCTCAAAATTTGTGAATTTAGATACATGACAATTTTGTTCCTTTCGACTAAAACCTTTTCCTAGTATTGGTTTCTTTTAGGGGATTGGCCTTACATCCCCTTTAAGTATATCCAAATCTAGGATGCTTTTAAGGTGGAGATTAATCTTTCTTTATGGAATGATAAGATGTTATAATTTCTCAAATTTCTATTGAAACTTACATTTCACATTTTACTACAACTTGTATTTCTAACAATTTTATGCTTCTGGGCCCATGATTAAGTCAATAATGTGGGATTAGAGGTTCTCCGCCACCAAGAGCTTCTTGATCTCTAGACCATACCCATTACACTATGGGCAAGTACCCCTTGGAAAATAATTCTTCCTGCAATCTATCCATACTTTGTGTCACTAATATTGTGAATAATCTCTAGCTCCTCTAAATCCATCTTTTCATTGTGGAATTCATTAGGTTGTGATTAAAGAAGGTATCGGATAACCAAACTCCTCTATCTAGCTCCTTGGATTGGCTCTAGAGATTCCATTTGTGTGCAAAGATGATAAAGTTAAAGAGGAGGGTGAAGTAGCTATTGATAAGGGTTAGTCCATTCCCAACATTGCATTGGACCCCACAAATTCATGGTGAAAACCAAATGACTAGAAATCCCCTTAGCCTCCCTCTAGTGTTTATCTACGACTTAGGAAGCTTTATTATTGTTTTTCTTTTCTTTTCTTTCTTTCCAAGTATTTTGTGTAATTCTAATGAGTGTCCTCATGTCCTATTTTGGTGAAAGTGTATATGTTTTTATAAATTTATAGAAATTGACACATATATATTAAAAAGTAGCCACTATATATATATTTCTAAAGAACAAAAACTCAAATTGGTGAATCTTTCAAAGGATGATCTATTAGTGTATTTAGTAAAGAAACTATTTTATTTCTTAAAATTCAATAAATATTGTATTCTTTTTAGAGGATCAAAAAATTATATGTAGAGTGTCTTAGATCTTATATTTTAAAGAAAATTTCTCAAGCCTTGAATGTATCTGCTTCATAATTAAACCAACTTGAATTTCATTAGTCTTGAGAGATGCTAATTTTCATAGCTATTTCATTTTATAATTTGTATAAATTATGGAAATTCAATTTTTACATTTATCTATGTACAGGAGATTATATAGCATTTGAGCATTCTAAGGTGTCAATTTGACATCATCAATTATGATACCAAAACAAGTTTGAACTTAATAATTATGCTTCAAATATTTATTTTATTGATATGTCTATGTGTCATCACACGATTTATACTTTAAAAAAAAAATCTTAGGTGAAAGTGACAATTTATCTATCACTCATGCTCATTTGATAAATGATATTTATGTATATTGTATCACCAATAATGGCTCATAAAAAAATTAATTGCAAAGTCTACTTTACATAAACCTCATTTGTCAATGAATCTACATCCTCATCCAAATTCAATTGGGTGGAAGGATAATGATTCATCTTTGTAGATCACAAATACTTACACTATGTTTTTGCATCTGGTTCCAAATTCATTGATGATGTTGTATGTGATGTGGCTACCATGGATTATCATGATTTATGTTGCAAAACCCTATCAGTATGATAAGAAAGCTCAGTATGGTGCATTTAATAACACTTACACACATCAAAGACCTCACTCAAATTTAAAGGACCCTGTCAAATAAGCTTTTTCCATTGTATCAGCTATGTCGCTCGCATCGCAGTCACCCTGCTCTCCCTAGCAAACCTTATAAATAGCCAGTCTCGCGGCAGGGGCGATCCCCATAGCCGTTCCTTTGCCAAAGCCATTGTAGTTGGCCCCCCTTACACTGGAACCGACAGCAGTAGAAGCAGTATGTGTGTCGTGGCCTTGCCTGTCTCTTGGAGATATGAAATCCTCGCCCACATGCGATTTGTAGCCCACCGTGAAATTGAATCTTGCTCCGATGAGTTTTCTGTTGCACATGGACGAATCGAATCGGTCTCCGCTTTCACACTCGCCCTTCCATCTGGACAAAACGGGGCCGAGACCCTCGTCATGGAAGCTCTCACTCTCAGGCCGAGAAGTTAGAAAATCCTGCAAGGTGCTATGGCACCATTGGAAAATGGCAAGGTTTTCCGATGGCGACATAGCACCTTGCCGAAAAACCTTGAAAATTGGCGGAGTGGGTCCCAAGGTGATGTGGCGGTGTCAGCAAGTAAAAGTCTGGACACAAACCCATGCGCTAGCAAAGTATTGGTTGTGAGAGTTCAAAAATTGAATTCAAATTAAAGTGTAGCAGTGACTGTTACTCGAACTGGAACTGCTACGGAGTCAGTAAGGAGTCACATAACTGCTACAGAGAAGAGAACAGAAACGGAAATGTCTGAGAGCTCCACAGCAGCACAAAAAGAAGGGCCCACATCACACCTAAGCAGTCAAAGCTTAGTGTGTGATGTTTAAGGGTGGCCCCGATCACCTCCCAGACTCCACCGGTAACCTCTCCAACCTCACCATGTTTGACATGAACAACAACAACCTCTCCGGCACAATTCCCCCATCAATAACAAAGCTTTCCAACCTCTCCTTCCTCTCCCTCGCCTTCAACAATCTCTCTGGGGAGCTGCCCTAACAAACGATGGGCCGTTTCAGACTGGATACCCTGGACATCTCCTCCAATTCGCTTAGCGGACCACTTTCGCCAGGGCTGTTCAACATGTCCAGTCTCTACTACAACACCACAATTCTCTCATACCTCAATGTTTCCAACAATGCCTTCACTTCCCACATTCCCCACTAGATCCTCTGTCTCCCTGGCTTCGAAACACTAGATTTCCATTCTAACTTTCTCATTGGCCCCGTTGACCACGTCTTATCTATTCAGAGCGACGTATTCGCCTTGGGCCATGCATTGTCACTGGAGTTCTTGGACCTGTCGCATAACAGATTCTTTGGGCCTCTGTCGGACGACGTACATGTTCAGGGTGTAGACATCTAAAAATTCTTTAGAAAATAAAGTATTTTTATTTTTTGAAAAAATCCCTGATGACATCATCATTAATTAATTAATTAATTAATTTTTATGCCATTAAACTCCTTTATCTTAATTAAAAATATTTAATTAAGGAATCCCTCCCAAAAATGTTTAAATCTTATTTAAACATTATTTCCTTATTTATTAATTATTTAATTAATAAATTGACCAAAAATTCTAAAATAAATAAAAAATTTATTTTTTGCCCAAAACTTGGCCAATTTCCTTAAGACCACTAACCTCTTCCAAAATCTTCTAATCCTTCTTTAATTTTAATTAAAGGCTAATCCCATCATTTCCTACCCCTAATCCCAACTCAAAATATTTAATCAAGATTAAATATTAATCCTCATGTTTATTAAAAATATTTTAATAAATATCTCCTCAACCCAAACCCTTGAAATAAATAAAACTTTATTTATTTCATAAAATCTTATCCTAGGAAATTCTAGACTATTCTAGAAAGTCTTTATCCTCATCCAAAGTCTAGACTCTTCTAGAAGATGTCTTTAAACCTAATCCTAATCCCCTCCTAACCTTGTCACATTCCCTAAAAATGGGTTAAGACTTACTAACCCAAGCCAAAGTTAACAAATATCTCCTCCTTCACCCACCCTCATTAATTGCAATCCACTTGCCATCCACTTGCCTAGTCCTAAGCCATCTCTAACCCTTCCTTTAATCATTTTTACAACCCTAAGCAAGCTTAAAACCCCCTAGACCCTCAAATTCAAATTTCATGGTATCTCTCACAAATATCTTCAACCACAAAACTTTATAAAGCTCACAAAGTCATAAATGTTCTTACAAAGCACTTATGAAGGGTCTTTATGAAGATTTTATCCCTTGAGCCTCCTTTGTTGACTCATCCTTCCCCTTTCCTCCATCCTCTCACCATGTGACATGTGTCACTCCTTGATTGACTGTAAGGAAGCACAATCCATGTGCTCTCCTCTCATGCAATCTGAGCCTTCCATAAGCTTTTTCCCATCCTTGCATCCTAGCCCTTGATCCCTCAAACCCTTTTCCTATTTAAGGAATCCTCTCCCAAGCCATTTTAACACAATCCATGAAGTAAAGTCATAATGCCATTTTGAGAAGCCATTTTACATCAAAACCATACACTCACACCCAAATTCCAACTCCATTTGAAGCCCTTTTTGAAGCATAGGCTTGAGCATACATCCTATCTATTTAGACAAAGCCACTCAACAAGAGAGCTTCTTATTGAGAGAGTCCATTAATGGCTCATATTCTCAATTGAGAGCTCATCTTAGTCTATCTTGAAGTTTATGAATTTTGTTTAGTTTGTAGAAGCTTTATTTAAATTTGGTTTCTATTAGCATACTAACATTGCTCATATACATTTTGGCACGCCCGATGGGACCCCGCATGGGTCATCTTCATTAGCTTTTTTAGTCAAATTTTGTATATCATTTGCTGATTTTGGCTAATTTTTCTTTTGTGATTGATAGGATTGTATAAATTGGTTTTGTAGGTCCACATGAGCATGAAGAAGACAAGGAAATCATAGTCTATCTCATAGTATTTGCAGATTTTTCAAGCTTATAGGTGGACAAAGCACTTGGAATTCTTCTTCCTCTTCTTGTCTATATTCTTCTTATTCCATCTACTTCTTCTTCTTCTTCTTGTAGGAGATCTTGGCCTTTTTTTTTTTTGGAAGCAAAATCATACACACTTCTTTTTAGTGCTTAAAATGAACCCCCAAATCATACTTAAATCCATTTAAAAATTAAAAATTTGCAAAATTTTTTTTTTTTTTTTTTTTAACAAGTGAAACTAAACCAATTCAATCATTTGCATCCTTGCAACATCAAAGTTTTAGATGCATTCATGCAAAGTTAGGAACACTTCATTTTTGAAAATTTAAAAAGAACTTCAAGTTTCTATTTCAAAAGGTTCAAAATCAACACTAAGTGCACACTAAAATCTAAATCAAACTCAAAGCATCAATCAAGGATAAAATGAACCTCATTTGCAAATATTTTAAAGTTCTTTTAAAAATCTCATGAAAACTAAGAGTCCTAAATGGTTGCCAAAAATTGTCCTAAAAGCTTTGTTATTTGTTTCAAACAAATGTCTTGTTGCAAAATCTTGAATGTTTCTTAGGTTTTTCATGCATCAAAACAATCTAGGAATATCATTTTTGGGCTTAAAATATGCAAACTAGAACACAAAATTTTGAATGAAAACCAAAGTCCAAAGAGTCATTTTCACTTTTTGAGTCCAAAACAATCTTGAATGATCTAAGGTTAAAACAAAGCACTTCAAAGTTCTTAAAACAACACACAAAATCTCAATCTTGAATGCTCAAAGGAAAAAACTTGAATGTTTAATCACTTGTCTTTGAATGCATGTTGCTAAAATCACTCTTGAGTGCCATGGATTAAAATCAAGTTTGTTTTTTTATGAATGCATGATTAAAACAAAAAATCCAATCTTGAATGCCATAGATCAAATAATCATCTTTTGGGGCATAAAAAGAATCCACATTTTTGAAATCTTCTAAGTTATTAAAACTAATAAAGATGCTTTGAGTAAGTTTGTAGTTGGACTCACCCTCTTTAATCATCCATCAATTTAACCATTGGTTGCAATCTCAGCACCATCTATGGGGATGGGTCTACCTAAGAGGGTGTTAAGTGCTCCACAAAAATCAAACTCCACTCACTTGGGTTTTTAGTGGTTTTACTAAGTTAGAAAATTTCTTGAATGCGCATTAGTCTCGCTAACACTTCATTTGGGCATAAAAATTGGACAAATCTTGACGTGGAGGGCCTTCAAGTGCACGCTTGGCAATTGAGTTTCACACATCTTTGTTTTGGGCTTAAAAAAAACTCACACTCAATCTTGAATGCCTAACAATCAATGAACATCGCACGATTTTAATGCATTTTCAATGACGCTCGCATTTCTTATGTTGACGATCTCTCAACTTCCATTATGCTAATGACACTGTCAAATTGGAATGAACATTGTATGCCATAATCACAAGTGTCTTCAATCATAGCTTACAAAATCTAAATCATCAATTGGAATAAATGCGTGTCTTTTAAAGCCCAAGATCATGTATGTGGTCTTGTTTTACACTTTCTAGGAGGCCTGCTTGGGGATTTCATCACCCCTTGGGACGACCTCAACTCCAGCATTCCGACGAAGTATAAAAATTGGGAGGTGAATCCAAAGACACCTCTCTTGGAATCAATATTTTGTCACTCGAGCTAAGCCTCAAGGAACTTTATACCCTTGAGAAGTGAAAGAGGAGAAGTGGGTTACCGCTCCTCTCGGCTGTGTGACATCTTTTTGGTTTCATCTATGGATTTGGGCCTCACGTACCTTGTGTATATCGAGGACTCCCTAGCTATAAAAAATTTCATCCTTTTAGAAAGCTTCCTAGGATGTTGGTGTGTTTGACGTGCTTGCTCCAAAATTTTGTCTTCTTGTTTGTTCATAGCTTTTGAATGAATGTTTGCCAACTTTGGTCAAAATCCCAAAAAAGCAAAAATCTCCTAGCTCAAGGCATACTTAGTGTAGTCACTACCTCATCAGAAATCATCCAAGCTCCCCCGCTGCAACCGAATCTATCTAGTTCCTTGATTTAGAACAATCCCAAATCCAAAGTCTCTCCAAATCATCCCCCCTAGCCAGCTAGAAACCCAATCCAAAATCACACCCAAGCCTTTAGAGAGTTGTTGTCATTCTGCTAGAATTTGTTATCCAATCAATCCGACCAATCCACCAGCCTCACCACGGTTATCCTTTTGACAGATCTTTGTCTAGGGTAATCTAGCTTTGTCACCTATTATCCCTCATCACCTTGAGCTAAAAGTTGGGATCCACAAGTGATCAATCTCGTGTCATGCCCATAGGATCATTAGTCTATCCTCAAGTTGACACAACCACCACCAAATCTAGCGCATAGGAAAGCAAAACTCTCACTTTTTGATAGCATATCCTTTAAGTCTTCCATCCACAGGAAGGCCAAAAATCTCTAGCCAATCCTCCTTAGGTTTGTCATGCAGCTTTGACTCTCCCTAGGAAATCTTTCATCAGCCAATCCAAAATCTAGGTTTAATCCAAATCCAACCATGAGCTTCCGTGTTCATCCATATGCAAGACCCCATCCCCATCAAACTCATCATCAAAGCATGAAGTACCAATCCTATCATGATGTGTTCGGTCGTATTGTCCTTGCTCCCACCACCTCCTATTCCAATGATGATGAAAATCTTTTTGACTATGACGGGTATATTGAAAGCCTTAGAAAAATTCCCCCAAGCATCCCACAAAATCCAAGAGTTATTCCAAACTATCTAGTCATGCCATCTGATATCCCAGCTTCTCCTCCATCACCCAATCAACCAAGCTTCCAATCTTCCACCCCCATCACACTAGCTATTCCTATCAATCCACCTCCACCTTTGACACATGAGTCTCCAAGGAATCTCCTAGAGGAAATACAAGAAAAGCCGCCTCCAACAGTCGATAAGCCATGTCATCTAATCCAACCATGTGAAGTAGTTAGTGATGAAGCTTCCCCATCTATAATATCACCTCCATCTCCCATAGCTATCATCCCCATACCATCCATCAAATTGCTTAAAATCCTTCCACTTCCTGCAAGCATCAAAATCCCACCACCTATCAAATCCCTCCAAATCCTATCCACATCACCTCCAAGCATTTCCCAAATCTCTCGTAATGACCCTTATGCATCCATCTTCTACTCACCCATCTCCACTACCGAATCTCTCATCTATCCATCTGCTGCCTTTGAAGAATCCATCCCTTCACCTCCTATCGCACCATCCACTCCAAACCAATCTTATCAAGATCCTGCCCAAAAGCATGTTGACATCCCCCAAAGCATAAATGAAGATATCATCGTACCATGTCTTCCATCCATAGTGCAGTCACCATCTCCTCCATCTTCAAAACCTCAAGCCATATCTCCTCCACTACAAGATATCTTGTCATCCCACCAGCTACATCAAGATCCTATCCTTCCATCTCCCCCGCTCCATGCTTCCATCTTACCACCTATCCAAGCTATTCCACCATCTATAATCTACCCTCTTGGTTCACTTACATTCATCCAGGGTGGCCCTCTCTCAGCAGAAGAATTAAGAACAGTATCTCCCCATTGCAATACACCTAATAAATCACTTCTACCATTTTCTGCAAGCAAAAAGTTTCCTCAGCTTGTTCAAATGCTCAATCGATGGCATTATCAAGGTCAAGGTTTAGGACCACAAGAGCAAGGAATCAGAGAGCCTATTATTGCACAAAAAAATCTAGGATTTCATGGTCTTGGATATGTATCCAAAGGCTCACCATCTAAAGGTGTTGGTACACCACAACCCCAAACCAAGCCTATCTCCAAGCCCACCATGCCAGCCTCCCATCACTCCTTCAAGAAATCTTATGTCATCCCCCCTCCACTATCTTTGCAACCCAAAACAACCTACCATATCCCCCCTTCATCCGCTAAATCCATTTTGGGTCCCTATGTCCCAAAATCTACCATCCTCCATCCTCCTCTCAGCCATCATAAAAATCCTATTCCATCCATTTCTATGCAAGATCAACAAAGGCACATATCAGGGCACATCATCCATCATCATCCCCCTACATGCTCTTTCATATCCTCTCCATCTTACAAAGCTTCTCCTAACCATCTTCCCAAAGTTTACCACAGCAATGTGAATGCCAACTTCAAAATGCATAAAGCTAAAAATCCACATCCTAGGCAATCATATGTCTATTCTAAAAGACATACTCCAAAAAGGCAAAATCCAATCAAAGAATGCAAAACAATGCAAAAGCCTATGAAAAGAAAATCCAAAACCATGTGGATCCCCAAGAAAAAAGTTGAAACCCAATGCATAATGGCATCCACCATTGCTAATCCCCCATCTAGTGACTCATGTCCCCCATCTCCTAACTCCATCTTGGGTGCCTATATCCCCAAGCATGCTTCCACAAATCCTCCATCACGCCCGCATCTACCATCTATCCCCCATATGCTCCTTTCACACCCGTTCCAACATGTGCCAATGTTGCTCTTGCAAGCATCCCCATCTCATGCTCCTTTCCAGCATTTTCATCCCTCCATCTCCTACCATCAATCCCATCTAATCCGATCTATTGCATAAATCACACATCCGGTGTACCAATAGCTAGCAACAAAATTGAACATTCCAACAGCCAGTGAAAAATCCCAAAAAAGCCAAAATAGTTGAAGAAAGCCAAAATCATTCCAGCTAAGTCCAAAGTCAAAAAGTCAAAAAAGAAAAGAAAAATAAAGCGTCCACTAGTGAAAACTTGGCAATTCAAGCACCTTGGACAAGTACCATGATGAAAACTTGGCAAACAAGCGTCATGCGTAATCCTACCATCCCTAGCTTAGCCTATCACTCTCATGCTTTTGGTCATCTCTTGACATCCACCTCCATCTTCCAATCTATCCACCTATCCTCCATCCTCCAGCTTCCATCTCACACTATCCACTAATCTTATGCAGCTTCAGCCAATCATCTCAGCTATCATCCATCTCCCTAGCCCCTTCAGCTTTTTCCATCCTAGCTTCAATCCTATCACATCCATCATAAGACCTCCTTCCGCATGTTATCTTCTGATTGGGGGCACTATATTCCTTGGAGATCTTGTCTTGTCCATCCTCCCTTGTCATTTGTATCTAGATCTAGGCTATCCTCATGCAAACCCAATGTCATCTCTTTATATCCATCATAATCCTAGCTATCTACCATCCTATCCAGCCATCTCATCCTGCTCCTCTCGCTATCCTTGGTCACAAAATCTCTCATCATCATTGGATGCATCCTGCCAAATCCATATCTTTCGCTATCACCCCACCCTTAGCTTTCGCATCTTGCACAACATCGAACCATCCCGCTATCCTATCATCCTGAGCTTTTGCCTGCTTGTAACTATCTTGGTCCGTTAGCTTGTACCATATCTTGATTAGCTCACTTGTAAATATCTTGGTCTATCAGCTTGTACATCCTCTTTAGCTTAGTACCATTGCATCTATCCAGCATTCATGTCAGTTTGTCCTTGATCAGCATCTTGCACCCATCGCACATGTTGGTTAGCTATTCCAATGCATCCTTTAGCTAGATTTCCTATCACCAAAGTGTTATCTTTCTTAGTTCAGCTTGCCAGACGCATCACTCATCCAAATCCACCAGCTTAGGTGCTCTCTGATAGGTCCTTGCAGGATATAGCTTTCCTCATGTCTGATCTTGGTCCGTTAGTACCTCGTCCTACCCATCTCGTTGGCAAACGGTTCTCTTTTGGATTTTTGCTTTCTTTTGATTTGGACTCTTCCCTGTTGGGTCTTGAAATATCTTTTCCAAGTAATCTCCTTGTTCCCTCCTCAAGGTTTCCACGATCTTCCATATCATGGTATACTGTGAATGGGGCAATCAGAGCGTAAGGTCTTGATCATGTCTTTTGCTTGTTTTCTTTTTTGCTTGTGGGTTACCCAGTGTCATTTCCACACTGCTTCCTCTGGGATTCATGTGTGATACTGGGGCAATCCTTGCGTGTTTGTTTTGAGTCAGTTCGTCAGTCCTCTGGACAGTTGGTGAAAAGGCCTTGATGTTCTTGGTAACCTTGGCAATTAACCAACAGTCCTATAGCAAATCTAGTGCTCAACTACATGGTGGTACTTCTCTTTGAAGTATCCCCCCGCTCAAAAAGCTTCAATGGTTTTCCTTCATCTCCATTATCCCCCATCCATATCTAGCATCCATCTCTCCTACCCCAACTTATGCATCATTATCTCTTTGAATCACTCATCACTCTTAGCTTTAGGGATCCACAATCCTAGTCTTAGGGATCCACCAATCCAAATCAATCCACCAAGCCTCATCTTTCGAGATCCACAATCCTAGTCCTAGGGATCTCCGAAACCCATCTTCCGCCAATCTAACTCTTTGAAATCCTGTTGCATCAGCTTTATCATCCTGTCATCCATCTCCCTATCCTGGATTCTTTTTTATAGTGCTCTATTCCTTCACCCTCTGCAATCCCTGAAGTCTTAAGCTTGCTTCCTCTTGTGCATCTGATTCTCCTTTATCATTCTCCCATAGTGAGAGTTTGAGCTAATTCAGCCCCTTCTCTTTGCCAATCTGAGTTTCCTTGCTCATCCGAGATTCTTGTACTTTTCAAGAAGCCATTGAGCCTCGCTTTCTCTCCCCGCTGCCTTCTTGAGGGGGCATCTCACAATCCATTCTCTCCTCTTCTGCTCTAGCCTTGGGCATCTTATTTTCTTATCTTTGATGCCATGCCACTTGCGGCATCACATCAAAGAGGGGCAAAATGTAGACACCTAAAAATCTTTTAGAAAATAAAGTATTTTTATTTTTTGAAAAAATCCCTGATGACATCATCATTTATTAATTAATTAATTTTTATGCCATTAAATCCCTTTATCTTAATTATAAATATTTAATTAAGGAATCCCTCCCAAAAATGTTTAAATCTTATTTAAACATTATTTCCTTATTTATTAATTATTTAATTAATAAATTGACCAAAAATCCTAAAATAAATAAAAAATTTATTTTTTGCCCAAAACTTGGCCAATTTCCTTAAGACCACTAACCTCTTCCAAAATCTTCTACTCCTTCTTTAATTTTAATTAAAGGCTAATCCCATCATTTCCTACCCCTAATCCCAACTCAAAATATTTAATCAAGATTAAATATTAATCCTCATGTTTATTAAAAATATTTTAATAAATATCTCCTCAACCCAAACCCTTGAAATAAATAAAACTTTATTTATTTCATAAAATCTTATCCTAGGAAATTCTAGACTATTCTAGAAAGTCTTTATCCTCATCCAAAGTCTAGACTCTTCTAGAAGATGTCTTTAAACCTAATCCTAATCCCCTCCTAACCTTGTCACATTCCCTAAAAATGGGTTAAGACTTACTAACCCAAGCCAAAGTTAACAAATATCTCCTCCTTCACCCACCCTCATTAATTGCAATCCACTTGCCATCCACTTGCCTAGTCCTAAGCCATCTCTAACCCTTCCTTTAATCATTTTTACAACCCTAAGCAAGCTTAAAACCCCCCTAAACCCTCAAATTCAAATTTCATGGTATCTCTCACAAATATCTTCAACCACAAAACTTTATAAAGCCCACAAAGTCATAAATGTTCTTACAAAGCACTTATGAAGGGTCTTTATGAAGATTTTATCCCTTGAGCCTCCTTTGTTGACTCATCCTTCCCCTTTCCTCCATCCTCTCACCATGTGACATGTGTCACTCCTTGATTGGCTGTAAGGAAGCACAATCCATGTGCTCTCCTCTCATGCAATCTGAGCCTTCCATAAGCTTTTTCCCATCCTTGCATCCTAGCCCTTGATCCCTCAAACCCTTTTCCTATTTAAGGAATCCTCTCCCAAGCCATTTTAACACAATCCATGAAGTAAAGTCATAATGCCATTTTGAGAAGCCATTTTACATCAAAACCATACACTCACACCCAAATTCCAACTCCATTTGAAGCCCTTTTTGAAGCATAGGCTTGAGCATACATCCTATCTATTTAGACAAAGCCACTCAACAAGAGAGCTTCTTATTGAGAGAGTCCATTAATGGCTCATATTCTCAATTGAGAGCTCATCTTAGTCTATCTTGAAGTTTATGAATTTTGTTTAGTTTGTAGAAGCTTTATTTAAATTTGGTTTCTATTAGCATACTAACATTGCTCATATACACAAGGCATCGTCAAACAGCTTCTTCTCTCGAACAATCGTTTCACGGGAAACATTCCGTATTCCTTTGATATTGGGAGTTTGCAGCTCCTCGATCTCTCCTTCAACAATTTCAGCGGTCCCATTCCCCAACGGCTGGCCAAGTTTCCCCAATCTTCTTTCGCTGGTAAAAATGGGCTATGTGGGAGTCCTCTTCCCCGCTCATGCCCAACTTCCTGAATTTCCAATCACTACTCCGCACTTTGAGTGACTGCTCATGTCTTTCTGTTGACATTCTACCATGTTCATGGTTATTGAGATTTCATAATGTTTTGATTCGATCCTAGGCTATTATACTTTCTGTTCCGTTGAATATAGAATGTGTAATGAAGCTCTTTTAAGACGTGGTTTGTGAAATCATGAATATCAATCTTCTGTACTTCATACTTTTCTATATCTGATTGCAACTTTCTTTATAACGAAAGTGTTATCTTGCCTTTTAAATGCGCTACCTATTTCCTTTGGACAATCATCAAATCAAGGATTCATTGAAATTCAATTTCCTTCTCATACTATAAATATGGCGTCTACTATCAATTGACTATAATCCTCTCATATTGGATGGGGTAAGGGATGTTGACACTATCCTTGGTGCAATTTATTTACATTAGGTATAATAGTAAGTTTATATATACATTTTTTAGTGGTTTAAACATCGCATAAAGTAATTTTTAGACTAAAAGTGTTAAAAAGATAAAGTTGAATTAATTTTTTCAATTTTTTTTTTTTTAATACATCTGCACTTTCCCAACAACTTACAATCAACTTATCCTTACAATTAGTCTCTCGAAGTTTATAATTTATTTTTTCTTACAAACAACCTATCCAAATTTATGTTTATATTTATATGTTGCTTACAATCAACTTCTCTAATATTTTTACTTTCCAACAATTTTGTCCTTTGATATGTAATATTTATATAATATTAAAGTAAATGATTATTTATATTTTTTATCTAATAGTAAGCATTTAGTTTTCCAATTTAATGTCTTATATAATGTAAATAAAATAGAAAAATAAAAATAAAATTTATTTACCTATACAGGCAAGAGTCTACAACACAATGGTAAATTGTGAGCCTCTCATATCAAAGGTTTTAGGTTCGAGCCTACTCAAGCTCAACACATAATAATAATTAATATCCATAAATAACAATAAATAATAAATATTATAGATTTCTGGTTAAATTTTTCTTTTACCTACATCATTAATAACTATAAATAACAATAAATGAAAAATACTATAGGCTTCAGCTATAAAAAAAATTAACCTATATCATTTTCACATTATTATTATAATAAATATTAATATAGATATATCTTTCATATTGATTTATTTTTATAATTTTAATGTATTATTAGTTAATAATAATAAATTTTAATATATATATTCAAAACAAGAATTATTTGTATCTATCAATATGAAACATGTTATTAAAAAACTAAAGGATGAATTTATCATGTTTATATTTTTTATATAATTTTTAATGATTTTATTTTATTTCTGTTGTAGGCTCTTCTCTAATTTTAATGAAAATATTAATAAATCTATAATTTTAATTTTAATTTATAAGGATAAGTTCACTCATTCTTACATTATAATTGTAATTTATAATTTTAATGTATTATTAGTTAATAATAATAAATTTTAATATATATATTCAAAACCAGAATTATTTGTATCTATCAATATGAAACATGTTATATAAAAACTAAAGGATGAATTTATCATGTTTATATTTTTTATATAATTTTTAATGATTTTATTTTATTTTATTTCTGTTGTAGGCTCTTCTCTAATTTTAATGAAAATATTAATAAATTTATAAGGATAAGTTCACTCATTCTTACATCACAAAGCCTTTGAAAATAAATTATTACATATTGTAGATTATTTATTTTAATGATAAATTTAGTGGAATATTTATCAATGTAATTTTTTTAAATCGAAAGTAAACTCAAACTCGAGACCTCACCCATAAGTGGCTCACAAGTTCTCGCTCTTCCCTACTTTATTTAATTATTTTAACTTAGTTATAAAAGATTTTTTAAAATTAAAATAATCTTTAATTTATTATTTATATATTATAATATTGTTAAAAGAACTTTAAGGAATTACCTATTCTTTAGTTCTAAAATAATTTAAATATTTATATAATTGTCTTTATCATATTTTTCCTTTAATATTTATTTAAAATAATAAGAAATGGGGAGTAGATGCCACTAAAAGATAAAACTATTACACTTAGTTCAAAAGTCTAAGAAACAAAGTATGATCATCAAATTGGATAATAAGAAGCCTATGACATGGTTGATCAAAGATACTTATAATAATGCATGGAAGATTTTTTAATTTCCCCTTTTTGCTAGGGTGACATTTTGTTGTTCCACCTCAGTTTTCAGACTCTTGTTGGCCCATTGACAAGACTTAATCTAAACTCCTGAGTGAAATCACTCCATAGTCAATCCCAACTCAATAAGCTATCTCATCCATTGAAAACATGAACAAAGACACCCCACTACTTAGTAAACTCATTTATGACTATTTGTCCTAGATCAACATCACTAGGACTATCTTGTTACAAGCTAGAGTTGTTGTTGTGCCAAAAGATCAAACTATCAATGCCCAATACAACCACTACACTTATAGAACATAGGAGGTAGTTAAGTCATATCATGAATCTTAAAGGGGAACATTGGTGATTAGTCCAATAATCCCCCCTCAATGTTACCCAAGCAGATTCAAACTTGTGACCAAGCTTTGATACCAATTGTTACAAGCTAGAGTTGTCGTTGCACCAAAAGATCAACATGTCAATGCTCAATACAACCACTAGACTTAAAAATAATTACCTATATCATTAATATCCATAAATAACAATAAATAATAAATACTATAGGCTTGGGCTATTTATTGATTAAAAAAAAATAACCTATATCATTTTCAAATTATTATTATAACAAATATTAATACAAATATATCTTTCATATTGATTTTTTTTTTTTTTTTTTTTTTTTTTTAAATTATTGATAAACAGCCATAGCCATGATTAATATTATTAAATTGAAAAACATAAATACAAGTAGTTTCCCCATTCTGACGGGCACAGGTAGGAAGAACGAGGAAAGAAAACCTCCTATCTTGCCTGGGACCACAGTCCTATATTATGCATTAGTAAAACGGGCATTCCCCAGAAATTACATCATAATTGTATCCAAAATAATAAATTAGTCTTTCTGACGAGGCTCCAGTTTGGAGAAGATATTGCCAATATCTATCTAAAAGTCACCACGATCAACAAATGTTAAGGGTTATGGATACACCAAATATATACATCACCATACAATACCAAGGAAAGCCAAGTCCAAAATAATGAAATATAAATTCATCATAAAGATGATAAAGATGGGTTAGTTAGAAAATTCTAATATAGTTATTTGATTGATTTGGAATTAACTCTATTGTATTAATTAGCAATTAACACAGTTGTATTTATATTATAAGTTGATGATTATAAGGAAAGTTGGGATTTGAAGTCCTCATTTTTTAGCATGATTAACTTTTGTGCAAATTTTTAGAGATGATAGTTGTGATAGTAGGATTAAATTTATCAACAGAATTCCAGGGGGAGCAAACCAAAATTGAGTTGAATGAGTTTTCAGAGAGGCACCAAATCTCACACTATAAACACTCATAAACATTAAGCTCTAATTTTAAATAATTTTAGCAAAAAATCCCAAAAAGGAGATTGATATAAACCAAAGTTAATACTAAAATTTGACCAGTAGAGCTGAATTGATCAAAACAAAACTGTAACCAAATAAAGAGGTTGAACAATAGCTAGAAGATTATTTTCATTCATATTTATTGATAAGTACAGTAACAAAAGTATCCAGGATAATATTGAAAGGACACTATATATAGTCCCCTGTAAACTAGTTCACCCAAAAATATAGTTAAAACAGTTTATCTATAGATGTGCCCTTACTTAAAATAGAACGCTACAAGCCAAAATTTTGGGTCAAATTATACAAAATGACCCAAAAATACTTTGATGTCATACTCGTTTGAAAACCATAATGATTTATGATGCATCATGTAGAGAGGTAGCCTTGGACCCTAGGGGAAACTCATAGGTTGATCTGCCCCTGCTGGTTTTGTTGTAATTTGGAAGGCAAAATTCCACATCCTTCATGTTGTTAACATCTACATCTAGATGGATACAGACATCATACGCCCTCAGGTAATTGGTTAACCAATCCCTTTGAGGGTCTTCCACAATTCCCCTCCATCTCAATAGAAAGTTGATACTCATCTCCATTCATGGCCATTCACTAAAAAATTGGATATTATTCCTAATTACCATGCAAGGGTGTCTTAGGCTCCTTCCCATTTCTGGGCTGTTAACTTCAAATTCTATGTATGCTTCTCAGAGAGGAATATAGAGCTGAGTATCAATGTTTGTTACAGTAATTTCCAGACCCACTAACTAGCATGGATCAAAAATATTATGGGTAATCCTAATGATATCCCATTTTTCAACCCCTGCCTAAGCCAAGCAGCCTAGCCAGATTCCCACTATGTCACTGTTAGTCCTCCAAGAGAAATTATAACTAAAAACTCCCTCTCCTAAAGCCCAACTTACAGCTACACGACTCATATCATCTATGGGCCTCAAAATTCTATTCTACCACTCCTATGTAATCAGCCCATAAAAGCCCATGGTACGATTTTCAAAAGCATGAAACAAACATATATTGGAATCCATAGAGCCCAAACTAGACCACTTCCTATCTTACTACTACAATCAAATGCGAGTGAAGGTGAACTGCAAATAAGCCCTAGATTCATTAATAAATAGGTGAAATCAAAATCTCTAGATGTCTAATAATGAAGAAGGCATACAAATGATTAATGCAAAATCTTGATAAATCATCATTTCGAAAGGATACCATAGCTTAAGAAAAAGATTTCCTGCAAGATGGTACTCTGCCCCAAAATGTGTGAGACCTCTACAAACATTGAAGTTAGTAATAATATGATTATATCGACGATAATGTCGGTATATAGTCATGATTTTAAGTTAATGTATTTAAACCATCGGTACCAAGATTGGCTAAAGTATCGGCCTCCTTGTTGCCTTCTCTGAAAATGTGTGCATATCTTATTTCTTCAAATGCCAAAAGTGATCTAGTAATGGCTTCTAATTTGGAATTTAACACCCATTTTGGAGTGGCTCTTTTTCAGAGAGCATTAATGATTATTTGGGAGTCCCCTTCAATTGTAAGTTTTTTAATATTAAGTTTAATACTTAGGTTAATTCCTTCTTCTATAGCTTCAAGTTCAGCAATATTATTAGATGCCTTGTCTAATGATTTTGATCTTTTAATGATCCAGTCACCTGAGCCATCCCTTATAATACATCCAATTCCTGCTTTACCAAGATTTCCTCTAGAAGCCCCATTGAAATTTAACTTCTTCCATCCTAGTAGGAGGAAGGCTCCCATTTATAGGAGAGTCTAGCAAGGTCATTCTTCTTTTTATAATAAAGGGGGGGATTGATTAATAATGGTCATTATTTTTTAATTTCTGCATCCCAGTCAAAAAAGGATCCCTCTTCTCTAGGTCTTTTCCTAAGATCACTATTCATCACTACTAATATTGCTACTTCTATTTTTGAATCTAGGGCTTGTTTCGATAAATATTGATCTAAGAAAATTCAGCAATTGCATTCTTACCAAATTTCCCAAAGAGCTATAGCTGGAGAGATATTCCAAAGTTTGTCATAGATTTTCTTTGGATCTTCTTTAGGCCAGCCCATTAAGTGATCTTCCCATTTACCTACTAACAAAGAAGACCAATTGAATTTACTTTGAAGCCGCCTCCAGCATTCCTGAGAAATTTTACATGTGTAGAAGAGGTGTTCTGCACTTTCTTCATCCTCTTTGCAAAGGATACATCTAGATGGCCCTTCAAATCCCATTTTTTGAATCTTATCTTCTGTTAATATTTTCTTATGCATGGCTGTCCAGAGGAACATTCCTACTTTAGGAAGACCTGTTGGATCCCAACATAGGTTGAAAGGAAGGGTACTAACTTCCCATTGCTGCAAGTTTGTGATCATTTATAACCTTTTCTGACTTTGTAGGCTCCATCCTTTGATGCAGCGCAGATTAGCTTGTCGTCCTTACCTTCAATTGTTATAGTCCAATTTTTCAATATTGTTTCCATTTTCTCCTTATCCTCCTAATTGATATCACATTCAGAGAGTGATTTCCATGTCCATACCTTACTCAAATCTAAGTTAGATTCCTCTATATAATCTTTCACTTTGGAACCCCATACAATTTTTAGTCGTAATATTGTTTCAGGAGAGAAATTTGAATTAATTAGAGGAGGGTTTCCATTCTAAGAATCTTCCCAAAATAAAGCTTCATCTCCATTCCCTATGTCCCATGTTAGATATTTGGTGATCAAGCTGTGATTATTCATAAGAAAGTTCCATCCTACTGATCCTTTGGGGGGAGATTTAATTCTAAATAAAGAAGTTTTATCTAATGGATTAAGATATTTTTTGAATAAGATTTTTGCCCATTTCATGTCTCTTTTTTGATAAAGTCTTCAAACTTGTTTAGCTCCTAATGCTTCGTTCTATCATTCTAAGTTTTTAATTCCTAACCCGCAATATTCTTTCAGTTTACAAATTTTATTCTAGCTAATTAATGCTACCATTTTCTTGTCCTCCAATCCTTTTCAATTTATAATATATATATATATATATATATATATATATATATATATATATATATATATATATATATATATTCAAAATAAGAACTATTTGTATCTATCATTATGAAACATGTTATTAAAAAACTAAAAGATGAATTTATCATGTTTAAATTTTTTATATAATTTTTAATGATTTTATTTTATTTCTGTTGTATGCTCTTCTCTAATTTTAATGAAAATATTAATAAATTTATAATTTTAATTTTAATTTATAATGATAAGTTCACTCATTCTTAAATCACAAAACCTTTGAAAATAAATTATTACACATTGTAGATTATTTATTTTAATGATAATTTTAGTGAATTATTTGTCAATATAATATTTTTTTTAATCAAGAGTAAACTCAAACCCAAGACCTCACCCATAAGTGGCTCACAAGTTCTTGCTCTTGCCTACTTTATTTAATTATTTTAATTTAGTTACAAAAGATTTTTTAAAATTTAAAATAATCTTTAATTTATTATTTATATACTATAATATTGTTAAAAGAACTTTAAGGAATTACATATTCTTTAGTTTTAAAATAGTTTAAATATTTATATTATTGTCTTTATCATATTGGTCCTTTGTTCTTTATTTAAAATAATATGAAATGGGAAGTAGATGCCACTGAAAGATAAAACTATTACACTTAGTTCAAAATTCTAACGATCCTAGTATGATCATCAAATTGGATAATAAGAAGCCTATGACATAGTTGATCGAAGATTCTTACAATAATGCATGGAAGATTCTTTACTTTTTCCCTTTCTGCTAGGGCAACATTTTGTTGTTCCACCTCACTTTTCTGACTCTTGTTGGCCCATTGACAAGACTTAATCTAAACTCCTCCTAAGTGAAATCACTTCATAGTCAATCCCAACTTGGTCAAGTATCTCATCCATTTAAAACATGGACAAAGATACCCCACTACTTAGTAAACTCATTTATGACTATTTGTCCTAGCTCATCATCACTACGACCATCTTGTTACACGCTAGAGTTGTCGTTGCACCAAAAGATCAACCTGTCAATGCTCGATACAACCACTACACTTATAGAACATAGGATGTGATTAAGCCATGTCATGAATCCTAAAGAAGAACATTGGTGAGAAGCTAAAGTTTTCGTTGCACCAAAATATTGACATGTCAATACTCAATACAACCACTAGACTTTAAAAAAAAAAAAATCATTAATATCCATAAATAACAATAAATAATAAATACTATAGGCTTCAATTTTTTACTAATTAAAAAAATTAACCTATATCATTTTCACATTATCATTATAACAAATATATTAATATAGATATATCTTTCATATTGATTTATTTTTATAATTTTAATTTATTATTAGCTAACAATAATAAATTTTAATATATATTCAAAATAAGAATTATTTGTATCCATCAATATGAAACATGTTATTAAAAAACTAAAAGATGAATTTATCATGTTTAAACTTTTTATATAAATTTTAATGATTTTATTTTATTTGTATTATAGGCTCTTCTCTAGTTTTAATGAAAATATTAATAAATCTATAATTTTAATTTTAATTTATAAGGATAAGTTCACTCATTCTTACATAACAAAGCCTTTGAAAATAAATTATTACACATTGTAGATTATTTATTTTAATAATATAATTTTATTGGAGTATTTGTCATTATAATATTTTTTAATCGATAGTAAACTCAAACACAAGACCTCCCCCATAAGAGGCCCACAAGTTCTCTCTCTTTGCCTACTTTATTTAATTATTTTAATTTAGTTGCAAAAGGTTTTTTAAAATTAAAATAATCTTTAATTTATTATTTATATACTATAATATTGTTAAAAGAACTTTAAGGAATTACCTATTCTTTAGTTTTAAAATAGTTTAAATATTTATATTACTATCTTTATCATATTTGTCCTTTGATCTTTATTTAGAATAATATGAAATGGGAAGTAGATGTGACTAAAAGATAAAATGATTACACTTAGTTTAAAAGTCTAAAGAACCAAGTATGATCATCAAATTGCATAATAAGAAGCCTACGTCATGGTTGATCAAAGATTCTTATAATAATGGATTGAAGATTATTTACTTTCCCCCTTTCTGCTAGGGCAACATTTTGTTGTTCCACCTCACTTTTCTAACTCTTGTTGGCCCATTGACAAGACTTAGTCTAAACTATTCTTCAGTGAAATCACCCCATAGTCAATCCCAGTTTGGTAAGGTATCTCATCTATTGAAAAAATGAACAAAGACACCTGACTACTTAGTAAAATCATTTATGACTATCTGTCCTAGCTCAACATCACTAGGACTATCTTGTTACAAGCTAGAGTTGTCATTGCAACAAAAGATTGACCTGTCAATACTTGATACAACTACTAGACTTATACAACATAGGAGGTAGTTTAGCCATGTCACAAATCTTAAAGGGGAACACAGGTGGTTAGTCCAACAATTGCCCCTCAACATTACCCAAGGAGATTCAAACCTATGAGCAAGCTTTGATACCAATTTTTACAAGCTAGAGATGTCGTTGCACCAAAAGATCAACATGCCAATGCTCCATACAACCACTAGATTTATAGAACACACAAAGTAGTTAAGCTATGCCATGAATCCCAAAGGAGAACATTGATGGTTATTCCAACATATCTCCAATACTTGCTAACTTGATCTTGACAAGTCTAAGCTTGGTGAGATAACTTGTGATGTCTTCTCCTCGATTCATCAATGTATTCTTCAACTTCTCTCTGAGAATCATCTTCATGTGTGTGGTAGCATTTTGGTACACATTCAAAATGTCATCCTACATTTTCTTTTTTGTATCTTGATCTAAGATATGTTGAACAATATGATCCTTGACACCATCAAGAATTATCCTCCTTTTCTTGGCATCTTCCTTCTTGTATAATGCAAGATGTTTTGCATCTCTAAGTACAACTACAATGATTGTAACATAATCCTTGATACCATTCTCTTCCAACAAAAAAAGCTTGGCCTTCTAAACACCAAAACTTGAGGCACCATCCAATCTTTCCTTATCCTTCAAACAAGTTGAAGTCATCTCAAGGGATAAAAGCAATATTTTATCTAAAGAGATCAACCTAGGTTATAAACCCTTAATTTCTTTCCTAGGAAAAATATTTCTACCCTCAACGCTTCTCTTATACCATGTGAAAATTACTATTGCAATCATTAATTATTAATCTCCTATCTTAAGCAATTATTGAACTGCCAAAACTTAAATCACAACCAATATAAAAACATAACACAATTGCCACTTCACCAATAAAAAATAATGAAAGAAATATGCAATAAAATGACACAATATTTTTAGAAAAAAATTTCCCAGAAAAAATCCTAAGGGAAAACCAATTCTGTGAATGAGGAATTATATTGAACTTCATAAAATCAAGAGATAAAAAATTCATTGCCTCTTACTAGCAGAACTCTGACATACTCCCCATTTCTCCTGCTTATATTCCACCACTGAGCTATCCCCAATGTTATCAATATTACCTTGCTAACACTACAAGACTATTTCTATCACTTCAAGTTTATTTTCTAACACTCCAAATACTTATCCAACTTGTGTTCTTCACATATCCCCTAACCCCCTTTTATACCACTATTGGAAAACTAATGACTGAGATTAATTCTCAATTGATGATTGAGAATAAAATAACCCAAAAACCAATAACATAATTTATTTCCAATTACTTCTAAAAGTGGTCAATTATTTAACAAATTATTGTCCCTATTCTAACTAATTAGTTCATAAAATAATTATTTACCAAATAATTACACGTGGGTGAATAGTTGTCGAAGCTAACAAACTAATAATTTATCATTTTCCCTAATAAGCAATATGGGCCTTTTAGCCACATCACTAATTTCTAGACTACTTATTGGTTTTTCTATATAGTCAGTTATTAAAAAAAAAAAAAAAAAATTCTAGCATTTGATTTAGCTATATACAACATTCTTAGTCACTCCTAACCAATATTTCAAAAAAAAGGATTCATAAAGTTTGATGATGTCCACTTTGTTTAATCCAACCTTAAATAATAGAGAAATAATCGCCACTTTGATGTTACTATTTTCTCAATATGAAAGACATTAGTCAATGTACTTGTCTCCAACTATGGCCTCTATTTCAAAACAATTTAAATCACCTATTGAATTTAAAATCCAGTTTCAATGCTCTAGCTTGGGCATACCTCCAAAAGCCATGGTTTTGTTGTCACTTGTCTCTCGTATAGAATACATTTAAGTTAGTAGATCTATCCTTCACACTCAAGGTATATCTATGACATTAGAAATATTTGAACAAAAGAGTTAAATTTTGTATGATAAGTGTATGCCTAAAATGTGAGCACACTTCTATGAGTCATTATATCCAAGATTGCTCAAGAATGAGGCCTCAAATGGTGGCTCCTAGCTCTCTATTCATGCAGTGTAGGGGTTTGAGATGGAGGCCATCAGTTTAACCTAGTTTGTGTCCATGCAAGTACACCATAAAATGAGAGATTTAGAGATCAAAATATGAATGCAAATGAAGATGCAAACTTATCTAATTGATGACAATACAAAGCTATACAAGAAAGGTGTAAGAATTTTTCTTAGGCCAGAATTCACCCAAGACCAAGGAACTCAAACACAAGCACAACAATAGACCAATAGAGAGAGTATGATCAGAATGATGATATTCATTCAATATGCCATATAGCCATCATAAGAGTACACTAGGAGTGCCTATATATAAAGGCCTCTAGAGAGCTTCTAGAATGCATAGAAGTAAGCACTATGATAAGTCATACAACCAAGCACATGTCCACTAGATATGGGTTATCCTCCATTAAGCATGGAATTAAGTGCGATGATGAGAGGATAAGCCTATAATGGTGTAGCACGCAAATCAATGATGTAGACAACATGTGCTAAATTAGGAGTGCAGATAACGATGTTGTCAACATGACAACTTAGTGAATGAAGTAAACTCCTATGTTGTAGACACCATGTGCATAATTAGAGTTGTACACTTCTATGAGAGTACACAAACTCCTAAGTGTCTCACCTAAATAAATAATAAAATAATGTAAAATAATTAAATAATGCATTAAACTAAGTAAACTTAAGTAAAGTGTAATAAGTAAATACTTATTTACTCCAACACACCCCCTTAAGTGCAACTTAGGGGAATGCCCTTAAGCTTATGAAATCTAGGATGAAGTGCATGATGGGTCCCAGCTACTAAGCCATGTTAGGTACCCATGTACATAATGATATGCAATCTCTCATAAAGTGGAGAAAGAGGAAAAACCTCATGGGAAAAACCCTCCCCCAAAAAGAGAGATGAAACAATGTATGGATGGATAGAGTAATCAAGACCCCCCAATTATGACATACATCTAATGTATACATAAGAGAATGATGAGAAGAGGAAGAGAGATAGGATAGGCTCCTCCCCCCAAAAAAGAAGAATGCCTACCAATGATTGCTCCAATGAAGAAGTTGATCCAAGACTGTAGAATGGTGCTCCTCCCCTTAGGAAGAAACAATACCAAAGGTACAAATGAGACGCTTTCGCTGTGCATGGAAAGAATCCCATGGATAAGTGATGTCTCTAAAACCTGCTCAACTAGTTGAAGAACTTGTCCCAAAGAACTATCTATCTCTGTAACTGATGAAGAACCCTGCTGCAACTGTTGATCATAAGTATGCACAATCACTTCAACCTATGATGATCGATCATGTAGAGAATGAACAAGAGAGTTGGATAGAGCCCTTGTGACAACTAAAGAAGGTGCTTCTACATCAAGAATAAGAGGCAGATCATTAATATTGTCTCCCAAATCTATCACTAAAGCTATACCTAGAAGACTGAATGTACTCTGCTATTCTGGACCTATCACTGTGGCGATGTATGCATGCAAACTGAACTAATATAGTGACCTCTCACTACAATTGTTGATAGAACCCCACATGTCTAAATCTGTTAAAGTACTATCACTAGTGTTACTATTAGTTTCCACATTGTATGATGTGTGAAGAGGATTAGAGGACAAGCTTGGTGAACTTTCCTCAAAATGTACATCCTTCTCCACAAAAATCCGATATGTCTCATGATCCAGAAGTCTATATGCCTTCACACTATCTTAATAACCAATGAAAGTACAAGGCCAAAGTGAATGTGCCTTACATCCCCTAGAAGATATCTTTGCCCAAGCAGGACAACCAAAGACTCTAAAGTGTGTCACAATAGGCTTTATACCGCACCATGCCTCAAAAGGAGTTTTTCTATATCTAAGGTTGGACAAGGAGATCAATTAAGAATGTGAGTGGCACTAGAGATTTCTTCAACTTCTAGTGATGGATCTAGAGACTTGGCATGGATCATGCAACTTGCCATAGACTTAAGAGTGTGGATCCTCAAAGTTGCAACATTTGTCTTATGTGGACTGAATGTTGGCAGAGTCTGAAGATCAATGCCCTCAAGTCTGCAAAAGTCTCTAAGTCTTCTGTTCACATACATGCTTCCACTATCCATTCTTAGAACTTTGATGGCTTTCCTAGATTTCCATTCTACATGAGTCTTGAAAGCTAGAAACTTGTCCAACACTTCATTCTTATTATGAAGAAAATAGATCCAAGTGTACCTTGAAAAGTCATCAACAAAGGTCAATATGTAGCAACCCTAGCTGAATGCAAAAGGACCTACTAATACCATGTGAACCATTAGTAGAACACTTGGTGCTCTTGAAGACTTCCCTCTCTATAACTTCCCCTTTAGATGCATATCCACTAAATCTATTGAACATTCATCCTTAGAAAAGTCGATTTGAGGTAGACCTTTGACCATTCTATTTGTGCAAAGTTGTTGAAGGTAGTAGAAGTCAAGATGACCATACCACTCATGCCATAATTGCATGTTTGAATTTGATTGAGATAACAATGCCTTTGAAGGGGACTTGGGCATAAAATGGGAGAAAGAGTATAACCTTCTGTTATGATTCACTTTCCCCACTACAACCAATGAGTCATCTTTAAGACTGTGCCCTTTTACTGAGTCTAGAAGGAACTCAACTCTATGTCCATCTCTAAGGTGAGTGATTTGGTAGATTAAGAGGAGATTTGAACTTAGGTTTGGAACATAGAGAACATCTTGAAACTCTCCATTTTCAATTTCCACGTTTCTTTTTCCTTCAACTTCCATTTTGCTATCATCTCCCATGAAGATGTGCGGTACCTTGGACTGCTTTATTGAAGAAAAATCCTCCTTTGAAGAACCCATATGATAAGAGGCACCTGAGTCAAATATCCATTCCTTTGAAGAATTTGAATTAGCCATGAGTGCTTTCCCTTTGCCCTTTGAATCTAAAGAAGACCATTTATCCTTGTAAGCATTAGGCAATGGAACATTATGTTTCTTCATGATATTGGTCAACTCATCAATATTTTTAATATAACACTCATGCTTTTCATGACCCAATTTCTTGAATAGGCACACTTTTTCTTCTCCTTATTGTTGTCCCCCTTCTTGTTGGAATTTAAGGACTTGCCTTGTTGATTGGATTGTGGTGTTGTCATTTCTACATCCTCTAATTTTCTCTTCCATTTCTTCTTACCCTTTCCTTTATTTGAAGGCTATCTAGTTGAATGTTGAGAACCCTCATTGTTGGTCACCAATTCTTTAGACTGAGGTGATTTGAGAATCCCCATTGATTTCAACTTCTTTTCTTTAGTATCCAATAGATCAACATATTCATCAAAAGTGACTTTCTTATAGGCAAATCCTAAAGTAGTTTTTGAGGTGTTAAAAGAAGATACAAATATGGAATATTCTGATGGCAGCTTGTTATGTATGAGATAGATTAGTCTGTCATCTTTGATAGAACTCCCATAATCAGTAACCTTTGTCCTTAGTTCATTCACCTTGATGATGAAATCTTGTATTGAATCATATGACTTGGGATCTAAGGAGACAAGCTCATCTTCAATTTTAAAAACATCCTCTTTAGACACTTTACCATATAGGCTTTCGAGGGTATCCCAAGCTTCCTTGGATGTAGAACACTTCTTAATTTGATACATGATCTTATCATCTACCCCCAAACATATATTACCTAGGGCTTTGCTATCCATTGCTATCCATGCTAAAATATCACTTGCTGATACATTATCACCTATTGGTTTAGCAAAAGTACCATCTACATATTGTGAAACTCCATTATGCATTAAGTGATACCACATTTTGATGGACCATGTAGCATAGTTATGAGGAGTTAATTTAAGAAACTTAAAGTTGCCCATAATGCTGAAAATGAAAGAAAAGTGTAGAAAAGAGAGAACACAACACCAAGAACACCCCCCCTTTTCACTAAATCAAGAAACCCCCCCAAAAAAGATGCTTTGGATACTTTATCAGTAGTGCAATTATAATGGGCCACTTGCCAATTTTGGCCTTTGTGAACTTCTGATATTTCTTATTACAACCTCTTAATGGATTACAAATCTAGAATTTTATGATGTGCTACAATTTTGAATCATTGCAAAGAAAAGAAAGGTCCTATTGCTGAAAGTGACACTTTTGTCCACACAACCCTACAATCTAACTAAGAATCAGGAAAGTAGATGAAAAATAACACACTTTCAAAAAATATGGAACCTATTTTCGACTCTAGATGTGCCCATATGGAGTGTTTGAAGTTGCAAAATGTAGGATTATGTAGGTACAGTTGCCAAAAAATGCAACTTTTGCAAAATCTGTGTACCAAAACTAGAAAAAAGGTAATCACTAAAATTTTTAGGAAATTCTACCCAATTTTAAAAAAATCATACTTGATTTGGAGTTTGGATGTTCGAGTTATGGCCTCTTGAAGTCAGATTGCAAAAACCAAAATCAATTTGGAGAGGGGTTGCATCAATGAATGATGGGGTTAAATTTGATGGTCATACAGCCATCATAGTAGCTCAAACTAGCCCTATAATGACAGTCGGACGATCATCAAATTTGAGCTTGTGAACTTGATGATGTCAACACACCGTGCCCTCTGATGATGTCAGGATATATGGATGATTGTGTCACTTGTATGAATCTATATGATTGTACTATATAGATTGTATGGACAGGGTAAAGAAAAAATGGCAGGGCTACCATGTGTCATCGATCTGGATTGCTAACTAGATCGTAACATGGGTAGAGGAGGTAGCTAACTGTATTTCCATCAAGGCACTGACTATACGCTTCATCAGATGTTGACTGGGTGTATGATTGGCCTGTGTAGTGGGCTAAGTTGGCAATGATGTAGGATAGCATGATGTGGACCTAATGTATTGGTCCACATAGGCAAATTATCTCTAACCACATGTCCTGTTGAGCAGTGTGGCCAGAAACTAATTTAATGATCACTAGATTACAAAATGGACATTGAAGATCTATTTTTTGAGCATCGATAAATTTAAACCTCTATCAGATTTTAAGCGCTTAGTTCAACATGTGTGGGGATAGCACTCAAAGAACTTTTTAAAATAAACCTCATGCGAGTAACAAACAATGAAGCTCGTTGGGAATCTTTGGGTAGGGTCAGGCTACTGGGAGAGTTATATGCCTATTAGAATACTCTAAATTTGTTGAGAGCAGGTACTAGTGTATGTACTCTATGGTGCTCAAAATTTGTAGGTGTACAAGCCGCTTGGAGTTTAATTAGCCCACCGAATAAATTAAACATTATGATGATAAATCTAAATGTTCCACCAAAAGTATAGAGTCAAGCTGGGGTGTCATTGCCCAATTTGGCTAAAAAATTTCTCTGCCTACCTAACCTATTGATTCTGAAAATAAAATTCAAAAAATAATTTTGAAAAAATACAACAGAATAGCAGAGAGATAATCAAATTAGATCTAAAAAACCAATTAAATAGATCCAAAATTGATCATACCCGAACTATAGATCAAGGCCTCTGAGTTCTAATTTGCAAAAAAAAAAATTCCTCACGATCAAATTTCACCCAGCATAGGCAAATTTATAGTTGATCTTCACCGAATCGACACTTTGAACACAACAGTGAGGTCAGATCAAGCTCTAGATGCTCCCAATTTCTACAAATTCTCTGGATCTAGGTTGAGATGCTAAAGCATGAATGGCCTTGAATGGCTATGTGCAAAGAATCTTCCTCAGCTTTGATACCATGTAAGAATTTGGCTTAGCCCAGAATTCACCCAAGATCAAGGAACTCAAACACAAACACAATAGTAGACCAATAGAGAGAGTATGATCAGAATGACAATATTCATTGAATATGCCATACAACCATCATAAGAGTATACTAGGAGTTCCTATATATAAAGGCCTCTGGAGAGCTTCTAGAATGCATAGAAGTCAGCAATATGATAAGTCATACAACCAAGCACATGTCCACTAGATATGGGTTATCCTCCATTAAGCATGGAATTAAGTGTGATGATGAGAGGATAAGCCTATAATGGTGTAGCACACAAATCAATGATGTAGATAACATGTGCTAAATTAGGAGTGCAGATAACGATGTTGTCAACATGACAACTTAGTGAATGAAGCAAACTCCTATGTTGTAGACACCATGCGCATAATTAGAGTTGTACACTTCTATGAGAGTACACAAACTCCTAAGTGTCTCACCTAAATAAATAATAAAATAATGCAAAATAATTAAATAATCCATTAACCTAAGTAAACTTAACTAAAATTTAATAAGTAAATACTTATTTACACCAACAAAAGGAAATTTAATTTATGAAAGGAAATAACAATGCAATATTAATCTATGAAAACAAATATGAATCTAAGCTAATATAAATATGAAAGGATGGATCATGATGATAGAAGCCATGGATGCATGAGAGAAGAAGACAAGAAGATAGAAATTCTTCAAAAAAAGGCTTTAATGCTCAAACTCCTCCAAAAATACTCTCCAAACCTACAACATAATAATGTGAATGTCAAAAATAAGGAGAGAGCTCTCCCTTATAAAGAAGAATAGATGATTAAGATTAAGAGGCAATAAGATTTAATCAAGGGTGGAGAAAGAATGATCCATGTGAGAAAAAATTTCACCAATGAGAAAAGAGGAGGAAAATTAAATCGAATCCCACTTAGAAATATGTGCATTTACGTGTATAGAAAATTAAAAAAAGATTTATTTAATTTATTTTCTCTTTTTTCAAGAGAGATTTTATTTGTTTAAGTAAAAGATGGATTTTATTTTAATTCAAAGGGGATTTTATTTAATTAAAAGGAAGCAAGTTCTTTTTTTTTTTTTTTTTTAAAGAGGGGTAAACGCTTTGACCTGGAGCTATGAACCAGTGAGGCCACAAACGGGGGACCTCATCCCCATTGGATTTGAACCTTGATGGCAAGGATAACAACTCAACAACTTAACCATCACAACATGCCACTATTGGCCGGAAGCAAGTTCTTTTAATTAAATAGGAAATATATTATTAAATTAAAAGAGGGTTTTTTCTCTTAATTAATTAAATGTGGATTAATTCTTTAATTAAAAGAGAGGTTTTATTTTTATTAAATAAGGCTTATGGTAAAATTATCAAACCTTTAGGAAATACTAAAATAATTAAATTAATTACAATTTGATCAAAGAAATTGATTTGAATTGATTTAATAAAACATTGTAAACCATTGATTCAAGAAATTTGATAAATTGAATAATGGGGGCCCATAGTCTAGGCGACCATTTTAGGGTGGATAAATTTGCCCTTGTTTGACTAATGTGTGATCGATTTAGAAATACATGTATTCAAAGAAAGAAATTGTAGTGCAAGATCAATTTAACCCATATGTGTGTTTGATTTAGGAATACATCAAGATAAAGAATACAAATAAATTTTGACTTTAAAAAGTCAAGGATAAAATTGATAAAACTGAATCAAGGGTTGAAGTTGATAGGTACCGCCCTCTCGTGATTGAAATTGAAATGAGATAGAGGAGAAACAAAAAATTGATAAATTTGATCAAATCAAACAAAAGATAAAGTTCATGATATAAGATGAAAGATATAAGACTCACAAAACCAAGGTAGATCATCAAGCATGAAACATTATGCCCCAAAGTTGAATTAGAAGAAAAGAAGTGGGGAAAAAGAAAATGGAAGATAGAAGTTTCAAAGATATGGAAAGAAAGATTTTATAGGAAATATAATGCCCCAAAATCAATCAACTATTTAAGATAGAAAATTTGATTGAGATCATGAAAGAAGATAAGGAAATGAAGATCAAAACATGACCACAATTGATTAAAATTTCAAAAGAAAGATGAAGGGAAAACCCTCTCAAACTCATAATGCAACCAAAAAATGCATACTAACATGAAGTCCAATAATGTAATCTACATGAAAATGAAAAGGTGTACTTGCAAAAGAGAAACTATAACATAGGATTTTGTGTTCATCATTCATTAAAGAATGGTAAAGAACTTATTTTCATCATTGGGTCATTATTAATAGACATCGAAAAATCACACAATCAGCACTAGTTACAAGCGCAATTATGAAGATATGAATGTGATTTATATTGGATTGGAATGTGGAAAGATTATAACATAAGCATCAAAGACATAAGGTCAAGATGACTTTGATGTTATCTTACCCAATTTAATGTAGAAAACCATGCTCACATCAATGTATAGATGCTAGGATAACTGGAAGAATGGTTGTGTAAAAGTAGTCAAGGATGATGCCTCAATTATCCTAAGTGTTTCAAGGGGACAACAAGATACACTCTAGAGTATCAAGACCACACCAACAAGCAGAAAAAAAATAAAAACATGCCCCATGCCCCAAGTTCTCTAGTTATGCATCCCAGAGAGACTTATCAGACAAGGACACTCAACGAAAATGAATAACAATTAGCACACAAAGAAAAGATCATGACATAGGTCAAGCATTAACTTTTTGTGTTTGAAAATTGAAGTGTGTTAATGATACTGAGTTTTGAGGATAAGGATCGAATGCTTACAAGAAGGGAAGATCACATGATGAAACTAGGTAAGACCAAACCAATAAGTATTGAAAAAAACTCGATGTCAAGGATTGTATTAAAAAATATAATTGGTTTGGTGTTGAAAAACACCATTTGCAAGGTGTCCTAAAGACTAACACATCCAAGAGACCAAAGCAAACACAATTATGCCCCATAGATAAAGACCAATTCTAAACCAAGGCAACAAGGACAAGGCATGATGGAGAAAGGCCAAGTGTCAAGGACACACGCTAAGATATAGGGGTGCAAAGGCCTCAAGTAGCACCAATTTATAGGTTTTCACCACTTGGATTCTTTTTTTTTTGAAATATATAATTTTTTTGGAGATACATCAAAGTGCTTATTACTATGATGATCATTTTTTTAGAAAATTTTATGCTTTTTAGGATTTTTTTTCAGCATCGTCTATGATTTTTTTTGAAATTTTAGAATGACTTAGGAATTACTCACTCTCAAGCAAGATTGCATCATTTTGTTCCATTGTCAAGGAAGGTGTAAGGTATAATTTAGCAAGAAGCTAGTAGATATGATGGCTATGCAAGGAGTGTATGAAGCAATTGAATGTGATCCTCATGGACTGACTCCTCAAGAGTACCCAAGCTAGGGAAAGATAACCATATGAAGCATGTGTTGGACAAGAAAAGAAAGCCATGAAAGGAGATAACATGTGAGATAAGTAGTGGAAACTAGTAAGCAAGATAACATGAAAGCATGTAGTCCAAAAAAAGTAGGCATGTCAAGAGGCCTATGAACATGCTTCTCATTGTGTGATCAAGACCAAGGGGTCAAATGGATAGAATAGTGGTAGGATAAAGTAATAAGAATAAAGGTAAATATGTAGGCTATGAGTGAATGAAAAAGAATAATAGGCAAGTTGATAAATAATATAGCCAATATACAAGGATATCTCAACATTGTCAAGATCAAAGAGGAAATATGGGATGGATTAGGGAATGCCTACACATGACAATTGTTTGTCAGGTTTTCATCATGGTACTTATCCAAGGCACCACAAGAAGTGGTTTTCACCATAGGAAAAATTTATTTCCTTTTACTTTTGCTACCAATGTGCCTATTTACCAAGTTTTCACCAAGGTACATTTTTATTTTTTATTTTTTTTAATTTTTATTTCAGTTTTTTTTCTTTTTGAATTTTTAGAAAGATCTCAAGTTAATTCAATTTAAATAGTGCTCCTAGAGGAAAGATGTGTCATGATAAGCCAAGACCATAGAAAGGTATGCTCAAAGATGCTAATAGGGTGATAAAAAGGAGATGGTAGATAATGTATTGGAGGACAAGGTTTTATGCTCTGGAAAGCTAGAAGGAATATGGATAGTAGGTAAGTGTAGGCTTGAAAATATTGCATAAGGGTAGGTGAGAAAATAGGCAAGATCAACATCAACACACAACTTGAAGGGTTATGAAATGATAGAGTAATCATGGAGGAAATAGTTTGAGGTTTAGATGTATTAGGAAGTAAGAGAATTTTGGAAGGAGATGGAGTGGAAGTCTTTGGAAGCTTCTTGGGAAGATTTTTGGAAGAAGATGGAGTAGAAGCCTTTGGAAGCTTGAATGCCAACTTTGAAGTATTTTTAATATTCAAGTCTTTTGGGTAAAAGCACAAACCTATGTCACCTTTTATAAAGGAAAAGTGATATCAGAATTTAAAGTTTTCAGCTTTAACGACATAAAAGTGGCATTTGTGCTTAGAATTTGAAGATGATGTAAACTAATGAAATGTGTAAAATTAGATGAAGTTTATGTTTGTAATTTTTTTATGAAAAAATTGAGTGAAAATTTTATCTATTTTTTAATTTTTAAAGTCTATTTTTTTTTTTTTTTAAAGCTGAAAATATAGAGATTTTTTCCCATCAAAAAAAACATGTAAATGTTCATATTTTGGTCTGATTTTTTAATATGTTAGAGTTGACATGTATACCTAGTGCACCAAAAAAGAAAAATTGAAATTTGACTAATATTTTTCAAGTTATACCTAGTCAAAGTCAAAATTATCAAAATTTGATATTTTTTTTCTCCTATCAAACATTTTCTATCAAATCTACATATTTTTAAAAATAAATTACATATTTTTGAAGAAGACACTTTCCTCTAGTGTAACATTAAAATATTTTTTTAAAAAAGAACTTGATCTACTATTTTTTTTTTCTTATTTTTGGATAGACATCTTCTTGAATCTTAAAATACCTACTTCTAATATTTTCAAATTATAACATATTATTTAGAATCAAATTTTTTAAAAAAAATTATATGATCATAATCTTGACTCTAAAACCTACAAAACTATATTTTTAATTTTTTAAAAAAAACTTCAATTTAGTAGGTTAAATTGGCCTTCAAAGTGAGAAGTTTGTAGAAGTTCTTATTTTTGCTTATGTGACTACCACCTAGGATGCCACATAGGTAGTTCCAGCTACAACTATTCTGGCTGAAAGCATTTTGGCTGGAACTCTTGTCGGCCCAACTAACTACAAGTTGTTAGTTTGGTGGTTTCATGTATAAAATAAGTTAGTTTACATGCTATTTCATGTAACAAATAAGATTTGTGTTTTTTTAATTTTAATAAATATAGAAAATGACAAAAAGTAGAAGAGCATTTTTGGAAGACACTAATTTTTGAAGCATTAGCTAGTATTTAGTGTTCAAAATCTAATTTATTTTTTCTATAGATAAAAGTATTCAATAGGCAGTAAAAGAAAAAGATCAAGGAAATATGATAGGAAAAGAGATGACAAAATGAAAGGTCATACTAAATATAACCAAAACTAACCTACTAAAATTCCTGAATAGGATGAGATTCATGAAGAGAATGAAATTAATGAAGAGGAAGAAATTGGTAGTTCTACTGATAAACAAATTAGAAGGCATAAAAAATTTGATGGATTTGGATGAGGGACTACTTTTTAACTAAATTCTATCTAAAGATATGATAACAGTATTAGAAAGCATTGTCAAAACCTATGGGATGAATATTTCAAAGATAAAAGTATATTTGGGCAGGCACAATTATTTGTCAAGTTATTTAGGAGAAAACATATGAGACCTATTTTAGAGTTGTTGGGTATTGATAACATGAAAAACCATGTGCATAATATTAATAAAACAATAGTTGAAAACTTGCAAAATGCTTATAACAAAATTGACAACACAACTCGCGGAGGTGATTTGAGTAATGCGTGTAAAGCATTGATGACTACTATATCTAGTAGAAAATTGACACATAGAAAATAGGTACGTGCAATTTATAATGTACTACATATATCTAGAAGAATTGTTCAGAGATACATCAAGAGGAGAAATATGCTATATGATAACATTGAGAATAACTGGGTGAATATTTGTAGAGTTCCTTGAAAAGACAGAATTTATGAAGATGTGAAAAGACAAGTTATTGAATTTTGGACCACACATTCTTGTGTTTCTTCCAATAGGCATGATACTATACAAATTAAAGATCAAGAGGCCAAAATTGAACATCCAAAACATTTCATAGATATAACTCAAAGTGGATTATTTCAAACATTCAAGCAAAAAATTTCAAATGTCAAAATATGTCAAAGAATGTTTGAGAGTTTGCATCCTTCCTTTGTATGCATAGATAAGATGTGTGAAACTTCTTGTTGTTGAAATCATGTTGACTTTGGTCTACACTTACAATCATATAAAAAAGTTATGGTAGTACTTGATCTTGATTTGGTCATCCCTAGCAATACAACACAATTTGTGAAGTCCATATTATGTGATAAATTAGAAAATTTAGATGAGTTCAAAGTGCAATGCATCAAAAATCAATGTAAAGATTGTGGAGATTTACGCAAATTTTCTAAAATAAAAATTGAGAATATTAATGAATCCACACTAGTTTCATGGATGAGATATGAATATGAGACATACCAAAATAAGACAGGAGATGAATCCAAAAAAATTGTATTGAAGGAGAGTGAATTATGTTATGATGAGTTTGTGACCAAGTTTCATCCATTGATATATCCACATATCCAACATTGTCATGGTGCACGATGGCAAGCTAAATAGTTTTGTGATTCCAAAAATTGTTTTCCACGTGGTTGCATACTTTCAGTTGTAGATTTTTCTAAGAATTATACATTTGCACTTCAAACAAAGCTTCAAGGGAAATATTATCATTCTGAACAAGTTGCAATATTTTTGCAAGTGACCTATAGACATGAACAATTTGAGGTGGATCAGAAAGAAAGGTTGGATGAAAATGAATGCATCATCATGAAAGAGGTTCATTTCTATATTAGTGATGATAGAGTTCATGATAGGAGTTATGTGGCTCATTGTTTTGCAATGTTCTCTGAAGATCTCAAAAATCATGGAATAAATGTTTTAGAGCACTGGATTTGGTCTGATGGATGTGCAGGTTAGTATACACAAACTTACACATTTATATAACTCTATTTTAACTTATATTTATTTTTACATGCCTATTTCGATTTGATACATGTACAAAGATAATTGTAGATACTTATCATGTTTCATGTTCATGCAGGACAATTCAAATCTTCAAAAGCATTTAATTGGTTAGCAATGCAACATGCTAGAACCAATGTTAGGTTTTTATGGAATTTCTTTGAAAGTGGACATGAAAAAGGGGAGCATGATGGAGTGGGAGCATGTATAAAGTGTGTGCTTTGACAACATGAACTTGTAGGTAAATATATACATTTAATGTACATGTTTAATACTAGTAGCATATATACTTTTAAATTTTATATATATGTATATTGTATGTACATACAAGGAATAAGATAGAGATTGCAAATCAAATTGTTGAATGGTGCAAAGTTCATTTTGCGACTCGAGATATTGAAAACAATAAGCATTACTTTTGGGAAGTGAAACGTGAACTAAGTTATATATATTTTTAATGTATTTTTAAAATTGTTCAATTTTATATTAAATATAACTGTTTTGAAATATGATAATTATTTGTAATGTATTTGTAATAGATATAGATTAATCTAATCCTTGCAATTGTCAAACAATCCTTGGTATTAAAAGTTTGCATCAAGTGATGACTACAAGAAACCATAAACCTCTAGTAATTAAAGTAAGAGAGAAAACATGTTTTTGTGATGAATGTATTACGGACAATCTAGTGAGTGCATGTGAAAATATTATGAATGGATATGTTTCACTTTGGGATTTGAAGGAGATAGTTAGAAAGCCTCCTTTTGAAGATGCTGACATTGACATTGACATTCATGATCCTATATATGCAATTGATTATGAGTGCATTTCTAATTTAATTATGGCAGGTTTGTGTGCATATATACATATATATAAATTAATATACATGTATATTCATTTTAAAATTAATTTATATTTATCTATATTTTTATATACATACAGGAGATATTTTTGTAGTTCAAGCCTTACTAGATAATGTGGAAAATGTGGAATATTATCTTTTAGGATGCACAAAAGAAAAACACAAGTTGCTAGAAGGAACTATAGATGTTGATCGATAGTCATATCTAATTAGATAAGTTGTTATTGAAGGAACATATTATTAACAAACAAGGGTAACTGATAGTGGTATTTAATTTATTGAATACAAGCCTGGAGGAAAGGTTTTACATTACAATAACCATGTTATAGCAACTAGGTTACAATTTGAATCAATACAAAGAAGAGGACATCGTGGAAATCAAAATTGGAAATTGTCTATTGAAGAACATGAAAACTTCTAGAGATATTAAAAACTAGAGAGGATCCTAACAATACATTGTTTGTGGAGCTCTAGTTTACCTATGTACTTATTGTGGAGCTTTAGTTCAGCTAAGTCTATATAGCTCTTATACTTTCACATTTAACATTGATAGGATATTTTTTTTATAAATTTCTATACATTGGATCATTTATCTTGGATATGTGAAATTAGACATGTTTTGTTATTTTTATTTAAATTAGACATGGATATCTCATTTAAGGAAACCTAGATTGGGACCTCCCCTTAAGACAACTTGTTAGGACCTCCCCTTAAGACTACCTATTAGGAAATCCCTTTAGTACCACCTTTTAGGACCTCTCCTTAAGGCAACCCCTTTAGTATTTGTATGTATTTATATACATTGTTTATGTTTTCTTACATATGATTGTTAATGTTGTTATGTATTTATGTTATATTATATGTTATACTCTTTATATGTTACATGTACATGTATCTGTTGCCCTTAAGACATGCCATTAAATATAGTTAATTATACTTAGATTAAGGCATAAAAAACAATAACATATACATATTTACATAAATATTGAAAACATACATGTCTAGTTTTAACACATAACATAGTTACATATATCTATGAAATAAAATATACATGAATGTATTGAATTTCTGTATTAAATTTATTGATTAAATATTGAAAACATGAATAAGGTATTAAGATGAATAACATATACATAAACATGAATAACACATACATAAACATAAAACATTAAGACATTAAAAGATCAATTTAACATGTGTGTACATAAGACATTAAGTTCTAGTACTCAAGTTATATTCTTAAATATGTATTAAATTTATTGATTAAATATTGAAAACATACATACATTCAACATGAACATAATATGTACATCTATGTAAAATATCACATCTATGAAATAATTTATACATACCCATGTAAATGTATCCAAAATACCATATAAAATGTCTCCAAAATATGACATCAAATATCTCTAAAATACCACATGCATCAAATGTATCTGAAATAACATGTACATCCATATAAAAGTATATGAAACAAGACATGTATCTGAAATAACATACATATATCCATATAAAAGTATCTGTAAAATAACACATACATGTATATGAGATAACATACATCTCTGGATATAAAAGTATTTGAAATGACATGTACATATATATAAAATATCCTAGCAACATGAATGAAATAGACCCATGTGTAAACTAACATCAATCACATCCCCCTCTTGATCCTTGACCCCAAAAGGCTCTATGATCTAGATCTGTGCCCTGTATCAAATGAAAGAAATTTGTAAGATTTTAAAATTATACATATTCATGTGTATACATGTATGTATTAAATATCATATGTGTACAATATATATCCATCAAATATATAATAAAAAATACATAACATACATGTGACTCATGTCATGGAGGATCTGTCAAGATCTAAAGATCTCCAAAACACAACAGACTATCACTAAGACCCTATAGAACACACATGTACATGTACACAAGTTAAATTGAATCACTCAAGAATATGTATGTCTAAATTATAGTAACAAATAAATATATAAACATATATAAATTTATAGTAATTACCGTAGCATTATGTAATGCTCTGCCAATCTGACTAATGTCAGAGTCATGTACAAAGTGATCTCTGAATCATGAAACCTAGGTGCTCTAAGGCCAGGTTGTGCAAGAGCAGGAGTAGGAGTAGGAGTAGGAGTAGGTGCTATAGTATCCCAAGTAGGTGTGGGGATAGGTGTTGTGGGGATAGGAGTTGTATGGCCCTCTATAGGAGCAGGTGTTGTAGAATGTGTACAGATATCCTCCTATCCCTGTAAGGTTCATGGTCCTATAGTGCATGACAAAATATGGCTGATATGTCCACCAATGTCATGAAGAGGAATCTACATGACCATCGATAATCCCCGATATGCTCCAAGAAGATCAGATACTAAATAAGATGTCATACAGTGCAATGCAACCATATCTGATATGGCTGAAACCTCTAGTGGCAATGTTAGATCTGCCATCTCATATAGATCATTAGCTCCTATGCTGGAGGATGCACCTATTGAAATAGGACCATGAGATTGTAACATGTATGTGCCACATCTATCTAAAGATATCTCCTGTAACTATGTGACAACTATGGAAATGCTAGAATATATCTAAGTCCTTACTGTATCATCAGGAACACTCAAACCTGCAACAGTCATTTGTGGACCTCTTGGCATGATCAAAAGGTTTGGACCCACCATTGCCCATTTATTAATGGGTGCAGGGGTGTCCGTAGGTCTAAATCTCTCTAACAGTTAGCCTCAACCTTGTCCAACATGACCTGGAAAATCTGTATAGTCAACAACCTAATGTAAATAAAATTCTGCAAACAATTGTTTGTAGAAATAAAGGGGAAACGTATCCTTCTGTGGCCACCTGTGTTGCGCAGCTAACCACCGAGGATATATAAATGGAGCGATGGGATGATCTGTACACTTCATCACTAAATAACCTCTAACCCTTGCCCTATCTATATAAAAGGGAAACATGGTCACCACTGTAGCAGTGGAGATCTGACCATCAATTTGTGAATACTTCACACTGCCAGTGACACTGTGAGAAAGGGAAGAGTAAAATGTCTCAATACTAATATCCTCAAATGGGTTGTACCTAGAGATCATCTCGATCATTTGGCACAACTCATCTCTAATAAAAACAACCTTCTCCCTATTAGGGAGAGTGGTAGAACCTAACAATGCAGAATCAAGATACTTGAGAGCACAAGATAATATAGCAATAGTGTTTGTAAATAAACATTGTCTCTCCTTAGTAGATGATGTCCATCTATGTGCTATGCCTGACTCAGCACTAGGAGCCCCTCCATGAACACTAGCCTCCCATAAGGATGTAGGTGCTCCACCAGTACTAGATGCCATAATGATAAATGCAAAGATCTAGATATCTATAAATGCAGAGTTAAGATATACATACATAAGTACATATAAAATTGAAAGTTAAATTTAATTTAAAATTTATGTATATAAATATGTACAAAGTTTAATGTAAAGTTCAAAATATGCACATGTTATTTAGTACATCTAGCTCATGTATGTGAACAAAAAATATGCATGTATGTTATTTAGTACATCTAGGTTTACTATGTTAATGTTTTTTAAAATGTAACTAATAGGTTTGTAAAATGTAATGTTATTTAGGACATATAGGTTTACTATATGAATATTTTGTAAAATGTAACTAGTAGGTTTGTTGAACTAATGTTTACTATGTTAATGTTTTCTAAAATGTAACTAATAGGTTTGTTGAACATTTTAATGTTTACTATGTTAATGTTTTGTAAAATGTAACTAATAGGTTTGTTAAACATTAATGTTTACTATGTTAATGTTTTCTAAAATGTAACTAATAGGTTTGTTGAACATTAATGTTTACTATGTTAATATTTTGTAAAATGTAACTAATATTTTATTATCAACTACTAAACTCTATGCTAATGCTTTGTAAAATGTTTACTATGTTAATGTTTTGTAAAAGATAACTAATGCTTTATTATCAACTACTAATTTTTTTTTAAAATATAATTAATTTAATTAATAAAACACTTTAAAAAAATTCATTTAATTAATATTATCATGTAATAACAAAAAAATTTTTTTTAAAGAAATTTAAAAAATTCACCTACCTATTACTGCTGAAACACTCTAACTACCTGGTAACCACTACAGTGAAATCAATAGTGTAAATGATTATCAAGAGAAATTTTTGGTTATTTATAAAATCATACGTGTTATGGCCAAAAATACTTTTGACCAAAAGGGTTTCAGCCAGAAACCTCACTGCCACGTCAACGTCGAAAAGTGCCATGTCTGTACGATAAAAAACATTCCAGCCGAAACTATTCTAGCTGAAACTATTTCAACTGAAACCCCTACGGATATCACAAAGGGTGACACAAGTTTGTACTTCCACCCTTTCAAAAGAGACTTGGGAATCCACGTAGCTTTAGTTTTTTCTTTTCCTTTGGATGTTTTAGAATGCTTTTTTTCAATGATGGATTTAGGAACCCATATTTTCTTTGATTTAGCTCTTTGGGTAGTAGACCTTTGTGGTCTCTTGAATAATTATTCTTTCTTTTTATTCACATGTCAATTAGATGGGACATAGTGATATTCATTTTTCAATGGATTCTTGTGTTTATTCTTAAACTGATCATCCAAATTGCTTCTAAAATACTTGGGATTTGTGGATGAATAAGGATTATATGACTAGTTTATATGGATAGATGAATGAGAATTCATCAAGGATGAGTGTCTTTTTTGATCTTGAGGAATGATAGGAGAGCTAAGAGATGAGATAGGAGTAAAAGTAGGATATGAAGAAACATAAGGTCCCAATATAGATGGAAGATTTGAAGGCTTTTTCTTTGATGGATAAGGACCAAAGATAGATGTAGGAGATATGAAGGGATAGTGAATAGGGGTATTAGCATATTTATAGTGAGAAATGTGACCAAGGCCATCAATAGACTCATGAGTATCTTTAATAGGAGAAATACCTTTGATAGGAGTATTTGAAGCTTGAGCATAGTTTTGAAGTGAATATGGAGAACTAGAACAACAAGGAATTCTTTGATCTTGACAAGTTTCTTTGGATAAAATAGGCATATAACTTTGTTCAAAATTTTTAGTAATCTCAAGGGAAATAGTGGAAGTAATGTCTTCATCATACTTAGGAGGTGGATAAGACATAGGATATGGAGGGGTGACATCTTGAAGGAGATGAAGGGATGCTTGATCTTGATCTTTCTTGACATTTTTACTTTTATCTTTTTTCAACTCCTCTTGACATGGAGCCTCTTCTAAGGACAAGGGAGTATATGAGGTTTTCATAATAGGATCTTCAAGGGGTAATGAAGGACTAGGTGAAGTGGGCATAGTAGACATAGCATCACATGAAGGTTGAGGATGTTTAGTCTTAAAAGCATGAAAAAGGTTTTCAACCAAGTGTAGATTAGCTTGGGTTTCTTTAAGAGGTAGTCCTTGAGGATAACTATAGGGAACTACATGAAAAGCATTAGGACCTTTGTTTGATGGAAGAATGTTGGATAGCTTTGAAGTTTTCAGAGATGTATAAGTATTGGAAGAAATGGAGGTATCAAGGAAACCATCACTAGACATAGGTTCATCAACATGATTTTGCTTAAGAGAAGTATCTTTGTTACATAGGTCTTTAGGAATTTCAACATCAATAATTCCGTGATCAATAAGATCTTGAATTATACATTTAAATATAGTACAATCTTTAGTTTTATGATCTTTGCATGTATGGTAGCCATAATATTAATCATCTCTCCACCAATAAGGTTTTATCTCAGGTTCATAAGGTGGAGAATATTTGTATGGTAAAGTAATGATCTCTTTTACAACTAAAGTCTCAAACACCATGTCATATGAAAATCCCAAAGGATTAAAAGTTCTCTCAAACATATAGCTAGGACCATTTTTTTCATTCTCATCTTGATCAAAGATAGGCCAATCAGTAAATATTAACATATTCTCAAAGGATTTATTACTCACTTTCTCTCTCTCAAGAGATCTTTGGTCTATAAGATGAAGACAATTGATGTCTTGGAGTAGAAGATGTAGACCTTGAAAAAGAGAAACTAGCAAGTAAGTCTAGAAACTTTTCAATGACAGAGGAGAACTCATAATCATCTAGACTTGATTGAGGTTTGGTAGGTAAGTCTAGATACTTTTTAATGGCATAGGAGAACTCATAATCATCTAGACTTGACTAAGGTTTGGTAGCATAAGGTTTCAAGCCCATAGTGGTTTTGAAAGCATATAGAAGGAAAGAATCCTTAAGACTCAATTTGATGGATGTGTCACATTTTGTTCAAAGTGGGCAAGGTTCTAAACATTCAAGCACATAAAACACACCAACAACCTATTCAGGTTTCTATAAGGATGCACAGGCTCAACTAGGGGATCTCCTCCATATATGCAAGGTTCATAAGGCCCAAATCCATAAATGAAAGAGAATACTGCCAAACAGCCGAGAGGAAATGGTAACCTAGTCTCCATCTTAACTTCCCAAAGGTATAAATATTTTTGGGGCTTAGCCAAGATTGACAATATTTCTAATTCTAAGAGACCTATCTTTAGATTCAAGTCACGCTATATATACTCCGCTGGAACACAAGAGTTGAGGTCATCTCCTAGAGTGATCACTTCTCTCGACTGGACCCCTAAAAAAAAAAAAATCAAGATCCCTTATTTATGTTCCCCTCAAACTCCTTAACAAGGATGAAAGAAGAAAACATCAATAAGAAAATCTTGAGGATTAAAAGAGAAAATGGGATTTTTAATTTTAAGCTCAAATTCAAATGTGAATTATTCATTTTAAGCCTTTTTTTCAATGTTGGGAAGACACACCAAACAATTTGTCAAAATAAAGAAAATTATTTTACAATGAAAAAGAACAAAATGATCACTTTATATAATTCAAATGAGAAGTGTGGAATGTGTGCACCTTGATTTCACGCTTTCCAAATTTTTCTATTTTTCACTCTTTAGACCTCCAAGTTACCTTTACAAACTTCAATCAAGTACATGAAATCATGAAGAAATAGGAAAATTTATATGAAAATATATTGAACTATTTTATTCAATGAAAAATGACAACTCATATCATGCATTGAACTTTGTACAAATAAAGTGTAATTTAATCATGATTTTTAACCTAGTCAACAAGATTGGACCTATATGCCATGAATTCAGACCCAAAAAACCCTAAATGAAGAAAAGAGGCCTCTGTCTAAAATTAGAGAGCTTTTCAAAAATTTCATAATTTTGAAAATATCTTTTCATTTGTGCCCTAGAGAGCCATTTTGTCAAAATAGACTAGTTTTTGGAAATTGAATTATTGAGCCTTAATATGATCTCTAACATCAACATACAAAGATCCAACCCTATTTAGAATTTAGAGATATTTCCAAAAAAATGTAGACTTTTCCAAAAATCTCTCTAATTTGCACCCTCAAACAAATTTTGATGAAAAATCAAGAAAAAATTATAAAAAATTGAAAATAATTTAGAAAAATCTAAAGAATTCACTAAAGCTTCTCTGAGATGTCTCTAACCTAACAAAACAAATTTAGACCAAAACACTAGTCCATTTGGGAGATATTATTAAACCTTTAAGATCTAGGGTTTTTTGTCTCCAAACAAGTCCGCATAAGGGGGTTTGCTCCAAAAATATCTAAAACTAGCAAATAAAGGTGGGTTGCCCCATGGTGGATGCCAAAGATGTATGCCTAAAATGTGAGCACACTTCTATGAGTCATTATATCCAAGATTTCTCAAGAATGAAGTCTTGAATATTGACTCATAGCTCTCTATTCATGGAGTGCAAGGATTTGTGATGGAGGCCCTTAGTTTGACCTAGTTTGTGCCCATGCAAGTACACCATAAAATGAGAGATTCAAAGATAAAAATATGAATGCAAATGAAGATGTAAACTAATCTAAATGATAACAATGCAAAAAAATGCAAGAAAGGAAATAAAAATGTAATATTAATCTATGAAAATAAATATGGATCTAAGCTAATATGAAAATGCAAGGATGGATCATGATGATGGAAGCAGTGGATGCATGAGAGAAGATAGAAATTCTCCACACACAAATGTAATGCTCAAACTCTTCCAAAAATCACTCTCCAAACCTGCAACATAACAATAGCATAATCGTGGATGTCAAAAATGAGAAGAGGGCTCTCCCTTACAAATAAGAATAGAGGATTAAGATTAAGAGGCAATAAGATTTAATCAAGGGTGGAAATAGAATGATCTGTGTGAGACAAAATTCTACCAATGAGAAAAGAGAAGGAAAATTAAATGGAATCCCACTTAGAAATATGTGCATTTAAGTGTAGAGAAAATAAAAAAGATTTATTTAATTTTTAATTAATTAATTTCCTCTTTTTTCAAGTGGGATTTTATTTATTTAATTAAAAGATGGATTTTCTTTTAATTCAAAGGGGATTTTATTTAATTAAAAGGGAGCAAGTTCTTTTAATAAAAAGAAAATATTTAATTAAATTAAAATAGATAATTAATTAAATGTGGATTAATTATTTAATTAAAAGAGAGGTTTTCTTTTAATTAAATAAGACGTAGGATAAAATGATCAAACCTTTAGGAAATACTAAAATTATTAAATTTATTACAATTTGATCAAAGAAATTGATTTGAATTGATTTAATAAAATATCGAAAACTATTGATTCAAGAAATTTGTTAAATTGAATAATGGGGGCCCATAGTCTAGGTGATCATTTTAGGGTGCATACAATAAGTAAGTTTTTAGATAAAATTGTGATTTTCTACCTTGGTATTTGTGTACTCACAATAAATGATGAGGCCTCTTGCAACATGGCAATATTATTGACACAATGCACATATGTATATTTTATGTTATTCGAACTTAGTTCCCAATTTAACTAAATTTATCCTTATGCATTATACCTCTTTTTTCCTCACATAAGAAAGTGGCCCTACTTCATGGTCTAGGCATCATTCTTTTGCAATTACATAAACTAATTACTAACACTCACTTCACAAGTAAAATAAGGATAACCTCTAAAATTATAGTAAGTTAGAAAATTGGCCTACTTGCTTCAAAATGGATCAAAGATAATAATTTTCTTAGTCTTTTAGCCTATTGCACTTGCACATATTAGAATCATAATTTTAACTTTTGTGTGTGTGTGTGCGCGCGCGTGTGTCTATATATATATATATATATATATATATATATATATATATATATATATATATATATATATATATATATATTAAAATAACATAAATTTGAATGTGGTAATGTCTTATTTAATTTAAAAACATTATATTAAATTGAATGAACATTTTAGATTTATTCATAATTAATAATTTTATAACTCAATATATTCTTATTAATTTTAAAATAGAAAATTAAAGGTATTGTTTAATCTATTAGTATTTCATTACATTTTCAAATTCAATTAATTCTTTATTCTTAAATATTTTTAAAATATTTTAAAAATTTTTAGATTCTACATTTTTTATATTGTCCTCATATATCAATTCATTTTGACAAAATTTCATTCTGCACACTTTGATTACTAATATTTGTGGAAAGTCTATCAATTTTCCAACAAACACAAGTAGTAGATTAGCAAGCAGCACATGATAAGGACAAATCATTTATTTACATGATGTGATTCCTCCATTGAATTTTTTGATTTTCTCCCCACAAAAATAAAATACAAAATGTTAGGAAAATAGCCATGAACCAATAAAAAAATCAAAATTATCATAGCATAATTGAATTTTAAAATTGTTATCTGTGCCCAAAGAGAGTTCAGCGTAAAGTTAATTTGGGGTTGATAATTTAAATGCAAAAACTTAAAATTTCTTTCTCTCCGAAATAAAACTTTCTCTCTCCATCAACTCTAACATTTCTCTCTATGAACTCCAATTTTCTCTCTTTCCATCAGCCATAAAACTTTTTGGAAAGTTAAGGTTAGAAAGTTAGAATTTGAGAGTTAGAGTCAATGCTCAACCTTCCTCACTCTCTTTCCACAAACTCCAACTTTTCTCTCTCCATCAACCTTAACCTTTAAAAAGAAGTTGGATTTTTCTTTTACAACTTGGTTCAAATGTGTTCCCTAACCTTAATTTTTTTCCCTAATCCTAACTTGTCCCTTTTAGAATTTCTAAATTCCAACCAAAGTTCTCACTCAAAGATAAATAATTATCATATCCAAAGATCTAAACAAGAACCAAAGTACATACATGGAGGAAAAGAAAGGAGCATCTCTATATGCATGAAAGTATTTATTGGTCAGAAAAACATGAAAATGTTGAACCTTGAATGCCTGCATAGATGAGAGTTTAGATATTGATGGGTGCTCTCATATGTTCCATGGTATAAATAGAAGACTTCAAAGGATTGTCACCTTACAGAATCCAATGGTTGCAGAATATGTCCAAAATAAATTTTTTAATGGATAAATACAAATGAAGAAGAGTGCCATACCAAATATTCATTAAAACAAAGACATTGTCGATGAAGATATATTCAAGATTGTAGGAGCACGAACTGAGAATGGAGTATCAATTTGAGATATGCTTCCATGATTAGTAATGAAAATGTCAAGGCTCGTGACATACTTTGTTGATACTTTGTTGTTGCCCTCATACATCAATTCATTCTGACAAAATTTTATTCTATTCACTTCAATTATTAATTTTCATGCAAAGTCTATCAATTATCTAGTAAATGTGGGTGGTAGATTAGTAAGTGACAAATGATCAAGATACAACATTTCTTTGCACCATGTGGTTCATCCATTGAATTTTATAATTTTATATCCACAAAAATAAAATAAAATAACTAGGAAAATACCCATGAACCAATAAAAAAATCAAAATTAGTGTAGTATAATTCATTTTTAAAATCTAACTTTAGAATGTTTTGAATGATTGCAAAAAAAATTATTGACGATCGAGGAGGGGGTGTGTAATGGGAAAATTAGTTCCTTGCCTTATATGTAAAGTAGGGACTAAAAAAGAACAACCGCCCCATAATTTTAAAAAAAAAATTAAAAATCAACAATTGAATTATTACTAATGGATAACGGCCAATGCTACAAATTTAGTAAATGCCATATAAATTAGTTATATACGAGGTGAAAGATGCACTTATAAAATTTGGAATTGTAAATTATTTTATAATTAGTTATATAAGGTTGTCATTAATGACAACATATATTAACATATATTCAGATTAAGTGACCAAATCATGAAGATGAAGTTTTAATAAAAGGACTTGGAAAATTGTCTAAGTATTAGAGAGTTTATGTGTCAACACAAGAACTATTTTGATTGATGTAATTAAGAGAGGAAATATTTGCATATGCACACTTTAGGATAGATAGAATGGAGTATGAGGATTCCACATTTGAGTGTGTGAGGTTGTACAGATAGTACTGACAAAGATAATAATAATTTTTTAATTACGCTGTTGAACAAATAGGACATGGTAAAGATAAGGGATTGGATATTTTAAGTTAAGGATTTTTTTAATCAAAATAATTACTTGACTAATTAGGGATGGCATCCTAGATGTTAGCTAAGTGAGAAAAAGGTAGTTTTGTATTTTGGACATGTGCAAAGACACGAAAGCTGACAAAACATAACAACTTGATATAAATGATAGAACTTTAGATGCGATATTTTTTGATGTCTATGACATTGAAATGCAGTTGTTTTGAGATGCAAATTTTGATGTTAGATCAGAGAAATACAAATGTATGGTCAATTTTGTAAAGAGAAGTGAAGGCAAATCAAACATTGAAGATATTAGCAACAATAAGAGGTTTTGTATCTATTTCTTGTACTAAAGAAACATCATTGTATATTACATGTTTGGCTAGTGGGTTCATCTTGCATTCTTTCTATAATTATAATAAACTCTTAATATGGTTGAGGCTTCTAACAAGAATTGAGATACTATATAGATGTAATAGACTCCTAACAGGGTCATTATCTTTCACAAGATGTTTTTTATTAGGTAGGGACTAAAAAAGAACAATCGCCCCATAATTTAAAAAGAAAAATTAAAAATCAACAATTGAATTATTACTAATGGATACCAGCCAATGCTGCAAATTTAGTAAATGCCATATAAATTAGTTATATACGAGGTGAAAGATGCACTTATAAAATTTGGAATTGTAAATTATTTTATAATTAGTTATATAAGGTTGTCATTTATGACAACATATATTAACATATATTCAGATTAAGTGACCAAATCATGAAGATGAAGTTTTAATAAAAGGACTTGGAAAATTGTCTAAGTATTAGAGAGTTTATGTGTCAACACAAGAACTATTTTGATTGATGTAATTAAGAGAGGAAATATTTGCATATGCACACTTTAGGATAGATAGAATGGAGTATGAGGATTCCACATTTGAGTGTGTGAGGTTGTACAAACAGTACTGACAAAGATAATAATAATTTTTTAATTACGCTATTGAACAAATAGGACATGGTAAAGATAAGGGATTGGATATTTTAAGTTAAGGATTTTTTTAATCAAAATAATTACTTGACTAATTAGGGATGGCATCCTAGATGTTAGCTAAGTGAGAAAAAAGTAGTTTTGTATTTTGGACATGTGCAAAGACATGAAAGCTGACAAAACATAACAACTTGATATAAATGATAGAACTTTAGATGCGATATTTTTTGATGTCTATGACATTGAAATGCAGTTGTTTTGAGATGCAAATTTTGATGTTAGATCAGAGAAATACAAATGTATGGTCAATTTTGTAAAGAGAAGTGAAGGCAAATCAAACATTGAAGATATTAGCAACAATAAGAGGTTTTGTATCTATTTCTTGTACTAAAGAAACATCATTGTATATTACATGTTTGGCTAGTGGGTTCATCTTGCATTCTTTCTATAATTATAATAAACTCTTAATATGGTTGAGGCTTCTAACAAGAACTGAGCTACTATATAGATGTAATAGACTCCTAACAGGGTCATTATCTTTCACAAGATGTTTTTTATTAGTGAATCATTTTATGGTCACCACCCCCACTGAGATTTTATCTTGGCTAGGGTTTTCTTAGTTATAAAAATATGGTGTTATGTGTTGAGTTACTTTATCGTAGCAATTTAGCTTAATCAATTTACTTTCATATGCAAGTTATAAGATTGTTAATGATATCCATAATTAAGCAAAATTTTGTGAAATACTAATTCACCCAACACCACCCCCCCTCCTCCCTTTTAGCATTTCCTATTCCTTACACTATATCAAGAAGTTGAGCATTTGTGGGACCTCAAGAATGTCACTCATTTGCATATATTTTTTTACAAGTTGGACATTATATTTAAACTATATGTAAAACCTTAATACAAGATGGAATTTCTTCATAATTTTTATGTAATTTTGATTATATTTTTTCAGAATTTTTGTTCTATACATGACTAGAGGTTTTTTCTCTCTATTCTTTCCTACAAGTGTCTACATCGAACAAAGTCTCAATTTACTTTTTTTTTCAATAAAAATAAATACTTTTTTGGATTTGGCCTATTATCCATGAAAATAGAATTATGATATTATTTTCATTATTTCAATTGTATAAATTTATAATTTGATATTATTAAAAATATTTAACATATTTGTTAATAATATAGTATTTATATTTCATGTTGTTTAAAATATATATTTTTAAATTTATACCATGAATTCATAATTATAGTTTATATTATTGTTGCTAAAGTCTTAATATATATATAAAGTTAAAAATTAATAAATTTTAGAAAAATTAAAATTACATTTATTTTAAGATTAACATAATTATTATTTCTAAAATTAAAGACAAGTAGTTGTCATTAATCACATTTAGTGTTACACAATATCCTTCTACTAAACATATAAATTTAAAATTTAAAATTTAAATTATAATTGTTCATAAAATTAAAAGAATGTTTTCATCATAAATGACATTTATTGTAATATGATATAGTCTTAGTAAACATAGAATTTTAAAAAGCCTACATTAAATTAAAATAACATTAAAATTATATATATATATATATATATATATATATAGCAAATGTCATCTGGCTACAAAATTAATTATTTAATAAAACATAAATTTGTATGTGGTATTGTCTAATCTATTAGTATTTCATTACATTTTCAAATTCAATTAATTCTTTATTCTTAAATATTTTTAAAATCTTTTTAAAATTTTATTTTTTTAGATTCTACAATTTTTTATATTGTCCTCACGTATCAATTCATTTTGACAAAATTTCATTCCGCACACTTCGCTTACTAATATTTGTGGAAAGTCTATCAATTGTCCAATAGACACAAGTGGTAGATTAGCAAGCAACACATGATAAGGACAAAGCATTTATTTACACGATGTGATTCCTCCATTGAATTTTCTGATTTTCTACTCACAAAAATAAAATACAAAATGTTAGGAAAATAGCCATGAACCGATCAAAAAATCAAAATTATAATAGCATAATTGAATTTTAAAATTGTTATTTGTACCCAAAGAGAGTTCAGTGTATAGTTAATTTGGGATTGATAATTTAAATGTAAACACTTAAAATTTCTCTCTCCAAATTAAAACTCTCTCTCTCCATCAACTCTAACATTTCTCTCTATGAACTCCAATTTACTCTCTTTCCATCAACCATAAAACTTTTTGGAAAGTTAAGGTTAGAAAGTTAGAACTTGAGAGTTAGAGTCAATGCTTGACCTTCCTCACTCTCGAACTTTTCTCTCTCCATCAACCTTAAGCTTAGAAAGAAGTTGGAGTTTGCTTTTACAACTTGGTTCAAATGTGTTCCCTAACCTTAACTTTTTCCCCTAATCCTAGCCTATCCCTTTTAGAATTTCTAAATTCCAACCAAAATTCTCACTCAGAGATAAATAACTATCATATCCAAAGATCTAAACAAGAACCAAAGTACATACATGGAGGAAAAGAAAGGAGCATCTCTAAATGCATGAAAGTAGTTATTGGTCACAAACACATGAAAATGTTGAACCTTGAATGCCTGCACAGATGAGAGTTCAGATATTGATGGGTGCTCTCATATGTTCCATGGTATAAATAGAAGACTTCAAAGGATTGTCACCTTACAGAATCCAATGGTTGCAGAATATGTGCAAAATAAAATTGTTAATGGAGAAATACAGATGAAGAAGAGCGACGTACCAAATATTCATTAAAACAAAGACATTGTCGATGAAGATATATTCAAGATTGTAGAATAACGAACTGAGAATGGAGTATCGATTTGAGATATGCTTCCATGATTAGTAATGAAAATGTCAAGGCTCGTGACATATTTTGTTGATAATGTTCCGCGCATACTTGCAAAGAATGAAGCACGAGATTGACAGAGGCAAAGGCAACCAGCGGGTGTAATGTCTAACTAAATGCCTTTCAATCCATAATCTGAGCTCGAGAAAGATTTGATAGTTTATTGCAAAGAAGATATATGAGGAATCGTACATCATATGCAGGAGAAATATTGAATGCATTTGTACTCTGAGTAATAAGCACGCAAGTTCTTTGGAAACATTGAAAATGAATTCAATTTAGAGGTGTCTAATCATATGCCTTGGTTTAAATCCACATTTAGTAGTTGGAATATGCACAAGCATATATGTGGACCCCAATATGTTTGGTCAAATGACAGTTGATGGAAAGTATGATACAGTCATAGAACATGAAAGTTGTTCAAAGCCCACGACCTCCATAAATTGTAGAGTGTCGAGCCATATACAAAACGCCTCATATGTGCAAATAGATATCTCAAGGTAAATGCAGGTTTTTGTAGATGAAACTAGTGAGGGGAACATTGCACACGGTGTGTCTTTCACAATGCCCGCGACACATTACATATTTGTGGGAGATTGATACAACAAACTGAAGTTGGTATTCTGCGTGAGTTAAGAAGATGTCTTAAATATTAAGATGACAAGGATGACAAAGCGTATAAACTGTTTGACAAAATTACACATGAAGATGTGATCACAATAATTGCAAAATATGTATGCACTTGGCAAAATGGGCACACCTACAAATATAAAAATGGGTTTTTATGAAGTTTGATGTCAACTTTCATCTTCCTAAGCTACAACTCGCTCCAATACAAGTGGGGGTGGAGTAGAGGGGTTTGATGGCATTGATAAATCACCGACGCCTACAAACTGTTTGATAAAATGTTTCAAATAAACATTTGATCCTACGCACAAAATGGAGTTTTTGATAGTGTTTTATGATTGCCTCAAGAAAATGGAATTGATAGTTTGAAAATATAAAGTCAATGTTTTTGATAGTGTTTTATGATTGCCTCAAGGAAATGGAATTGATAGTTTGAAAATATAAAGTCAAGATAACATTGAATTCATACCTAACATTGCACGAGGACAAAAAGTTTTGTGAGCAATACAATGAAGTATGAATTCCAAGGCAAAGAGCCTCATGCAATATTCACAAGCACTCTTCTTGAGATATCAAATACGAAAAATGGGACATATTGATATTGTAGATTTTTGGTAGATAGTGAGCAGAGAGGATAGATCTCCTTTGGCAAAACATTGGATAGTGGACTAGTCCATATATGAGGACATCAACTCACAGTTCAGTCTATTGACTAGGTTTTGAAATGTATCAAAGCATATGATTAGACTTCTAGAGACATTAAAACTTCAGGGGTGTTAATGTCATAGCAAGATTGAACCTGGTATCTATTGTCATTTGATTCAGATTGCCAATGAGGGAAGAATTCATTGAGATCTCTAGAGAAGGCGCTCAAGGATATTTCCATTAGAATAAAAAGAAGTGTTTGAATATTATTGCTAAAATTTGGTTGGATTAACCCAGGAAAGGACAATCACAGTTACCAAGGGCTCTTCATAGAACACTTTTTAATGAAGACATTTTAGATATGATCATTTTTCTTAGTAGAGTAATTAGGAATGAGATAGTCGAGGAATTTCATGATTGGATGTTCTTGTCAATCAATACTAGTGCCACTGGAAAATAATTTTTTTATTGGGGAGAAATCATTACTGACACCCTTCATCATCAGTTGACTAAATTGGATTCTACATGTCCTCATACCTTATGTTGGAATTGCTAGTGTGAAGTCATGGTCCAGTCTCAATCAATATGGGGAATACAATGTAGCTATACAAATGCATAAATACTACCCCTAGGTGCAATTAAAACAAAGCAATGCACACTTCCCCAAAGTAAATGATGTTTTTTCTATGCTCATGACTAGGGAACTACATGGGGATATAGGGATCTAAATTTTTCCTAAAGAACCTGGTCTCATTAGCACTTATGGGAGCTTCTTCATACAATATGCTCATTTCACATACATTCACATTAGAGGTTTCGAATATTTCCCTCTTATGATTCCTCACTTTTTAGATGACAATTTGGTACTTTCTAAAGTTTGTAGGCAAATTAGTCAAGTTAATAAGAAGTGCAAGAACAAAATATCCATTCCTTTTCCAGTTGGGATCAAAAACTACAATTGTCTTTCTTCCTTAGATGCCCAAAATATTGAGAGATCTATGGTGAGGATAACTTTTTACTCATTTCAAAGTCATTTCCCATTTGATGGCAGTAGGTAGGTTAAAAATAACCTAACACTAGGACTTGGCTATCTTCATTTTCCTACAATGGAAGACTACTTGGCCAAAAATAATAGTTCATAAGAAGGTACATCTAGTTCAACTATTCAATTTTGTTTGCCTACTATTTCTAGTTCTTTACATGGAACACAATGTGGAGATGATGGTGAAGATCCAGATAGAAGAATTGACCTATTTTCTGTATGTGAGATCAACGTAGTCTCAAGAAAGAAAAGGTCAAAACCCAAAGAGAAGATTTAAAATCTGATCTAGAAAATGATAGATGAAGCTCCCAAGATAAACACCTTACCATCATCATTCATAGATGAAATGATTCAATCCATAACATCTTCTACATGCTCTTTGTCTCCTAAAGGCATTGAACAGACTTAAGAAGTGCCAGTTATAGAGAACACAAATAACTAGAATTTCTCACCTACAATCCTACTAGTTCCTTTAGTGATTGATTTATCTACCACTATCTCAACATCTTGGCTACAACAATGTTTGGAGAGAAAGAAGAAAAGAGTGATCCATTTGGAGGAAAAAAATCTACATGTCAAGGCTGATCTAGTACATAAAAGTGTGAAGGTAAAGAAGACTAGAATAGATTCTAGACTAGCGGTCAATCCTATTTAGGGAACCTATTTGTTGAGATTGCACAACCTATCATCAAGAAGAAAATAGATGAGGTGAATGAGGCTGATAGTAATATAACTCAAGTGGATTTGGGTCCAACTACTAGTGAAGGTAGGGAACTTAATTTCCAAGTGTTAGTTGCTATCCTAATCAAACAGTCAAAAAGTGAGAAGCAAGCTAAGAATCAGCTCAAGCATCAAGTTTGGGCTCTTTCTTCATGTATTCGACCGATGGTGGGTGATTCATTCCCAAATCCTAGTGCTTCTACAAAAATAATGGAAGATCCTAAAGAGATTCAAAACATAGGAGAGTGCTAGACATACAATAAGATGGTGAAGGCATGGATAAAATACATGAAGGAGAAAGTCTCAAGCCTATTTCAAGAGGTAAAGATCACATGTACATTATGGAAAATAGCATACTTCAAAGCATTCAAAAGGAGCTGGCAACTCTTAAGGAAAAATAATAATTCTGGAGAGAAATTGATGGTAGTTTAATAGAGATTAAAGGAATGGACAATGATATAGTCAAATCTTTGAAATTAGTCACAAATGGAGAAGAAGAGAAAATTGACATATGGGTAGGGAACATCAAATGGAATTATGACAACATAAATCAACAATTGGACAAAGAAGATAAGTTCATAAATTCTTGCAAACAATTGTGAAGAAAAGCCTTGGGGAATATACCAACAATTGTGGGAGGTATTCCTATCAACAAATATACTTAGGATCTAGATATATCTTCCATTTTGGAATGCATAGAATTAAAGATTAGCACTGAACTTGGTAGTAGATAGTGTTGGATGCGGACACCATGATGAGATTGAGCACTCTGTTGGTGGTACTAGACTCTTGGATTTAAAACTTGCCAGTTTACATCCTAGAGTTGGATGAAATTAGGGAGAGCCATGATCTATGTAAGCTGAAAATGCAGAGTGTGGTCAACATAAAAAACAAAGCTTTGGCACATAAAATTAGATAATGCAAGGCCTCACCCCGACCCATCATAGCTTAGCTGATACACTTATTTTTTGATACATTATGATTCAATACTTTGATCTACATTATATTCTATGGATTAGACCTTTATCATTATTTTTATGCCATGTGATGGCTACTTCAGTATGTTGTGATAATGATGTTATGATTCAATACATAGGTATATGCATGAAATATGATGATTATTTCTATATTTTAATTTGAATTGATGAATATATTATGATTATTTCAATTATGAAATCAATTATGTTTATCAGGTGTAGAAATGGAAAATTTATAAAGATGAGAATATATAATTTTCAATCAATTGATTATACAATTTGATCTATATATACATGTGATTTTATTGAGTTACAGATGTTCAAATTGAGTGTACATAATTTTATTGTTAATTAAAAAGATTTAAAGAAAAGTATGTTGTAGTGTCTCTCATGTTTGCACTTTGTACTTTGTTTATTTTGATTTGAGAGATACTTGATACTCTTATTATTTGTACTTTGAGATGATCTTAGGGTTGGATGTTATACTTTAATTTTAGTACCATAGATACTTTGTTGCTATGATGTTCAGTGTATCATATTTGCATGTTGATTCCATTTTGAGATAATAGTAGGTCTATGATGATATCTAGTTATCTAGTATTTGAACATATGTCCAACTTTTTTATATGATGGATTATATGCTATGGATATTTACTTCATTCTATCTCATTATGCATTGTGTGAATGTGAGTAATGTAAATGGGCTATTTAAGTACTATTGAATATATGGTTAAATTAGTTATTTAATGCATTTATTGCTTTGGCTATGTTATTATATGAAATTGCACTTGATTGTGTGTTTTAGTGCGCAGGATTTATATCCTTGGCAATGGCACATGTAGTTAGTGATTCAACTATTCATATTTTACCAATGTTGTCCCTATATGGTCGATGTATCCTTAATTAATTGTTTACACTAAACCTTTTAGTGATTATTAAATTCAAACTCATTTGCATTATGTGATTAGACCAGTGAGTGTGTCTATGTATTTAGAGGTTCACTTTGTCACGAAAGTTGTTACAGAAATTTATATGATTTTGGGGTTTTAGGCTTCAAATTTTATTGAATTTAATTTCTAGCAGCTTTTCCATAGATGAATTCCTATTTCTAAGAATATCTTGTTTTCATTTGGGTCAATTCAAAGTCTAGCTAGTCTAATTGGCTATTTTTCCTAGTCAATTATTCACTCGAAAAATGAATAAGTATGAAAAGAGGAATTTAATTCCTCACTTCTCACTTTTGTAATTTGGAATTTGAGAGCTTTTTCTAAAAGATTGGTTTTCTATATGTTGTGGGAGCTACAGGCGTGGGATCTTCATGAGGAAAAACTCATTAGATCTAGCTCAGGGAGACCTTACTTTGCCATCATTTTTGGCTGTATCTGCTGGTTATTAATTTTACCTAGTTGTTTTCCATTTTAGCCCATTTGGCTGTCAGGTAGGGCTCTCCTATTTTCTTGTTTCAGCTTGGTTTCTATATCTATTTTTGGTAGTTGTTTGTTTGAAGGCTGAGAACTATTGTTCCCCTCCATTTTTGTTTACTAGTTCTACCCAGTTGGTCAGGTATGAACATTTTCCTATTTTTGGGATGAGGAATTGGGGTTTCACACCATTATGCTAGCCATTTTTGCATATGGTGTCCGGTCCCAAATTTTATTGAATTTTTGAGGCTTTTATGCTCTATGACCAAATGAGTTTTAATTTTAAAGTTTTCCAATTTTTGGATTTTTAACCTCATTTTGTGTGCCAACTTATTTTTCAAGTTTTCTTAGCATAATGTTGGTTGTGGATCGGGATCATCCATTTGGATGCCAATCATACCATTATTACACTTTTATATTGCATAGGGATGCATGATGCATCTGTTCTCCCAAGCTATTTTGATTGAGTGTTATTTTTCTTGTGTTCTCATCCAATCCTTGTGTTATGATCTTTGTGATGGTGATGCGCCACACACAAGTATGTGTGTGTACATATATCAGGTGACTTGTGAGGCCTGATCTCCCATGGTACTTCTAAGAGTTATGATCATTAGGGTTGGGTTGGAATATGCATGTCTACGGGTACTCATCTTTGGATGAGTATGGGTGGGGTAGGGTAGCATATAGAGGGGGCTTCTATCTTGTAGCTTGGTGATCATTGTGCCTAGAGGGTTAGCAAAGGAAGTTTTAATTAAGTGATAACTAAATAAAACACAAGGTGATAATAAAAATTAAGATAATAATCTGTGCTAGAGTCTTTCCATTAAGGGAGTTGAATCTGCATGACCCAAGCTTGGGCTTTTGGATGCCATGTGACTCTTCATGATGTTAGCCCCTACATAGTATCCCATTGAGTGTCTGACTAGGACCTATAGTTTAAGCATTATCTATGTCCTTGGTTTCAGTCATCATACTATCTGGCATAAGTGTTAGCTATGGACTTTTTCTTTATGTGTGTTTGTGGTTGGATCATTATTTACATCAGCATGGCAAGAGTGGACCTATGGGTTCCAAGTGATTGTGAGGCGTAGCTACCTTCACCACTACTAGGGACTAGTGTACATAGATGCTTATTTATTCTAGTATGACCATTGCTTGTGTTTCACATAGTACTTTGGGTTCTAGAGTATATTATCTTCTGATTTATGCTTTCATTGGAATACTTGGATATCATGTTAGATGGTGTTAGTTTAATTGACAAATTCTTGTATTATGATATTTAGCATATGTTAGATGATGAATTTGATTTGTAGAATTATCTTATACTTTACTTTTAACATGTTAGATTTCCTTATACTTATGTTGTAGCATGTTTTAGTAGTGACATCCTAATAAGAAAGCTTCGACGATCTGGTTAGTAGTTTGGGATATTATGCACAGGGGATGGCTAGGAACTTTGAGGTTTCATGATGCTATTATGATTAGGAGGAATCATGCACTTATCTTATTATTTTGGTTCATTGTGATATTGCTTCCAATTATTTTCTTTCACTCCTATGTTATATGGTTAGATGCAATTTTGTCTAGCAGTCATTGTATCGAGTGCCTTTTCCTCAACTGTGGATCCGATATACCTTGGTGTGGAGGGTTTAAGTTCTTGTTTTATCCTTTGATTTATCCTTGGATCATTTCTTGTTGTTCCTAAGTGACCATGCTTCAACATTGGGTGATACTTTAAAGTATTGCATGCCCAAAGGAGAAATATTATGCAACCCCTGATTGTATCGTACACCTTCTAAAGAAATGTCACACGATACTGGAAAGAATCACATGCACATTGGAGAAAGGTCATATGATACTTGTGAAGTATTGCATGCCTTCTTAAGATGTGTCACTCAAACCCTGAATGTATCACATCCCTTCATTAGAAAGTTCATATGACATTAGAAAGTATCATAGTGTTGTATTAAAGTATTGCCTAAGTTTTGGAAAATCCTGTCCGGGAGGACAACGCAAACTTTTTGGTTTGACTGAAAGTTTTTTAGAGGTGTTTTGGATACCCTTTATGGTGTTCTCAGATACCTTGGAATTCCATCTTGAATTTAGAATGTTTTCAGGTTCGAAGTATTTTGTGTCCTTCTGTGGTTAATGGTTTTGGTTAGTAGTGGCATTTGGAGATCCACTGGTGTTCAAATATTTTGTAAGTCTTCCATTGTGATCTTTGTGATCCTCATATGTTTATGTCATGCATCCATACTTGTTTAAAAAAAGTTTATCTTGACTTATATTTATCCTTGTTTCCAAGGATCTCTAGGTGGGGCATTACATATGTTATATTTAACAAACTAAAAATAGTTATTTTGATAAAATTGTATTAAAATAAATGACAATAGCATTAAAAAAATGGCAAACTTATAATTCATTTAGTGAACAATTCATAATGGTTAATCAATAAAGTACATTATGACAAGTATTAATAATGATAAATAAAGTGCAAAAATCAAAATAATGTAGGGGAAAGGATCTAGTAGTTGAGCATGTTCTAGTATCTATTATAACACTCTATGGTTTAAAGTCAAGTAGTTTTGTCAATATTGCACCAACACTTATCACTCTAAAGTTGTTAGTGTTGGTAGGAACTATTTATGATTAAATGAATTGTATTCTTTCTCTAAAAATGAAATCAATCATGTGATACTACACCAACAAAACATATACAAGTATCATTTTAAAAAAATTAGATATGTGGACATAAACTATATTAATATGAGGATGAAACCTTAAATTGTTAATTGAAGAGTGTCAAATAAGATGAAATATTAAATTAGAAGTGATTTAATTTCCATATAGAAGCCTAAAATTAAATTCTATGTCCATCATCGTGACTCAATTTTTTTCTGGTCAACTCAGGAATGACACTATAACAGTGGATTCCACTGTACAGATTACATGTGCTAGTTACAAACTACTGAACACTAATACCAAATATATACTGGTGATGAAAGAGATCATCTTGGCATTGACTAGACGGTATAGTAAATGTAGCCCACTTAAAGAATCCAGTGTTTAGAAGATGTTTATATGCTACCTCATTGGGATGTAACCATGTCCATTGAGGCATCCATACCCAAAGCTATTGATTTTTCTCTCTTTAAATTGTTTAACATAAACATTGTCAAGTAAGGAATAGAAAGAAACTATTGCATTATTTAAGGTAGAGCAGTCGAGTATAGCGGATTTCTCACTTTGAAGTCCTCCTAGAAGGGCGGTGTGAAAATCATTGTTGCAAGGACTGACAGATTTACCAGTTGATATCTGTAAAATAACTGGAAAGATACCTTTTTGAACAATTATACTCTGAAATCAACAAAAAATTATGCTCTATCAGTCACGCAGTTTTTTGTACATCAATCTTGAAAAGGGAACACAATCTCAAAAGGTGCAAAGTTATAAATTCAACCTGAGGATAGCAAAGTTATACATGAGATTTTACATCCTAATTGGTGTGAAACATAAAGAACATGAAGTTTCCTGTTGTATTTCTGGTTAAATCATCGAGGGGCAGGTCCTCACAGTGCGTTAGAAGAGCGAAAGGCACTTGTCTCCTTCAAGTCCCACATCACCGACGACACCTCCCGCCGTCTACTTTCCTGGAATACTTCTAATTGCTGCATTTAGCCCCGGGTCAGCTCCGTCTGCTGGGAATGATCTCCACCATCTCCGTCTTGTGGGACACGTAAATGATGGGCACCATGTCAGAGTCTCTGGGCGATCTGAAGCACCTCCAAGCGTTAGACCCTAGTCAGTTGAAGGACCTCTCCGGTCCCATTCCAACCTCCGTTGGAAACCTGCGGTAGCATCGAGAGCTGCAGCTGCAAGAAAGCAAATTAACCGTTCCCATTCCTGACTACATCACCGGCCTCACAAATCTTAGATTCCTCACTCTCGGCGGCAACTCTCTCTCTAATTCGATTCCTCCCGCCATCAGAAATCTCAACTGGTTAGAGGAGCTCTTCATGAGGAGTAATCTTCTGACGGGTTCGATTCCAGATTCCATCAGAAATCTCTCCAAGTTGTCCATCCTTGCAGTCAGTGTCAACCGACACACTGGCAGCATACTAGCAACCGTTGGTGGCCTCTCTTGGCAGAGACAAGGTCGCTTGTCTCTGGAGCCACATGCCCACTTACCTATCTGAAACACATAAACTCAGCAGGTGAGTTTGAAATCCAGAAAAGAGAGGGAAAATTTTTAATGCAAGAAAAAGGAGTTGAAGGCTCATTTATTTGATGAGCAAGTAATCATCAGATCAGAGGAAGTGCAGAAGAAAGTACAGAAAGTTTAGAGAGCAGAAGGAATAGGAAGAAGACAAGTTGCAGCAACACAGTCTTTGTTCTGCTTGTTCTTTGTGAGTTCATTTTTTTTTTTTTTGGTCCTGTGAAGTAGTGATTGTTCTGGGATTTAGTGTATGCAGTCTTGTAGTGCCACAAGTTTGTATTTCAAGTAGAAGTTGTAGGTTAAAGTATTTTGGTTCTAGTTGAAGTCCTATGCTCCTAGATTTGTATTTTATTAAACTAGTTTACAAATAGAAAGAAAGCAAGCAGATATACTAACCGATCTAGTAGTTTTGGCTCTTTGTTATCTCATTACTATTTACTATGCATGTTGCATTAAGTATTTGAGAAGATTAGAGTTACAAGTTCTCTATCTTTAATCTTGTGTTTTAATGGTGGAAAAGATCAGACTGCAAGTTTGTTATTAACTTGCTTGGTTGCTTTGTTAACTGAGTCCTCCTAGTGTTATCTTGGTCAGCGCCTATATTGAGTCTACCAAGTTATAGTTGAGTGTACTGAGTTTCCATCTTGTGCCTATCAAGCTCACTTGGTTCCTTCGTCAACTGGTTTCACTAGATCATAGTGTTGTGTTGAGTTTGCTGAGATCCACCTTCCTTTGGTGACTGAGTTCACTCAGGTCCCATTGTTACTCTATAGAGTAATATCTAGGATTCATTCTTATGTTGACAACAATAAAAGTGATGAACTAACCTTTCAATATTTTTTATTTTATTAAATTATCATCATATGTGCAGAAACTCCAAATTGTAAGCTAAGCACCATCATCATTTTCTTCCGCCATGAATTGGTAAACACAAAAAGTGAAACAATTATTATGGCCTTCATGTCAATAAAAAAAGCAGAAAAACTAGATCGCATAAAAATTTCTCAAATCTATTATTTTCTTCAAGGCCTAATGATTCTTCTTACAAGGGCTGCCAATATTACAAAAATTTCTCAAATTTTAGTACAAGGATTTGTAGATTTTCTCCATACTACCTCACAAACATTTTAGTTTCTATTCAATGAAGTTGTTAAACTATGTAAGAGTAATTGTCTTTTTGGTCATAAATGCTATAATAATAGTCCTTCAAGCAATATGATAATTCGTTACAATTTAATATTTCCCAAATATTTTTGAATTTTTGTCTTTCCTTGGTATATCCTTTTTGGTGTGTTGATTTTGTTTCATAATTAATTAAATAAATAAATAATTTATTCAATCCCCTCTATTTTTTCAATATCTTAGTAGTTTTAAAATGAACATGGCTTTGTAGTACTTTTATTCATACATGCATTTCATAAAATATGAGCTTAACGGAAATTCTCTTTAAGCTATTTTTTATAAAGCAACAGATCATTTTCCATTTCTTTTTATATGAGTTTGATGGATCTCTATGGAAGCAAAAAAAAAAAAAAAAAAATTCCTTTTCCTTTTTGAGCTATAGTTTTGCAGACTATAATATTAAGATAAAAGGGGACAAGTTACAACATAGACATCATAAATATGTGTTGCATTCACTTAGAAGAGTTCCTTTCTCATTTATTTTTCAATGTATGTATTTTTTGTGCATATGTGGACATTGTTCATTTTGTGGTTCAAGCAAGTGTAATTATTGGCCTTTGGAATATATATTAGTTTAATCTTGGCTTTCTAAATCACATTTTCCTTTGTGTTATTTCTCATCTTGAATAACAAATAAGGTTTATCTAATGGTTTCTTGATTGGGTGGCTTGGGAGCAAGAGTCATCTTGATTATTTTGGAGACTCAAGCAGGAAGTTGTAGAATTTTGTCAATGAGGTTTTGCCTTAGTAGCTAGAAGAGCAAACATGGAAGCCAATACTTGCTAGGTGATGCTAGACTAAGTCGACTTAAATTTATGTATAGGGTCAAGCCAACTTGATGTTTTTGTTAGTTTGGTTAAGTCTTGGGCCTAGCCAACACTGCCTTGTTGATTGAGCCAAGTAAAATAGGATCTAGAGTTGGGATTCTTTTTGGGTCACACCTTGGAGAATGCATTGGGTGGCTGACTTCATTGTGTTGTTTCACATTTGGCATTGTTACGAGGCTGAATTCAAGGAGACCATTGGAGAAATTTATTTTGTTTTTCCCAAACTTTGTACCTGAATAGTTGGATGAAAATGGTGGTTGGATTTAAAGAATCTGAAAGTAAAATGATTAAAACTTAGGAAGTAGATAGGGAAAATTTTGAGGATGAAATAATTTCCCTTTGTTGCCTCTATATGGTTCTCTATCTCTACATTTTGATTTAGTTAAGGATCTTTCAAAAAAACTATCTAGTAGTCCTAATTATACTTTACTATAATGTTGCATTCAAACCTTTATAGTTTTTAATTATTGGTTTAAACATGATTAATAACATTATTTATTTTCTTAAGAAATGAAATCCTGTGATATAATTATTATTTTATCAACAAAATTCCTATAATAATCCCTATTTGTCAAAACTCGTTAGCATTAACATTTCCATTATGTTATTTCCTTTAATTTTAAATCCTAACTTCTTTAGCTAAAGAGTGTGAATTATTCTATACTAGCTTCATGTTTATGTGCATATGGGATGCTATGATTACTTGACATTATTTTGATCATTAGTATCATAATTGATAGATATTAGATACTACATTGTTCTATTTGATCATATCTACATGATGATGCTAGTGATTTGACATGATGTCTTATGATGATATTTGGTTGCTTTGTATTCTTGCAAACAACTTTTATTATGATGAAAATGAGTGATTTGAATAGATCAATCTAATGAAATTAATTAAATGATTATTTATGAGACTTTTTACATTGTTCCTTCAACTATATTATTATTGTGCATCTATGTATGATTGTGTTGTTTATTGTACATGAATTATATCCTTGGTAGTGGCATGTCAAGCTAGTTGTTTAGTTGTTCATACCTAGCAAATGTCATCTTGGTATGGGTGACGTATCCCACTTAAAATAATAATGCTACTAGTTAATTGGTAAACACAAATTCATTATGCATTTGTCACTAGACCAATGAAGTGTTTGTGCATTTAGGAATCTATTATGGTCATGAAAGTTGCTAAATATTCTGATTTAATTATTTTAAGAGAATTTTATAATCTATTTAAATTTATTTTATAATACTAACAAATTTTCTATAGTTAAATTTCATTTAATTAGAATTACTTGATTGATCTATGAAAAAAAGGGATTTAGTTTATTTACATTATTTATTTTTCCCTTTATATGTCACTTTGTTTAAAACTACATATATGACCCAAAAGTGAAATAAGATTTCACTTCTCACATTTGAAATAGGAATTTTTTAGCAAAATCCTCAAAACCCTTTGTGAGCATTTGAGATATTCCAAAACCCTTTGTGAGCATTGGAGATATTCCTTCATTGTTGGAGCTATGCTGGTGGGATCCACATGAGAGTAGGCTCATTGGGTTTGGAGTTGAAAATCCCCCCTTTATCGAGTGTTTCATTGATATTGGTGCATCCATTATTTTGTGGCACTTGTTCCCATGTTAGCACATTTTGTTGTGAGGTAGGGCTTCTCTATTTTAATAGGTTTGGCTTGTTTTAGCTTTTGTTCTCAATTGTTTTATAGTTGGAGATTGAGAACTACAATTACCCTCCATCTTTCATATGTTTATTTGGCCTAGTTGGGCATGTGTGAATAAATTGGGGGTTTCAAATTTGAAATTTAGAAGTTTTGATCCATTATGCTAGTTATTTTTTCCTACAAGCTTAGAATTCAAATTTTATTTGATTTTGGGGAGTTTAGAAACCAATTGGATAATGGGTGTTAATTTTGTCAATCTTTTACAACATTGAATTTTGACCAATTTTTACATCATCTTGTTTTGTGTGCCACTCACTTTCTTTGATATTACTTGGCACTAATTTTGGTTTTGGATTCATATTGGATGCTAGGTTTCCAATCCAACCATGGTTTTACTTTGTTTGCATTGGAATTCACATTGGATTTGTAATCTCAACTATATGCTCGGTTGAGTGTGTTTTTACACCTTGTGTTTCTTGTGTTCTCATCCAACCCTTGTTTAGCATTGATTTAGTGTGGATGGTTGTGCCCACACATGAGCACATGCATGTACATATGATAGGATTTTGTGAGACTCAAACTCCCAAATCTAGGTTAGTTGAGAGATTGTTTATTTGGAGTTAGGTTGGGAAAATGCATTTCCTATGGGCACTCATCACGCGATGAGCATGTGTATGTAGGATAGACATGTGGAATGGCTTCTCTTATGTACCGTGATCTAAAAATGATTGATAAGGTAGCTTGAAGAGGTTTTAAGCAAGTGATAACCAATTACTAACTTCAGTAATAAAACATGCAAGTAAAGTACAAGTTACGTGTTGGGCCTCCGAGGGAGCATGTTACCACACTAGGTATTAGGCCTCTTAAGAGAGCATGTTACCACACTAGGTATTGGGCCTCTTAAGGGCAGTGTGTTACCATGCCACATTTAGCTTGGGCTCTCTAATGCCAAGCAACTACACTCCACTAGAGTCCTTGCATAGTTATTCCATAGAGTGTTTGATCAAGACCCATTGTATTGCATTATCTCAAGGTATTGGTTACAATCCCTTGTTCTTCTTGGCATGAGTGTTAGCCTTGGATGATTGTACTTTATGTTTTTGGGTCATATCACTATCTCCATCAATATGGTAGGAGTGGGCCTATGGGTTCCATGTGATTGGGAGGCATAGCTACCTATACCACTATTGGGGATCGACGTACAAAGTTTTCCTCCTTCCATTTAGTTCCAAATCTTGATGCTTCACATGGATTCTCTGTGGTTTCTAGAGTATGTATCTTGTAATTTGTGTTCTTTGATATCATGTTTAGAGATAGTGTTTAATGATTATGTATTCCTTATTATTGAGATGTTGTTTATGTTCATTTTATATATTGATGGTGTTGATTAGATGAATGTATGATATTTTTATATGTGTTTTATCTTTATTCAAGTTGTTAGATTTACTTTTATGCTCTCAAATAATCATTCCCTGATTTACATAGATTCAACACTCCCTGGTGTGGAAGTTTCATGTTTTTACACATTTCTCCTTGCTTTATTTTTGTGTTGTCTCTTTTCTATCTTCTGGTAAGTGTATTCTCTCATGTGACTATGCAAATTCTTGCATGAGCCTAATGAGGAAAATCACTTGGTTCGTGGGGAAAGCTTGCATGGGAGTGCTACTACTTTCTTGAGCGACAAATAAAGGGCATTTGTGATTGTGTTTGGGAAGTTTGAATGTTGATTTTGAATACCCTTTTGGGCACTGTGCCTTTGCATATCATGACATATTGGTTATAGGATGTATATAATATATCATTTAGATATATTTTATATATGTGATGAATCTTCATTTTAGATAGGTTCCAACCCTCTATGAGTTAAGATAAATATTGTAGAAAAATTCATGGCTTTAGGATTTTAGAATTAGTCAAATTTTAGGGCTTAAGGATTTTAGATTTAGCCAAATTTTAGGGTTTACTATTTTTCTTTTAGTATGGTGTCTAGTAGATGAGTGGTTGTAACATTGAGTCATTGCCTTGTGCATGACCATTTGAGGGTCTCTGCTTGCTATTCTTTATTATATTATGGTTAGTTAGAAATGGACATGTATGTTTAACCATGCTAGGAACCTTTACTTTGGGTTTAAAATGAACATCTCCTTTGGGCATTCTCATGATTCTTGTGATCTTTGATTCTTAGTTGTTAAGTAGTGACTCTTGGAGATCTTTGGTGTTTGGTTTATGCTAGTCTTTCATTGCTTTATGGGTAAGTTGTTATTGCATCTTAGCTTTAAATTTATTTATTTTTCCTTTGTTTATCCTTGTTCCAAGGATCTTAATGCAAGGCATTACAATGATAACTTTCCACTATTTAACTTTTTTTAGTATTTAAAACTTAAGTTTTTAAAGGAAACATTATAGTTCATTTACGAGTCATAAATCTAAAGCTATTTAGTATCATCTTAACGGTATATATGTGAATTTAATAAAAACAAAATTTTTGAGTGGTGGCTATTCTACAAATAATTTGTGCTTATGATTATATTTTACTATTTCGACAAATAATGATTACATTTAATTAAATATTTATTAATAAACTGATAAGTTTTCTGGAGCATTTCAAAACCTGTTTTGTTCTCTTTTATTTTTCTCCTATTTTTCGGGTTGAAAATTGGTAAACAATTCATGAATAAAAAATAACAAGTTTTCCTATAATCATTCCTACTTTTTAGGCAAAATAAAAAGTTTCTATGTCATTGTTAAGATCCTTGAACTCATAAAGCATTCTCAATGTACTTCATTCAATAATTATGAAAATTTTATGAAAATATGTTTATATGGAGTTCTATTTTGTTTGATGTTGAACACCGTGAATGCAATTTTCAAACAGTGATAAATTCTATAGTAGGGCATGTAAAAACTATGGAAATGATCAAAGTGATCATGAAATGTCTCTTATAGTGCTAGACATCATCCCTTGATATCGTCTCTTAAGTGTATTAGAGTAGAAGATTGGAAATTTTGACTTTTGATGGCGCATTAAAAAAAAATAGTACATTTAGTTTGTACACATTCTACAAGTATGGAAACATGTTTCTACTCCCATTTTGGGCACAACTTTGAGTACTTTTAGATGATCATGAAATTTGAGTCTTCAATACTTTGTTCCCATTGTACTATTATTTTATTTATGAAATCTCTTTTTCACAATGATTACTTTTTGCTAAGTTGCACTTTTTACCAATAAAGAGAGTATAAATTTTAAAGCTTAAAGCTTTCTTTTAGTTTGTTTCATTATGCTAGTTTATCATGGTCTATTATATTTTCATGTACTATCACTAATTCAATATTGGTTTAAATATAAAGAAATCTCTACTTATTTATTTTATCTATTTTTGTTTTAAAAATCAAAATTCCTATCAGCTCACTATTGCACATACACAAATGTGCAATTGCTAGTTTACACTATTTTTCTTACTAAATTTTAATTTAATATGATGTTATCAATCTACTCAATTTAATATATTTAATGCTTCTATATAGTTGTTGCCTTTAACATAACTTGATCCCCTAAATATAAGTAAGGATTATATATATATATAATGTACCAAATATGTATGGTAATATCTCTAGGTGGTCTTCTCTTAGGCCTTTCTTCAATGTAGCCTTCATAATCTCTTACCTTGGATAACTATACAAAATTATGATTGCACCAATATAAGAGATTTCAAGGTTGAAGGATCCAAGGGGAGGAGGAAGGTTGCAATAGTCCTCATTTCATTTGTACAAGATTATAAGTCTAATATAATAATCTTATATATGTAGTTCATGAAGTTTATAAGAATTACATGTTACCCTTTGGGCATGTGCAGGATCATGGTGTACCAAATGGCCTTAAGTGGCAGTGAAAAATCAGCAAATCAGGGTTATGTCAACTTGACACATAATTTTGAAGTGGTTATGAACTTTATATCAAAAAGTTGTAAGAAAATAATCTGTAAGAAATTGAATGTAGTTTCTAAAATACTAGGCCTTATCAGGAGAAAAAAATAACTGATTGGTCAAAAGTTTGAATTTTAATGTAGTACTACAAAAAATTTAGGGCAAAAATAAAAAGTAAGTGTATGTCTGACCACCTTAATTAAAATCAAATGATAATATTATTTTAATATAATTATAGATATGAAAAGTAGACTCATGCCCATATATGATGCATATTTTTTGGTATTTTTATTCCAAATAAATAATTAAATATGAATTTTCTACCAAAAAATTTTCAGAAAAAAAAAAAGTCTTGTGTCTGACCACCTTAACTAATAGAAAATTTTACCAAATTTAATTTAAATTTAATTTTTCTTATACTAGGCGAAGCATAGAATGTGACACAACTTTTAGATTTAAAAAATGTTATACCATTTGAAAGTTATATCTATTTTTCAATCAGTATGTCAATCAGCACTTTACAATAATCTTCATTGATAATTAACTAATAAATACTTATTGAACTCAAAATTTGATAGAAATTATATTGATGGAATCTCGAGAGCGATATTAAAAGACCCTTTTCATTTCATTCAATTTCGATCAAAATAACATTGTCAAACTGCTACCCAAAGTCCGAGTATCACTAAAACCCTCTTCAAACACGTCTTTTGGGTTCATTAGGTAGGCTTGGTAAATACCAAGCCTAATCGGATTTCCGATATGCTTCGGCAGAATTTGGGTGGGAAATTTCAAATCCAAACCAATTTTGGAGAGAAAATTGCATTTAAAAGTTATAGCTTATAATTCATAAATTATTTCACTTATATTACTATGTAAAGATGTATATTAATACATTATATATATATAATAACGTAATGTAAAGATATAAGATATAATCTATTAATATATAATAATATATTATGATAATCTTATTACAATCTATAAATATAATTTATATTATTATTATTTTTACTAAATATAATAATGTAATATATATATATATATATAATATGTATTATATATTATTATATTAATATGTATGTTATTCATATATATATATAATAACGTAATATTTTCATTAAACATAATATGTATTATATATTATTATATTAATATGTATGTTATTAATATATATATATAATAACATAATATTTTCGTTAAATATAATAATGTAATACATACATACATACATACATACATACATATATGTTATTAATATATACAATAACGTAATATATATATATATATATATATATATATGTTATTAATATATATGTATATTATTAATATATATGAGTCAAAGGGGGTCATAGGCCAACCACTGACCCCCTTTGATGCATTAAATGATGAAATATGTCCCTAGGGGTCCTAGGACATCTAGCGACATATTATAATGGTTAATATGGGTCAAAAGGGGTCATAGGGTGACCTATGACCCCTTTTGACACATTAAATGATGACATATGTCCCTAGGGGTTCCAGGACCCCTAGAGACATATTAAAATCATTTATATTGGTCAAAGGGGGTCATAGCATGACCTATAAACCCCTTTGACCCATTAAATGATGACATATGTCCCTAGGGGCCCTAGGGACATATTAGAATCGTTCATATGGGTCAAAGGGGGTCACAGGGTGACCTATGACCCCCTTTGACCCATTAAATGATGACATATGTTCTTAGGGGTATTAGGACCCCTAGGGACATATTAGAATTGTTCATATAGGTCAAAGGGGTTCATAGGGTGACCTATGAATTCTTTTGCCCAATTAAATGATGACATATGTCCCTAGGGGTCAGAGGACCCCTAGGGACATATTAGAATGGTTAATATGTGTCAAAGGGGGTCATAGGTTGACCTATGACCTCCTTTGACCCATTAAATAACAAGATATGTCCCTAGAGATATATTAGAATGGTTAATATGGGTCAAAGAGGGTCATAGGGTGACCTATGACCCCCTTTGACCCATTAAATGATGACATATGTCCCTAGGGGTTCTAGGACCCCTACGGACATATTAGAATGGTTAATATGTGTGAAAAGGGGTCATAGGTTGACCTATAACCCCCCACGACCCATTAAATGATGAAATATGTCCCTAGGGGTTCTAGGACTCCTAAGGACATATTAGAATGGTTAATATGGATCAAAGGGCATCATAGGGTGACTTATGACCTCCTTTGACAATTTTTAAATCACGAGATACATCCCTAAGGGTCCTAGGACCCCTAGGGACATATTAGAATTGTTTGTATGGGTCAAAAGGGGTCATAGGGTGACCTATAACCCCCTTTGATCCATGAAATAATGACATATGTCCTTAGGGGTCCTAGGACACCTAAGGACATATTAGAATCTTTCATATGGGTCAAAGCGGGTCATAGGGTGACCTATGACCCCTTTTGACTCATGAAATGATGACATATGTCCCTAGGGGTCATAGGAACCCTAAGCACATATTAGAATGGTTAATATGGATCAAAGGGGGTCAAAGGTTGACCTATGACCCCCTTTGATCCATTAAATGACGAGATATGTCCCTACGGGTCCTAAAACCCCTAAGGACATATTAGAATGGTTAATATGGGTCAAAGGGGGACATAAGTTGACCTATGACCCCCTTTGACGATTTAAATGATGACATATGTCCCTAGGGGTCTTAGGAACCCTAAGGACATATTAGAATGGTTAATATGTGTGAAAGAGAGTAATAGGTTGACCTATGACCCCCAACGACCCATTAAATGACGAGATATGTCCCTAGGGGTCCCAAGACCCCTAGTGACATATTAGAATGGTATATATGGGTCAAAGGGAGTCATAGGGTGACCTATGACCCCCTTTGACCCATTAAATGATGACATATCTCCCTAGGGGTCGTAGGACCCCTAGGGACATATTAGAATGGTTAATATGTGTGAAAGGGGGTCATAGGTTGACCTATGACCACCCACAACTCATTAAATAATGAAATATGTCCCTAGGGGTCGTAGGACCCCTAAGGACATATTAGAATGCTTAATCTGGGTCAAAGGAGGTCATAGGGTGACCTATGACCCCCTTTGACCCATTAAAACACGAGATATGTCCCTAGGGGTCCTAAGACCCCTAGGGACATATTAGAATTGTTCATATGGATAAAAGGGAGTCATAAGGTGACCTATAACCTCCTTTGACGCATTAAATGATGACATATGTCCTTATGACTCCTAGGACCCTTAGGGACATATTTGAATGGTTAATATGTTCAAAAGGGGGTCTTAGTGTGACTTATGACCCCCCACGACCCATTAAATGATGAAATATGTCCCTAGGGGTTGTAGGATCCCTAGGCACATATTAGAATGGTTAATGTGGGTCAAAGGGGGTCATAGGGTGACCTATGACCCCCTTTGACCCATTAAATCACGAGATATGTCCCTAGGGGTCCTAGGACCCCTAGGGACATATTAGAATCGTTCATATGGGTCAAAATGGGTCATAGGGTGGCCCATGATCCCCTTTGATCCATGAAATGATGACATATGTCCCTAGGGGTCATAGGACACTTAGGGACATATTAGAATCCTTCATATGGGTCAAAGGGGGTCATAGGTCCTTTTGACCCATGAAATGATGACATATGTCCCTAGGGGTCATAGGACCCCTAGGCACGTATTAGAATGGTTAATACGGGTCAAAGGGGGTCTTAGGTTGACCTATGACCCCCTTCGATCCATGAAATGATGAGATATGTCCCTAGGGGTCCTAAGACCCCTAGGAACATATTAGAATGGTTAATATGGGTCAAAGGGACCCTTTTGACGAATTAAATGATGATATATATCCATAGGGGTTTTATGACCTCTAGGGACATATTAGAATGGTTAATATGTGTGAAACGGGATCATAAGTTGATCTATGACCCCCCACGACCTATTAAATAACGAGATATGTCCCTAGGGGTCCTAGGACCTCTAGAGACATATTAGAATGATATATATGGGTCAAAAGGAGTCATAGGGTGATCTATGACCCCCTTTGATCCAATAAATGACAACGTATGTCCCTAGGGGTTAGGATATATTAGAATGGTTATATGTGTGAAAAGGGGTCATAGGTTGACCTATCACACCCCACGATCCATTAAATGACAAAATATGTCACTAGTGGTCGTAGGACCCCTAGGGACATATTAGAATGGTTAATATGGATCAAAGGGGGTCATAGGTCTTTGACCCATTAAATTACGAGATATGTCCCTAGAGGTCTTAGAATCCCTAAGGACATATTAAAATTGTTTATATGGGTCAAAGGGGGTCATAGGGTGATCTATGACCCCTTCTGATCTATGAAATGATGACATATGTCCTTAGGGGTCCTAAGACACCTAGGGACATATTAAAATCATTCATATGAGTCAAAGGGTGTCATAGGGTGACTTATGACCCCTTTTGACCCATGAAATGATAACATATGTTCTTAGGGGTCGTAGGACCCCTAGGGACATACTAGAATGGTTAATATGGGTCAAAGGGGGTCATAGGTCCCCTTTGACGAATTAAATGATGACATATGTCCCTAGTGGTCCTAAGACCCCTAGGAAAATATTATAGTAGTTAATATGTGTGAAAGGAAGTCATAGTTTGACATATTATCCCCTCACAACAAATTAAATGATGAGATATGTCCCTAGGGGTCATAAGACTCCTTGTGACATATTAGAATGGTATATATGTGGGTCAAAGGGGGTCATAGGTCAGTGTGTGAAAGGGGGTCATAGTTTGACATATGATCCCCCACGACAAATTAAATGACGAGATATGTCCCTATGAGGTCATAGGACTCCTATTGACATATTAGAATGGTATATATGGGTCAAAAGGGGTCATAGGTCACACATTAAATGATGACATATGTCTCTAGGGGTCCTAGGACCCCTAGGGGCATATTAGAATGTTTAATATGTCTAAAAGGGGGTCATAGGTTGACCTATGACCTCCCTTTGACTCATTAAATGAAGACATATGTCCCTAGGTGTCCTAGGAGCCCTAGAGACATATTCGAATGGTTAATATGTGTGAAAGGGGGTCATAGGTTGACCTATGACCCCCCACGACCCACTAAATGATGAAATATGTCCTTAGGGGTTTGAGGACCCCTAAGGACAAATTAGAGTGGTTAATATGTGTCAAAGGGGGTTATAGGTTCACCTATGACCCCCTTTGACCCATTAAATAACTAGATATGTCCCTAAGGATCCTAGGACCCCTATGGACATATTAAAAAGGTTAATATAGCTCAAAGGGGGTCATAGGTTGACCTATGACCCCTTTTGACACATTAAATGACGACATGTTCCTAAGGGTCCTAGGACACCTAGGGACATATTGGAATGGTTAATATGTGTTAAAAGGCATCATAGGTTGACCTATGACCTCCCACAACCTATTAAATGAAGACATATGTCCCTGGGGGTCCTGAGACCCTTAGGGACATATTAGAATGGTTAATATATGTCAAAGGGGGTCATAGGTTGACCTATGAGCCCCTTTGACCCATTAAATAATGAGATATATCCGTAACGATCCTAGGACCCCTAGGGACATATTATAATCGTTCATATGGATCAAAGGGGTTCATAGGGTGACCTATGACCCTCTTTGACCCATTAAATGATGACATATGTCCCTTGGGGTCCTCGGACCCCTAGGGACATATTTGAATAGTTAATATGTGTGAAAGGGGGTCATAGGTTGACCTATGACCCCCCACGGTCTTTTAAATGACGAGATATGTCCCAAGGGGTCTTAGGACCCTTAGGAAAATATTAGAGTGATTAATATTTTTCAATAGGGGTCACAGGGTGACCTAAAATCCCCTTCGACCAATTAAATAATGACATATGTCCTTAGGTGTCATAGGACCCCTAAGGGCATATTAGAATGGTTAATATGTGTGAAAGGGGGTCATAGGTTGACCTATGACACCCTTTGACCCATTAAATGACGATATATGTCCATTGGAATCCTAGGACCCCTAGGGACATATTAGAATGGTTAATATAGGTCAACCTATGACCCCCTTTCACCCATTAAATGACGACATATGTGCCTAGGGGTCCTAGGACCCCTAAGAACATATTACAATGGTTAATGTGTGGAAGGGGGTCATAGGTTGACCTATAACCACCCACGACTCATTAAATGACGAATTATGTCCCTAGGGGTCGTACAACCCCTAGCGACATATTAGAATGGTTAATATGGGTCAAAGGGGGTCATAGGTCCCTTTGACCTATTAAATTATGAGATATGTCCTTAGGGGTCCTATGACCCCTAACCCGACATATTAGAATTGTTTAGAATTGTTTAAATGATGACATATATTCCTAAGGGTTCTAAGACCCCTACGGACATATTCGAAAGATTAATATGTGCGAAAGAGGGTCATAGGTTGACCTATGACCCCCCACGACCTATTAAATGATAAAATATTTCACTAGAGGTCGTAGGACCCCTAGGGACATATTAGAATGGTTAATATAAGTCAAAAGAGGTCATTGGGTGGCCTATGACCCCCTTTGACCCATTGAATGACGACATATGTCCCTAGGGGTTCTAGGACCCCTAGAGACATATTAAAATCATTCATATTGGTCAAAGGGGGTCATAGGGTGACCTATAACCCCCTTTGACTCATTAAATGATAACATATGTCCCTAGGGACCCTAGGACCCCTAAGGAGATATTATAATCATTCATATGGGTCAATGGGGGTCATAGGTCACCCTATGACCCCCTTTGACCGATTAAATGATGACATATGTCCCTAGGGGTCCTATGACACCAAGGGACATATAAGAATTGTTCATATAGGTCAAAGGGGGTCTTAGGGTGACCTATGAACCCATTTGACCCATTAAATGATGAAATATGTCCCTAAGGGTCATATGACCCCTAGAGACATATTAGAATGGTTAATATGTGTCATAGGGGGTCATAGGTTGACCTATGACCCCCTTTGACCCATTAAATAATGAGATATGTCCCTAAGGATCCTCGGACCCCTACAGACATATTGGAATGGTTAATATGGGTCAAAAGAGATCATATGGTGACCTATAAGCCCCTTTGACCATTTAAATGATGACATATCTCTCTAGGGGTCCTAGGTCCCCTAGGGACATATTAGAATGGTTAATATGTGTGAAAGGGGGTCATAGGTTGACCTATGACCTCTCATAACTCATTAAATGATGAAATATGTCCCTAGTGGTCCTCGGACCCTTAAGAAAATATTAGAATGGTTAATATGGGTCAAAAGGGGTCATAGGTCACCCTATGACCTATGACCCCCTTTGACTCCTTAAATTATTAGATATGTCCCTAAGGGTTCGAGGACCCCTAGGGACATATTAGAATCATTCATATGGGTCACTTTTGATCCATCAAATGACAACATATGTCCTTAAGAGTCCTAGAACACCTAGGGAATATTAGAATTGTTCATATGGGTCAAACGAGGTCATATGGTGACCTATGACCCCTTTTGACCCATGAAATGATGACATATGTCCCTAGGGATCATAGGACCCCTAGGGACATATTAGAATGGTTAATATGGGTCAAAGGGGGGTCATAGGTTGACCTATGACCCCCTTTGATCCATTAAATGACGAGATATGTCCCTAGGGGTCCTAGGACCCCTTAGGAACATATTCAAAGGGGGTCATAAGTTGACCTATGACCCCCTTTGACGAATTAAATGACGACATATGTCCTTAGGGGTCTTAGGACCCCTTGGGACATATTAGAATGGTTAGTATGTGTGAAAGGGGGTCATAGGTCTGCATGACTCATTAAATGGTGAGATATGTATATTAGAATGGTATATATGAGTCAAAGGGGGTCATAGGGTGACCTATGACACCTTTTGACCCACTAAATGATAACATATGTCCCTAGGGGTCCTAGAACCCCTAGGGACATATTAGAATGGTTAATATGTGTGAAAAGAGGTCATAGGTTGACCTATGACCTCCCACAACCCATTAAATGACGAAATATATACCTAGGAGTTGTAGAACCCCTAGGGATATTTTAGAATGGTTAATATGGGTCAAAGGGGGTCATAGGGTGACCTATGACCCCTTTTGACCTATTAAATAATGAGATATGTTCCTAAAGGTCCTAAGACCCCTAAGGACATATTAGAATCATTCATATGGGACAAAGGGGGTCATAGGGTGACCTATGACCCCCTTTGATCCATGAAATGACGACATATGTCCCTATGGGTCTTAAGACACCTAGGGACATATTAAAATCATTCATATGGGTCAAAAGGGGTCATAGGTCACCCTATGACCCCTTTTGACCCATGAAATGATGACATATATCCCTAGGGGTCCTAAGACCCCTAGGGACATATAAGAATAGTTAATATGGGTCAAAGGGGGTCATAGGTTGACCTATGACCTCCTTTGATGAATTAAATTACGACATATGTCCTTAGGGGTCCTAGGACCTCTAGGGACATATTAGAATGGTTAATATGTGTGGAAGGGGGTCATAGGTTGACCTATGACCCCCCACGACCCATTAAATGAAGAGATATGTTCCTAGGGGTAGTGACATATTAGAATGGTATATATGGGTCAAAAGGGGTCATAAGGTGACCTATGACCCCCTTTGACCTATTAAATGACGACATATGTTCCTGAGGGTCCTAGGACACTTAGGGGCATATTAGAATGGTTAATATATGTGAAAGGGGGTCATAGGTTGACCTATGACCCCCTTTGGCCCATTAAATGATGACATATGTCCCTAGGGGTCCTAGGACACCTAGGGACATATTCAAATGGTAATATTTATGAAAGGGGGTCATAGGTTGACCTATGGCCCCCCATGACCCATTAAATGATGACATATGTCCCTAGGGGTCCTAAGACCCCTAGGGACATATTAGAATGGTTAATATGTGTCAAAGGGGGTCATAGGTTAACCTATGAGCTTTTTTGACCCATTAAATAATGAGATATGTCCCTAGGGATCTTAGGACCCCTAGGGAAATATTAGAATCTTTCATATGGGTCAAAGGGATTAAATGACGACATATGTCTCTAGGGGTCCTAGGACCCCTAGGGACTTATTCAAATGGTTAAAATGGGTAAAAAGGGTTCATAGGTTGACCTATGACCCCCCACGACCCACTGAATGACGAGATATGTCCCTAGGGGTCCTAGGACCCTTAGGGACATATTAAAATGGTTAATATGGGTCAAAGGGTGTCATAGGGTGACCACTAACCCCCTTTGACCGATTAAATGACAACATATATCTGGGCATATTAGAATGGTTAATATGTGTGAAATGGGGTCATAGGTTAACCTATGACCCCTTTTGACCCATTAAATGACGAGATATGTCCATAGGTATCCTAGGACCCCTAGGAACATATTATAATGGTTAATATGGGTCAAAGGGGGTCGTAGGTTGACTTATGACTCCCTTTGACCAATTAAATGATGACATATGTCCTTACGGGTCCTAAGACCCTTAGGGACATATTAGAATGGTTAATATGTGTGAAAGGGGGTCATAGGTTGACTTAGGACCCCCCATGACCCATTAAATGACGAAATATGTTCCTATGGTTCGTAGAACCCCTAGGGACATATTAGAATAGTTAATATGGGTCAAAGGGAGTCATAGGGTGACCTATGACCCCCTTTTATCTATTAAATGATGAGATATGTATCTAGGGGTCCTAGGAGCCCTAGGGACATATTAGAATCATTCATATGGGTCAAAGGGGGTCATAGGGTGACCTATGAACCCCTTTGACCCATTAAATGATGACATATGTCCCTAGTGGTCATAGGACCTCTAAGGACATATTAGAATAGTTAATATGTGTCAAAGGGGGTCATAGGTTGACCTATGATGCCCTTTGACCCATTAAATAATGATATATGTCCCTAAGGATCCTAGGACCCCTAGGGACATATTAGAATGGTTAATGTGGGTCAAAGGGTGTCATAGGGTGACCTATGACCTCCTTTGACCTATTAAATCATGAGATATGTCTGTAGGGGTCCTAGGACCCCTAGGGACATATTAGAATCATTCATATGGGTAAAAATGGGTCATAGGGTGACCTATGACCCCTTTTGATCTATAAAATGATGACATATATCCCTAGTTGTCTTAAGACACCTAAGGACATATTAGAATCGTTCATATGGGTTATAGGGGGCCCCTTTTGACCCATAAAATGATGACATATCTCCCTAGGGGTCGTAGGACACCTAGCGACATATTAGAATGGTTAATATGCATCAAAGGGGCTCATAGGTTGACCTATGACCCTCTTTGACGAATTAAATGACAACATATGACCCTTAGGGACATATTAGAATGGTTAATATGTGTGAAAGGGGGTCATAGGTTGACCTATGACACCTCACGACCTATTAAATGATGAGATATCTCCCTAAGGGTCGTAGGACCCCTAGCGACATATTAGAATGGTATATATGGGTCAAAGGGGGTTATAGGTCGACCTATGAACCCCTTTTACTCATTAAATAACAAGATATGTCCTTAGGGATCCTATGACCCCGTTTGACCCATTAAATGATGACATATGTCCCTAGGGGTCCTAGGACCCCTAGGGACATATTCGGATGGTTAATATGTGTCAAAGTGGGTCATAGGTTGACCTATGAGCCCCTTTGACACATTAAATAATGAGATATGTCCCTAGGGATTCTAGGACCCCTAGGGACATATTAGAATTGTTCATATGGGTCAAAGGGGGTCATAGGGTGACCGATGACCCACTTTGACCCATTAAATGATGACATATATCCCTAAGGGTCCTAGGACCCCTACAGACATATTCAAATGGTTAATATGTGTGAAACAGGGACATAGGTTGACCTATGACCCCCCATGACCCATTAAATGATGAGATATGTCTCTAGGGGTCTTAGGACCCCTAGGGACATACTAGAATGATTAATATGAGTCAAAGGGGGTCATAGGGTGACCTATGACCCCCTTTGACTTATTAAATGATGACATATGTCCCTAGGGATCCTACGACCCCTAGGGGCATATTAGAATGGTTAATATGTGTGAAAAGGAGTCATAGGTTGACCTATGACTCCCTTTGACCTATTAAATAATGAGATATGTCCCTAGGGATCCTAGGACCCCTAGGGACATATTAGAATGGTTAATATGGGTCAAAGGGGGTCATAGGTTAACCTATGACCCCCTTTGACAAATTAAACGACAACATATGTCCCTAAGGTTCCTAGGACCCCTAGGGACATATTAGAATGGTTAATATGTGTGAAAGGGGGTCATAGGTTGACCTATTAACCCCCATGACCCATTAAATGACGAAATATGTCCCTAGGGGTCGTAGGACCCCTAGGGACATATTAGAATGGTTAATATGGGTCAAAGGGGGTCATAGGGTGACTTATGAACCCCTTTGACCCATTAAATCATGAGATAAGACCCCTAGGGACATATTAGAATCGTTCATATGGGTCAAAGGGGGTCATAGGGTGACCTATGACTCCCTTTGACCTATTAAATGATAAAATATTTATATACTATTGATACTATTGTGGCATAATAATAATAATAATAATAATAATATAAATAAACACTAAATATTAATACTATTATATCTATAGTAATAATAATAATACTATTATAGCGATAATAATAATATATATATTAATACTATTATGGCATAGTATGAATATATTTATTAATACTATTGTAGCATAATAATAATTATAATATAAATAAACACTAAATATTAATACTATTATATCTATATTAATAATAAGAATACTATTATAGGTATAATAATAATATTGATACTATATATTAATAGTAATAAACCAAAGTCGGTTTCCCTCCAATTATTATTCTAATATTAATACTAATATAGAAAAGGTTGTTTTCCCTCCAAATCTCACTGGATAAGATCGGATATCTGATTGTAAATCGGATATCCGATCTGAAATCAGATATTTGATTTTCCTTGGCACTAGTTTCCAACATATCCTTGTCTCTGCAGACCCAACAACATCGCTTTTTCTATTCTTTTTTCATGGGTTTTTCAAAAAAGTGCATGTTGGGGCCCAACGAATTGAAAAAAAATATTCAAAAATATAACTTTAGGTGTTCGAATTTTTCATCTCAATGGGGAGCAGCAGTCGTCGAAAGGATAAACACAAAAGGAAGATATCTAATGAAGACATTGTGACATATAGGGAAAGAGACAAAATGGAACACCGAAGAAAAAAATAAGGTATGCTAAATATTAGTCAAGTTGACAATGAATTAGTCGAAGGTGAGATCATAGAGTTAGATGATGAGTATGTACAATTGGGTAATGAAAATGTACCTATTGAAAATGATAATGCCGAAATTGAAAATTTAGAGAATGAAAATTTTGAAGATGAAATGCTACCAAGTCATAATCCACATTGCGTAATTGACCATGTCAAACATGACAATACACAGGAACCTAATGCACAAGAACGTTACATATCTTCTAATTATAATCGACATGAAGGTTCTAAAACATCAAAATGAATAATTGAAATTGATGAAATGATTATTAGTAGTTGGGAAGGGAAAAAATCAGAAAGAACCATTCGGTTATGGGCTTCAAGACTATATCAGATGTTTTTCGACAACAAGACAGTGGTAGAGCAATGTCATCTTTTCATGCACTTATTAAAGATGCAAAAGATGAGATCTATGCTTTCCATATTGAAGATTCGTGTCAATTAAAAATTGGAAAGAAATGCCATTATTGTGAAGAATCTTTTCAGTGCTCTCAATAGCATTGGAAAAAATAACAGGGAGAAGGATAACAGAGCTTCTCGGAGGGTTATTAGACCTCTTTGGTAAGTCATCATTTGAGAAAGGGTAGATATATGAGACAAACATGTATTGATTTGAATCTAAATCATACTACTTTGAGAAGAGCACTTAGTCGACGAGAGGAAATTGATGATCCTCTTCAAAATGAAACATGGGCATTTGGTGGGAGACTTCCACATTTTGATAAGAAGCTATCTGATGATGTGAAGTAAGAAATTACACAGTTTTGGCACTCTAACTCACGAGTATCACCCAATGCTAAAGACGTGTTAAAGTTGACAATTGGCATTAGAGACCGCACGTCACATCCTAAACACTATTTGGAAGTAAGTCAAACTATGTTGTTCAAACAATTTAGAGAGAGTCATCCAAGTCTTCATATGTCACAAAGGGCATTTGAATCTTTGAAGCCATTTTATTGTGTGCCACTCAAAATTTGAAATATATGTTGTTGCAAATATCATGTTGAGTTTTCTATGCACTATGAACTATTACACTCCATCCATTCTACTTTGCATAGTAAAAAAATGTTGGAGGATTCTGGTGCTAGTGAGCTTCCAAAATCATCAAGAGACTTGCTAGATCAACTTTTACATCATAGAGTTGATGGTTGTTTCTTTTATGGAAATGCTTGCTTAAATGAGAAGTGTTCAGAATGTGGTGGCTTATCCAAGTTTGACACATGTTTTCATGAGGGGTGCAAACAAGATCTTGGAAAGACAATAGTGAAAAAAAAGGTATATGAAATGGTGAAATACACATTGAAGAGTGGAGGTGAGAGCTCTAGATGTGAATTGGTTGGAAAAGATATTAGTGTGGCTAGTTTTATTTCAGATTTCAAGGAAAATCTTGTCTACAAGTATACAAGACATAGTCACAGGTCTAAGTGGTTGGATGAACAATTTAGAATGTGCAAGGAGACTTTTCCCATTGGCACTATTATATCAGTTGTTGATTTTGCTGAGAACTACACATTACAACCTCAAAATGAGACACAATCTCAATATTACAACTCTATTTAGATTGCTATTTTTGTTCACATAACATATAGACATGCCCCTGATAGTGCGGAAGATAATCAAAAGATTATTAGAGAGTATCATTTTTATATGAGTGATGATAGATCTCACTCTCATGAGTTTGTGCAACATTGTTTTGAGAATTATTTTAATTTCTTACATGAGCATGCAATTGCTATGGATAGACATATCATTTGGTCAGATAACTGTAGGTCAATTCAAGAATGCTCACATGTTTTATTGGTTGTGTAGGATGCACATAGAGAGAGGGGTGTCTCATATTTGGAATTTTTTTGAGTTCGGCCATGGAAAAGGGGAACATGATGGAGCCAGGGCATGTGTGAAGAGAGCTCTAGTCAAAGAGCAACTAAAGATTTCAGCAACAAAGATTCTTGATGCTCGTAGCATTGTTTATTGGTGTAGTTTAGCATTATCACAGGGGGGGACTCTTGATTCAGTGGTACGCAGGTTCTTTTGGTTGGTTGAGGAAGGGTCCATAGCTGATAGATTAGATTGTGCTACAGTGAGAGACTCATAAGAAATGCATTCATTCTGGAGCTTTGGTTCTAGTACATAAACCATTTGGACACGATAGCTAGCTTGCTTTTGTCCTAGTTGTTTTCAGTGTGATGGGATCACTGTGAGTCAAGTGAGTGGGTGGACACATGGGCTCCACATTATCTTACTCCATTTTATATCATATCCTCTATTAGAAATGATGATATGGAAAGTTCACTTGAGCATAACCATCTATCATATCTACTTCAGCCAGGACATGTCTTTGCATTGGTTGCACCACAAGGGAATGATGATAAATCTGATTATTAGTTAGCACGTTGTGTAAGAGGCAAAAAAAACTTGCACAACCAATCAAAGATGATGATGGATTCACATATCCTACTGGTTTAGTGGTTGTTGTTGGAACATGGCTGCAGACATACATGCTTAGAAGGAATGGAATTCCTACATTCGAAGACTATCAGAAGCACAAAATAATTCTCATATATTCGCATCTTATTATAGCAACAAATGTAAAGTTGTTGAAGCATCAAGGAAGACCAAAAGTTAAAGAGCTTTTTACTATTGCTAATTTTGATCATGAAGCTCTATTGGAGACCCTAAAACAGAGAGAGGACCCTATTGGAACACTCGACTAGGTATATTTACTTCTTATGCTATTTTCTTCATAATGATTCAATGAATTGATGATTATCTTGTTTAATACAATAAGTTACTAATTTTTTTATGATATTGGAATGTAGGTACATCATGAAGAGTTGGGGGGGGGGGGGAGGGGGTGGTATTGGGGAGAATTCCTAAGATTTGTGATGTATTATGACGTAAAATGTGAACTTTTTTTGTATATGGTTTTTGTAATAATGAAAAAGACAGGTTAAATTAGTTGCACATTCTAATTTTTATTTTGGTACGTTCTTTGTAAGGAATTATAAGAGGAAGATATTGAACAAGTTCTTGCAAATCATATTTGCATGTGATACAAGGCTATAAGGATAATTTTAAGAGCATTTATAACTATATGAAAGATACTTGCTTGTGGATATCTTATTACAAATTTGGTTTTTTCCTTATTTGACATAAAGCTGACATTATGATTATTAAAACTATTTTTATCAAACCAATCAAATAAGAAAAATCTAGAAAGTACAGATGAACAATTAGAATACTTGATTTCTTCCATTTTGCAACCAATGATGGCATTTGAAAGCATAAAAAGTCATAATATTGTATAATGTTTTGAAAGACTTTCATATTGAAAAGTTGTAAAGGACCATGAGATTTGAACTTTAGTAATGTCTAAGTTTGCATAGGGTAAGTGAGTCATTACATAGGTCCTAATAAGGACTCATAATAATCTCAAGTCATTTCATAAGTTGAAACATTCAATAAGTCACTTAAAATTTAGCTTATTGCTTTAGAAAATTCAAATCTTGAATGTAATGGCTACATGAGCATTTTGGAAGGAAACTCTATAGTTTAAATTTTATGAAATACAGGGAACACTAGTGCAAAGCACCTAATCATTTTTCTTTTCTTGATGTAATATGGTCTACGGATATATCTAATGATCTCCCTGTGACCATCCACATTTGTAATGGACACAAGACCCCATGGTGCAACTATAAGCCTTGGCCATCATTTGGTCCAATAAAGCGGATTTTTGGTAAATTCCATGTTTTTTAGGTAAGTCTAGATGTTTAGAACATTATTAGCGTCCCTAGGAGTTTCTAAGTCTATTGGCAATCAAATTTGCAATAAAACTTGTCTTAGCGCAAAAATTGCAAAAAGTTGCTTAGCAACTTTTGCAATTTTCTTCACAACTTTTCAAAATCTAACTCCTAATGGCTAGAATTTTTTGAATCGTTAGTGCCATTAGCTCCAGGTGGGTGGGTGAACCCTAGAGACACCCTTATTCCAACCACGGAGACCATCTATCATCTGTGGCCGCCCCATACCGAGGAGTCCCCAAGGTTCTCTAAGTGTGTTTTGAGGTCAATCTTCTGAAGCTCATAACTCAGAGCTCATGAGGGCTATCGATGAATTGTCAAATGCTATAGGATAGTGATGTTGAGGCCTAAAATAACCTATCTCATTTTCAAGAGATCACATTCTGTTTTGATTTAGCACAACAATCTCGCTCGATGCCAAAACTCGGAGTGTGCGTCAGTTCATAGGTGCACCACAGTGTAACTTTGAAACCACTGATCATGGCATCGAATTGTCAGCACCATTAGCTCCGAATGGGTGGGTGAACCCTAGTCACACCCTTTTTCTAGCTATGGAGACCATCCATAATTTTCGGCGACTTCATACCAAGGAGTCCCCAAGGTGCTCTAAGTACATTTCGAGGTCGATCTTTTGAGGGTCATAACTTGAAGCTCGTGAGGGCTATCGATGAACTTTCAAATGCTATAAGATAGTGATGTTGAGGCCTAAAATAAACTATCTCATTTTTGAGAGATCACATTCCGTTTGGATTCGGCACAACAATCTCGCTCGATGCCAAAACTTGCACTGTGCCTTAGTTCATAGGTGCACCACAGCGTAACTTTGAAACCGTTGATCGTGGCATCGAATTTTCAGTGCCATTAGCTCTGAATGGGTGGGTGAACCCTAGTCACACCCTTATTTCAGCCATGAAGACCATCCATCATTTGCGACCACCCCGTACCAAGGAGTCCCCAAGGTGCTTTAAGTGCATTTCGAGGTCGATCTTACGAGGGTCATAACTCGAAGCTCGTGAGGGCTATCGATGAACTGTCAAATGTTACAAGACAATGATGTTGAGGCCTAAAATAACCTATCTCATTTTAAAGAGATCACATTCTGTTTGGATTCGGCCCAACTATCTCGCTTGATGCCAAAACTCGTAGTGTGCCTCATATCATAGGTGCACCACAACGTAACTTTGAAATTGTTGATCGTGGCATCAAATTGTCAGTGCCATTAGCTTTGGATGGGCGAGTGAACCCTAGTCACACCCTTGTCTTGGCCATGGAGACCATCCATCATTTGCGGCCACCTTGTATCGAGGAGTCTCTAAGTGCATTTCAAGGTCGATCTTTTGAGGGTCATAACTCGAAGCTCGTGAGAGCTATTGATGAACTATCAAATGCTACAGGATGGTGATGTTGAGGCCTAAAATAATCTATCTCATTTTTGAGGGATCACATTCTTTTTGGATTTGGCACAACGATTTCACTTGATGCAAAAACTCGCAGTGTGCCTCAATTCATAGGTGCACCACAACGTAACTTTGAAACCACTGATCATGGCATCAAATGGTCAACACCATTAGCTCCAAATAGGTGGGTGAACCCTAGTCACACCCTTCTTTTGGCCATGGAGACCATCCATCATTTGCGGCCACCCCGTATTGAGGAGTCCCCAAGGTGCTCTAAGTGCATTTCAAGGTCAATCTTTTGAGGGTTATAATTTGAAGCTCATGAGGGCTATTGATAAACTGTCAAATGCTACAGGATGGTGATGTTGAGGCCTAAAATAACCTATCTCATTTTTGAGAGATCACATTCCGTTTGAATTTGCCATAACGATCTCGCTTGATGCCAAAACTCACAGTGTGCCTTAGTTCATAGGTGCACCATAGCGTAACTTTGAAACTGCTGATCATGGCATCAAATTGTCAGCACCATTAGCTCTGGATGGGCAGGTGAACCATAGTCACACCCTTGTTTCAGCCATAGAGACCATCCATCATTTGCAGCCACCCTACACCAAGGAGTCCCCAAGGTGCTCTAGGTGCATTTTGAGGTCAATCTTTCGAGGGTCATAACTCGAAGCTCGTGAGGGCTATCGATGAAATGTCAAATTTTGCAAGAAAGTGATGTTGAGGCCTAAAATAACCTATCTCATTTTCAAGAGGTCACATTTCGTTTGGATTCGGCACAGTGATCTTGCTCGATGCCAAAACTCGCAGTGTGCCTCAGTTCATAGGTGCACCACAACATATCTTTGAAATCGCTGATCGTGGGATTGAATCATCAACGCCATTAGCTCTGGATGGGTGGGTGAACCCTAGTCACACCCTTGTTCTGGCCATGGAGACCATCCATCATTTGTGGCCACCCCATACCAAGGAGTCTCCAAGGTGCTCTAAGTGCATTTTGAAGTCGATCTTTCAAGGGTCATAACTCGAAGCTCATGAGGGCTATCGATGAACTATCAAATGCTATAGCATGGTGATACTAAGGCCTTAAATAACCTATCTCATTTTTGAGAGATCACATTCTATTTGGATTTGACACAACAATCTCGCTCGATGCCAAAACTCGTAGTGTGCCTCAGTTCATAGGTGCACCACAACGTAACTTTGAAACTGTTGATCTTGGCATCGAATCATTAGCGCCATTAGCTCTAGATGGGTGGGTGAACCGTAGTCATACCCTTGTTTAGCCATAGAGACCATCCATCATTTGGGGCCACCCCATACCGAGAAGTCTCCAAGGTGCTCTAAGTGCATTTCGAGGTCAATATTTTGAGGGTCATAACTCAAAGCTCGTGAGGGCTATCAATGAACCATTAGAGGAGACAAGTTTGTAAGAAGTAGTGGCTTAGTGTTTTATCTAAAATAAGTTAGTGGGAAGGCTTTGTTAGAGGGTCTTGGCCAAACTAGTGGGGTGTCCACCCACTCTCTAATTTTAGAGACAGTTAGATTTTGGAGGGAGATTAGGGGAGCTCAACTACAACTATCCTTACCCTAGCTTGGACCAAGGTTGGTATCTCAAACTTGCTTCTTTTCCATTTCTTTCTTTTAGCATGGTTAAGAAAATATGCAAGTGTGGAATTTATCAATGGAGTATGCATTTCATTGCATTGTGGAGTAGCATTCATGTGAGTGCTTGAATGGTGTTCATTCCATGTAGATTAGTGTGACACCATTGTGCATCTTGTTGTATTGTGTGGAGTATTGTGAGTATGAGGTTTGGATTTCCTTATTTTCTTGTTGTATTATGGGTGTTGTATTATCCATTGTATTCCATAGCCATTCATATCTTGCTAGGGGTGATTAGGAAAGTATGGTGTAGAAAGGAAGTTTGAGGAGTTACAGTTGATGGTAGTGGGTTTGGAGGAGGAAATGTGGAGGCCTCGAGAGGACATTAAATTGTTGATTTATGATAGCTCCGAGAAGGCGTGAAATTTTCTGAATTATGATAGCCTCGAGAGGGCATGAAAATTGTTTATTGCAAATATGGTTTGGTATGGAAAGTCTCCATTTTAGAATACACCCTATGTTTATGGTTCCATTTGTGAAGCCGTTGTGAAATAGCCTTGGGGGGAAATTGTTCAAGTTTGAAATGTAATGTTTATGCATTGAAAGATTGTATGTGTATCCTAGTTTGAGCCTTGTTCCCTAGCGTGGGGGTGGTCTCTTTGAGGCCTATGGTTGGGTGGAAAGCACCCATGGTCCTTGTTATTTTGTTGTGTTGCATATGTAGATTTGTGTCCATGGGAGCAATGGAAATGGCTTGGAATGATCATCTTGCAGATTGATGTTGGATGAGAAAACTTGACATTGTGCCCTCATTTGTGAAGGAGGATTCACTAGCTTGTTCATGTTCTCAATGATCATGTTGGACAATGTTCATGCTACTCATTGTCCATATCTTTCAATTTTCATGTTCCTTATGAATTTGAAAAGTCCCTTATGTTGGCCCATTGTGATGGAAGGAGATTGTATCATTGTTACCTAATGTACATGTAGAGGAAATGATTGATAAGGTTGTATATGCATGTTTCATTTGGAGTTTATATTGTTATGAAAGCATTGGTATGAGTCACAGATTTACTTTGACATCATTGTTATCATTTGAAAATGTGAAAGAAAGTTTTCTCCTTGTGGTATTGTAAATGACTAGTTGATAATAACAATCCATAGCTGTTATGTGATACCATTGATTGTATAAACTTAAAACTTAGTAGATTTCTTACAATCTTGTTGTGCACTCAATATTTTGGAAGGAAAATTTTATGTTCATATCACATGCACTCAATAAAAGCCAAGATTAATCTTGACCTCCCTTCTAGAGTAGCCCCCAACATTTCCTAAGCCATCATAATGCAAAAAGTTTTCTCCACTCCCCAAGTCGTATTGTTAAATCTGACATTCATTCTAACATGTAATGTCAAAAATTTTATCCTTGAGCTTGCCTCCTTGAAAAGGGGTTTCATCCCCACTAATATACTTGGGTGCATAGGAGAAAGGGTTTATGTCACATCCTTGTCTTATGCACTAGTTGTCCCCTCCTTGCAGCAGTGGTCACGTGTTCCCAAGCATATGTAGTTGGCTTGAAATTTCTTGCAGCAGTGGTCACGTGTTCCCAAGCATAGGTAGTTTACTTGAAATTAAGGGGGAGTGGGATAGCAATCCCAAGGGATTTGTACTTAGGAGAATGTCAAGTTGACATTTAATATGACTTGTTCACATTAGGATTGCTGATTGGAGGGATGGGAAAAATATGTCCTAAGGCTTGGATTAGTCAAAATTCTGCACATGACCCATGTGGGACCTTGTGGGGACCACGTGTAGGAAGAAATGTGGCCTTGGTAAGAGTTAGGGAATGATGAGCATTTAAGATAGATAGGAGATTCACCCTTTACATTTGTTTTTATTTTTATCAGATAATTACTTAATCATTTCAAGTCTTGAGTAGAGGATAACGACACTTAGTGTATTTGAGCTTAGTTTAAGGGTAATATTTATATCAAGGGGCTCATTTAGAAACATGTAACAATTAAACCATATGGTAATGGAAAAGCTCAATATAGGAAAATAAATTAAATGAAATAAATAAGTTTATGAGAATGCATATATAATTGAACATGATGTTAAGTACTAAGGGTTTAATTAAATTAGTGTTAAGACTATAAATTAGGATAGTTGGATGTAGATATAATAGGGTTAATATGAAGTAAGTTGTCGGGATGATGGGATTGGAGAATCAAGGATAAGGATGGATGGTGGATTAAAATAATAACTCAAATCTAGTTTTATCTAGTCAATAAAGCACATTGATAGATAAGAGTTACTATATAGAATTGAATCCATGACAAACCTGTGTAGATGTTGGATTTAATGTCAAGCGAATTTTATATTTGGTTTGAGGGAATGTTAGTTAGATAATGAATGTTGTGGATTCGATTGAAGATATTAGTATAATATCAAAGTTGATAGAATATATATACCAATTTGAAAATGTAGTGTAGGCATAAAGCATTAGTTAGCTAGCATGTAATAAGGGTTGAAATAGGCATGTCATTAGAGGTAGCTCGTCAGCTCATGCACCCTATGTATAATTAATGATAATATGATTCATGCACACCACATTTTATTACGTTAGTTGCATGAAATGATGAATACATATATGTCAGAATGACAAGGTATGTTATATACAAACGTTATTTATATGCTTGCACCTAATCCTTGCATAAACAATTCATCTAACAAATTTAAATTGACACACTCAATACGATGATGTAGTAGGATGTGTTTAAATACTGATCGTGAATTATTATTGAGTTAAGTATTTTGAATTGGCCCTTAGACTTACTAAGAGTTTCTCATTTTATGTGCTTACTAATTCGTACTATGAAACTACTTTGAATCTTAACATGCTTTGATAATAATAATATTGATAGTGAGAAAGTAAGCTTATGATGAATAATTAGATGTAATAATGTAAAAAGTAAATGTAATAGTATAGTAATTATAGTAATTGAAATATTAAATGTAAAAGCATGGCAATGTAGCTAGATTAGTTAGTAGTTGATGAGCTAGATAGTTAGTAATTGTCTTTTGTTAGAGTGAGTTTAATTTATGTATTGAAATAGTAATTTTTGTGTTTAGGAAACTGTAGTGAGTGCTAGTTTGGTGAGGAAGCAATGTTGATAGAATGCATAAGGATGACTAAATAGAGTAAAGAGTGAGAAAATGACTCAGTATTGGTCCAATCTTCAAGAGGACCTGTAACCAGTAAGATATGGATGCAAGCACATGATACATGTTTGGCACATAAAATAAATTGTTTATTCCATAAGTTGTGTATAGTATGTTTTGAATGATGGATACTATCAATACAAGTGGCCCTTCTCCATCATGTAGACTTCGAAGCTACCTGTGGGGCATATCTTTTCTAATTTCCAATGGTTAGATCCAATATAGTGTGGCAGATAAGTGTACATTTTCTTATTTGACTAAGGGTTCTCATGTGATGAGTACTACATCTAAATTCTCTAAATACGTGTGTTTAATCGATTAAGATATACTACACTTCCACACCATATAGTAATTGTCACATTAATATATATTGTAATGATTAATGAATGTGTGTACATTGGTAATGAGGATAATAAGTAATTCTGATCCCCTTCCCTTACATGCTAGAATCACGACCTAGTCCATATGATACAACTAAAAGACCTTAATAGAATATTAGTGTTAGAGGCTTGTTAGGATATGAATTACCTCACTAATTTATGATTTTTGTATCTTGAACTTGCTCTTTTGACTCGTGATGCTAACTTGAACTAGACTGTCATCCAATCTATTTGAAAACCACCTGTGATCAAAATGTTACAACCGGATGACACTATCCACATGAGTCTTGAACTCCTATTCAATGATAACCTTGTTTTACAATATTTAATTTCTTATGTGACTCCATAAGATACAAAAAAAAATTGTTGTGTTTTTACTAGTAAAATTTAGGGCATGACACATGATCCATGATAAATTGAACAATACTAGATACTAAATTAATATGTATATAATTGTGCACATAAATGACAAAAATATATATCAAAATTCATGTATCCATAGAAAAATTTTTACACAAATATATATCAAAGATCATGTATCCATAGACAAAGTACTCAAATATATATCAAAATACATAGATCCATATACAAAATGTGGCTGATCATGCCATCAAAATGTGTATAATATCAATGTTTCTGTATACAATGTGGCATATGCCATCTCAAAATGTCTCATGATGCATCCTACAACAACTATACTATCCTAGGGTGCTGGTGGATGATCAAAATGTAGCCTCTTCACTGCACTAGGTGGATCAGATGCCTCCTACATAAAAAAAAGAAGAAGGAAAACCCAAAGTTAGACTACTAAATTTATATGATTCTACGTATCTAACATTGAATTACTCAAATTCATAATGATCTTTTTTGTAATGGAGATTAATACTATCAAAATTTCATAATAAATACCTCTCTCGTCGACCTCCTGTGCTGGTTAGGAGTCCTCACATATGCCCTCGACAATGTTGGTACCTCTCTGATTCTGGGCTGTATATGTTCAAATACCTTTGTCAGATGAATCTACAATTTAAACTATAACATTATAATTCATATCATGCTAAATTTATAACATATTTAATCATGAATTCAAACTACAACTTACTATTGTAGGCTCCTCCTCAGGAGTGAGTGGCTGTGTCATCAAATCTACATAACTCTCTCGTTGGACCTCCTGTGCACTAGGAGTCTCCTATGAGATACAAAATAGTAGTTGTTAATATCATGGAAATCAGTTTTGACTTTATTTATGAAATTAAGGATAATAAAAAATAAATGATACTTATACATACAATGGGGCTCTCAGTGCGAATAGAAATTCCTAATGGTCTACGATGCAAAATTTGTACAGGCTCATCATTAGTAGCGACACCCTATATACAATAAAGAATGTAATTAAATGGGATTACCACAAAAATTTTACAAGAATGCATTGATATTTAATAAAATAGAAAGTGCCTAATTACCTTTCCTTTGTTAGTGCGTGCTGGCTCACCCTCCGCACTTTGTCCCTCCGGGACATGTGCTACCTACAAGATAAAAGAAAGATTAGCAACCATATATGCTACAATATCAAATAGAAAAAAAAATGTGAACACAACATAATGTACTGTAGATGTCTCAAGGCCAAATGAAATGGTCAAGAGCATGGCATCATCAATCTGTCTAAGCTCCTCCTTGGTCATCAACTAAACGTGAATGAAGATCACATACATATAAAAGTCAATATGGCTTAAAAATTTAAATTACTCTATTATAAAAATTAACTTTAAATCACATATGTCATAACAAAAAAATATATACATGTACCGACACCGAAGGAGTCCATGCCTCTGCATTCCCCTCCTCTCTTGCATCAGGGTCTATAGCCTCTATGTATGTGTCTGGTGTATCCTTGTCTAATACAAAATGATACTCAAGAAGATCACCTATGGGACCCAAGCAAGTATTCTTGCACATAATGCAAGTATGAGGCACACAAACATATGATGAGCTAGCCGATGATGAACTAGCACCAGCATCATCAACACGAGGAGGCAGGATTAACCTAGCCTGAGATATCATTAGGCTACTTAGCCTATGAATGGCTCTAATAGTCTGAGAGCTAGCCTCTATCATAATATCTAGATGCTGCACTCGAGGAGGAGGGGAGATATCAGTAGGGGGACAAAAGTGCCAGCTTTCTTCTACTGGGAAGAGGGTCTATCCTGAGGAGCTCCTAGTCCTAAGCCCATGTTGGGCTTCATGCTCTAATAGTTCACTTTAAGTTTCAACACAAATTCAGCATATAATTTTCTAAGGAAATAAAATGGTATGTCTAAATTGCCATGTGGAGGGATATCAAAAACCATCCACCAATGATCCCAAAAGTTTGCACGTATGGCATCATTTGCGCACCATTTAATCGATAGTTTATATTTTTTTGGGTCAACTAGTAAACCCATTTTCGAGTTCGCAAAAAGGCTGGCCAAATTGTATTTGCTTATGTTGAGGGCCACAACCTCATCATAATCCAAACCATCATCAAACATCTTGTGTATTTGATCACGCCAATGAAGAGCGGCATTTTGCTGGTTTGTAAGGGTTTCAATGTTATCCACTATGGTGTTTAACGTGGATAACATAGGAGCCAATGCGGGTACATTATTGTATATTCTATGCAAACCTCTCAACTCGGTGAGATTTTCATTTATCAAATCCTCGATTCAAGGAGGGTTTTGAGGGGATAGAGGATCATTTGGTGGATGGTTTTGTGGGGGTACTGGATTGTTTGGTGGGGGGTTACGAGGAATATTATTCCCTGCCTCAGTGTCATCATTCTGATTAGTCATTCCTATTGAATCGCAAAACGTAATATATATTAAAAAAACCCTTAATTTTAACATTTTTTTTCAAAAAAACCCTAGATTCAACTAAAACAAACAAAATCATGCTAAAATCTATCGAATTTAGATTATAAATTAGTTTTAAAAAAAAAACCATACCTCAATATCCGATATCCAATTTTATAACTGATATCCGGTCGCACGTCGATACTGGCCCCCAAAATGTAAGAAATAAGGGCCCGCAGGTCTATTCTTTTTTTTAAATGTAGTGTCGCAGGTATCGAATATCCGATATAATATCAGATATTTGATATTGTATCGGATATCCGATATTGTATCGGATATCCGATATTGTATCAGATATCCAATCACCCATTATATTTTATATATAAGATAAATAACATATAGCTTTGAAATATTATATTATATATTTAATAACAATATTATATTATAAATTGTAATATAATAATAATAATATTATTATATTATAGTATTATTATTATTATTATTATAATATTATATTATATATTTAATAATAATATAATATTATAATATTATAATAATATTATATCATAATGTATTATACTATTATAATATAATGTTTTTATATTATTATAATATTATTATAATAATGCAATGAATATCAAATATTTGATATTAAATCGGATATTCGATAATATCAGATATTCGATGTTAAATCAGATATCCGATATTAGATCGGATATCCGATAAGGCTCGGCCTTTCCTTCTAGGCTTGGTACTAGATAGGTGGAAAAAAGTTAGAGCGGATTTTGAAGCACTTTTAGACGTGTTCAAACTCTATTTTTTTCACATCGCCACTTTTTGGCACACCATGATCCTGCACATACCCCTCTAATACTATTAACCTACTTTTTTCGGTTGATAAAATGAAATTGTCATATTTTATTATTTTTTAAGCAATTACCCTCTAATAATAGTAATCTAGTCTTAGCCCACAATGGAAGGTATTTTATTTTGCATGTTACTCTAGGTTGAAGAAAGGAAGTGGGTTAAAAGAATAGAAATGTAAACATTTACAAAACTATAATAATGACTAATGTAAGTCGTTTAATTGCATTCTCCAATCTAGCCATGTATTTTGTACCCACTAGTTCAAGGCGACTTAACCTGATGTATTTTATGAATGAAGGCTGAATAAATCCTGAGCTATATTAAAGGTTTTCCTTCCCTATTCATTTTTCACTAATGGAAGCACTTGAATGGGGTGTAAAATAATTATTTTAATATTAATAGAAATATTGACTCCATGGACCATTATTGATCAAAATAAACATGCAAATGAATATTTAAATGAAATCTAATTATTAATAAGAAATGTATTTATATTATATTTAAAAATAAAAATAATTTTATCTTTTGTGATAAATAAATTTCTAAGTAAGATCAAAATTTTAAGAATATTTTCATTTATAGCTAAGAAACTAGACAGATTCTTGTTCAAAGGAGAACTAAGTGAATTAGATTTAGATTTACAAGCCTCAATTTTACCTATAGTAAGATCCAATCATTATCCTGTAGAATTGAATTTATTGAGCCTACTAAACCTATTAGAAATCCTTTTAAATGTGAAAATATGTGGTTTTTAGACAAAAAATTTATGGAACTCATAAGAGAATGGGGGAATCAAGGCAAGTTTAAAGGCTCCAAAATGTATGTGTATTTGTATCTATGATGAAAATGATTATAGAAAATATAATTAAGTGGAATAAAGAATAATTCAACAACATATTTAAAGAAAAAATTGATATTGAAGAAAGCCTAAAAAAATTAAATGCATAAGTAATTTAAAAAGGTATGAATAATGAGAATTTTTTTTTTTCTTCTTTTTTCCCTTTTTTTGGTCAGAAAGAGAGCTACTTGTCAGGTAGGAAAACATTCTAGCAAAGGAAGAAGTCTTTGGGAGGCAAAAATCAACCAAAAGATGGCTAAAAGAAGGAGACCGTAATACAAAATATTTTTATAATGGCACTATGTACAACAAAGCTAAAAGAAAAATTATAAAAATTAAGGACGCATTAGACTCTATCACTAAAAATCTTGAGAATATAGCAAAGATTTTTGTAGATTATTTCAATAAACTATTAAATAATTTTGATAGTTCGAATATGATATCACAAGCAAAAATGCTTGAAAACATACAAATAGTGGTGTCTATAGAAGAAAATAAACCATTAAATTCACCAATATCATTGGAAGAAGTCAAATCTATGCTATTCAACATAAATCCTAATAGTTCTCCAGGTCCAGATGGATTTTAGGCTTTCTTTTTCCAAAAATGTTGGGATATTATTGGAATTGATCTTTAGAAAGCCATTGAAGCATCAAGAAATGGTGAATCATTACTTTCAAAAATCAATAATACCTTTCTCAACTTGATATCCAAAAAAAATGATCCTAAAATCCCAAGGGATTTTAGACCTATAGCTCTCTACAATACCACTTATAAAATCATATCCAAAATTTTAGCAATTCGAATGAAACTAATTCTCCATAGGATAATATCCGAAGAACAAACCAGTTTTATACCAGGAAGATCAATTCTAGATGGGATACTCATTATACAAGAAACGTTACACGTAGCCAATAAGAATAAAATGGCAAGCATGCTCATGAAATTGGATATTTAAAAAGCATATGACATGGTTGATTGGAGGTTTCTATGCAAAACATTAGAAGCCTCTAGATTCTCACACCAATGGATTAACTTTATATCCCAATGCATCTCAACAAATAAAATTTTAGTTCTTATTAATAGAACTACTGTAAGCTTCTTTGAAACATCAAGAGGTATAAGACAAGGAGATCCCCTATCTTTGTTCTTATACATCATCATGGTAGAAACCTTCGGTGGAGCAATTTTCAAAGCCCACTTTGATGGTAAAATTAATGGAATTACACTAACTGAGAATGTTCCTAATATTTAACACAACAAAAATATGCATATGATACCATTCTATCAAGAGAAAGTTCAATAAAGGAGGCCCTAAACTTCAAGTCAATCATTCAATAGTATATAGAAGCTTTAGGGTAGAAATTGAATGCTAAAAAATCAGATTTTTTCATTAACACTAAACCCAAAAGAGAAAAAAAGATGTAATATTTTGGGATATAAGAGAGGAGCATTCCCATGTAAATAGTTGGCAATAGAGTTAGAAAAAGGTAGTAAAACTAACAAGGGATGGCATAATATACTTGATAAAATGGATAAGAAGATAGGAGCTTGGAAAGATAAATGGCTAATAAAATCTGGTAAAGTGATAAAAATCAAAGCAGTCTTATTAGCCCTTCCAACCTACCATCTTTCTTGTTTACCTCTATCTAAAAGTCTTAGTAAAAAGATTGAGGCAAAACTCAGAAGCTTCTTTTGGAATGATACTAAAGATCAAAAAAAATTGGCTCTTATAAAATGCAAGAAATTATGTAAACCAGAGGAATTAGGAGGTCTTGATATAAAAAACTTGAGTTAGTAAAATGAAGCATTAGGGGTCAAACTGACTTGGAGACTATTCATAGAAAGAAATAAAAAATGGGCAAAAAATTTGTATAAAAAATACCTAAATGCAATTGATCTTACTCCTTGTTTAGAATGAGGATCCTTCCTAAAGGATCCGAGAGTTAGAATTTTATAGTTCAAAGCAAAGCCTTGATTAGTAAATATCTCACTTAGGATGTTGGTAATGGTGATGAAGCTCTATTCTGGGAGGACTCTTGGGATGGTCAGCCCCCATTAGATAAAATGGGCATCCCAGCTAGTCTTAAAAATCAATTAGTCAAACTTTGGGGGTGTAAGGTCAGAAGTTATAAAATAAAAAAAGAATATATAGTAATCACTCATTAACAAATATGGGAAGAAGTTAATACTCCTCAAAAACATTGTTGGGATTCCTCTTGCTTGCCAAAGGTAGGCTTCTTTTTATGGACTGCCTCATAGAATAGGGTTCTAATTGCTGATAGATTGAGTAAGATTTACAATGAGGGGCCTGCAAGATGTTTGCTATGTAAGAATGACATTGAAGATAATGATCATCTATTATATTAGTGTTCATATACATGTAATATTATTGGGAAAGGCTTTGACATATGCTAGATTGGACCACACCCTTGCCAGAATCTTTGGATGATCTACTTAGGGGTTTGTCAACTAATAATAGTAGATGTATCTATGGTAAACTTTCGAATATCTATCCATCTATCCTTGTTTGGGAAGTATGGAAAGAAAGGAACAAAATAATATTTAATGATCAAGATATGATGACATGTGAGATTACTAATAAAATCAAGGCATGTATTATTGAAACCTTAAACTCTCACCTTAAGAAAATATTGAAAGAGGAAGGATCATTTTCAGAATGGGATGGTCTAATGAAAAAAAGTTGGAAAAAATTTATTAACGCCCCACTTATGTATAAAAAAATAAAAATAAAGAGGAAAAGAACAATGTAGTTGGATTCCACCCCCTAGTGCATGAACCAAATTAAATTTTGATGAAGCCTTGAGAGGCAATCCTAGTACTGTCATAATAGGATGCATAATTAACAATGATTCTAGCAATTGAATCACTAAAAGGGCTAAATCTATAGGGTTAACCACTAAAAACCTCACAAAATTAGAAGCCCTTCAAGAAGGTATTCAAGAAGACATGTATAAACTTGAAAGCATTGGCTTCTCGTAGCAAACAAGGTGGATAGATGGAGGAAAATTTTAGCCCAATGAATCAAGTCTTTGACAAATTTAAAATAAAATTTTAAAAAAGAATAATAAAAAAGGTTTTTGAATTTAAAATTAAAAGAGTTAAGACAATAGTACTTTCAAATATGAAAGGAATTCAGTAAGGCTATATATGGGAACACATTTTTGAATTCTGTAAGTTTCCTTATATCTAGATCTAATCCTTGAAAATTTGTTCTTTTAGTTTTTGCAATATTTGTATGATAATTTTAGGCTCTTTAACTTGGTCTTATTATAAATGTATGAATAATGTCAGAATCTTGGTAGTAACTTTAGAAATTGATAATATCAAAATGCAAGCTTACATTCCACACACTGCAAATCATGTACGAACACTCAGATTTAAATTAAGTTCAAAATGTGATAGAAACATATAAAGAAATAAACCAACCATTTATAGTAAGCAATAGAAGAAAGACAATAAAATAATTTAATGGAAAATATCTATACCTCCTAATCTGTACCAATATAGTACATTATAACATGAATGGATTATTCACTAATCTAGACACTACAAGCATGTATAAATATTAATAGGACATGAACATTAAAAATTGATAAATCAGATGGTAGTCTACCAACTCATAATAAACTACATATAGCTAAGGAGAAAAGTGTTAAATTTGTTATATAAAAAGTTCTATCCAATCTTGTTGAATCTCTTCATTTATTCTTTTTGGTCTAATACTACTAATACTTGTGGAAAGAAAGATGTCTTTGATATGCACGTTAGTAGAAAGATTATCTCAGGAGGTATAAGTTGTTAGGAGTAGCATCATAAGTTTGAATTTGGAAGACAAGCTGAATAATTCAAAGGAAATTGTTACCATCAATATTAGATCTAATAATTGGACACTGTAAGATCTCATTAATTACAAATATACTAGGGAATGCCCCTTTTAAACTATGTATAATTTAGCACCTCGGTCCTAGGTAATACTAGAGGTTTTCTTACTCTGTTCTTTCCTACTAGTGCCCATTTGAACAAAGAACATTGTAACTATCTTTTTAACATCTATATTTCATATAAAGGCTTCAATCGTTTACTAATTAAAAATAATAATAATAAATTTAAGAATAAAATCATTATATTAAATTAAACTAAAAACATGTAAATTGTTTTATGTTTTTATGATGAGTAAAAATATAAATTATTTTATCAAAAACTATGAATAAAATGATAATGAAAGTTTAAGAACCTACTTAACTATATTTTTTAGTATTAGAAACAAAACCCAATCTATTTTTTATTGACATGGAGGGGTCCTCTAAAAGAGATCAATCAAATCAATTAAATCGATCATAATTGAGATAAGTAATTTATAGAACATATTTAATTAATAAATAAATATGTAAATTTTAGAAAAAATAGTTACTTATGAATGGCTGGTTGGTATACGACTGTTCACTGTTTGTGCAAAGAAAACAATATACTAGCCTAATGGAAGTACAATAAGTTTTATATTAAGGTAAAACTAGGTTTTGAAGGGACCCGAAACCCTTTAACAAAAGCAAAAGATAAGCATTACAAACCAACCAGGTTTTACAAGGACCTGAAACTGCAAGTTTTAACCAAACACCCCTAGGTTTTACAAGGACTTCGACCCTAAATGTTTTTAATAGAAATTTGGAAAAAAATAAAAATAGAACCACCAAAACACCTAGGTAGATCTGCAACCAGCCACTAGCAAACACAACTAGCACCTACACCGATTCCTTGATGCTCTTCTCCATGTCCTTACCAACTTCAGCAGTAGCCTGGATAATATCAATCTTGGTAGAAGTAGGAACCTCAGGAGCAACAACAATCTTTTTTCTCATACTTTGCCTCATTCTCTTGATGGACCCTCTTTGACTCCTCACCACAATAGTATCTAGAGACATGATGTCCTTGTTGCTTTTCTTACCCAGACTAGTCACAATGACACACAAACTAAAAGTGATCTACTCCATTCTCAATCCACTTTCTTTAATAAGTTGACAGAGTTCCAACTTGTAATCCTTAAATTTATCAGGTATGTTGTTGATGAGTTTCTCCAGATGGGCTCTCATGATATTTTCATGGTTCAACTCTTCTTGAATGACTCCAACATTTTTCTTGAGCACCATGATTTCATTGTAAAGCCATGAATATGCTTGTAGAGAGGCTTTTTCTTTAAGTTTGGCAGTATGAAGAAAGGAGAGTTTTTGCATGGTGGGTCTCATCCTTGGTGTCTTCTTTAGTTCTAATCATAGCATCAATGGTAGTATTGTTCACTTGGATGTCAATGTTAACATCCTGCTTCTCCTTAGACTCCTCTTTCTTCTCCTTATTTGGGCTTTGTGCTTTCATAACAATGACATTACCCTCATTATTTTTTTCTATGTCAATGTCCATTCTCTCCTTGTTGGATTTAGTATTAGGAGGAGAAGAAGAGGAACATGATCTTTCCCCTCATCATCCTTTAAAGCTTCAGACCTAGCATTAGATTCATTTTTTCTATCTTTTCTCTCCTCCACTTGGCCCTTACCAGTAGACATGCCCTTACTTCTTAAGTAACCTTCTAGATTCGAGCTAAAGTCTCTCATTTCTATCTTAATGTCCTCCTCGGTAGAAATCTCAAAATCGTTCACTTCCTCAACATTCTTCTTTTTCTTCTCCCGTTTATGACCTTTTTTAGTACTCTTATTGTCACTGGTGCCTTCCTCACTTTTAACCTTTTTCTTAGAGGGTTCATTACCAGGCACTTACCTTTCTATCTCCAAAGTTAGAGAGGGTTTAACAACTTTATTTTTACAATACTTTTCAATAAGAAGTATTAAGCCCTCATGAAGCATAGGATGAGAATCATTTTTCCTATGAGCTTGGAGGCTTTGTATTAAAGAGAACTTAAGGTAGAATGGGAATGAAATTCTATCTTTATACCTAAAATGATTTAGGAATACAAAATGATACTTACGGACTCTCTTCACTCTACCATCAAGGATAAAATACTCATAGATACATGAAAGAACTTCCCTCTAGATAACCTTAATCTAGTTCATATCATAAAAATCGTCATCATTCTTTAGTCTTTTCTCCTCCTCATTAGTTTTGGGGAATTGTTTGAAGGTCATATTGAAGATACTAGTTTTCTTGCTAAATTTAAGACCCTCCATTGGACGACCCATAACCTCAGTGATGAACTCCTCCATCAATCTCATAGTAACCCTATGCAATGTTACCATGTCCTCAATCTAGTTTTTGAAGAAGGCCTCAGTAATGGGTGGATTATACCCTTGAAGTTTTTCAATATAAGCCATGACCTTCCCTTTTTTCAGAATTTCCCAAACATCTGAATTTGCCCTCCATTCTTTGCAGTTGTTTGACTCTTACTATCTTGGTTCCCCTCCCATCTTGTGTTCAGCTCTACACCTGCAACTATACTGAAAAATGGTCACCAAAAAGTAGAATAAGCTATTAAAAAGTAAAATAAGTTATAAATATACTATTTAAAATTATATTGTGATTCATTTTATCACTAAACACTGTCTTTGTTGTATTTTACCAATATGAAAAAATAGTTATTCTAATATACTTGTTACAAATATTTTATTATATTATTAAAATTATTTAATTATTTTTTTAATATATTATTATTCATATATATATATAAATATATACACATATACATATATATGTATATATATACATATATCTATATGTATATGTATATACATATATACATACATCTATATATATGTATATGTATGTGTGTATATGTGTATATATGTATATGTATTTATGTATACATACATACATACATACATATATATGGAATCACTTTAAATTATAAAATTTAAATGGAACTATAAAATTATTAATAAATAAAAATATAACTAGTATTTTAAAAAATAATAACAATTTTATCTTAATTCTAACAAAAACTATGTATTGCTGAATTAATGTTACTAAAATTTAAAATATTATAAAGTATAATATATTAAAATTTTGTTTGAAAATAATAAATAATTAGGATCTTGACACAAAATTTAAAACTAAAAATTTATAGATATATTTATTGTTGAATAAATATATATACATATGTTTATACATACACATATATACATATACATATATTCATGTGTACATTCGCGCGCACATATATATACACATATAAATGTATATATTTGTGTATATATATATATATAAAGAACATAAGGCTGCTCATTGTATTTGTGGTCATCTCATTGTTGGCAGTGAAGGGCAGGTCCTCGCAGTGCCCGGATGAAGAGCGGCAGGCACTAGTCTCCTTCAAGTCCCACACCATCAACGACACCTTCAGTACTTCACCGACCAGAGCGGTCCCATTCCGCAGGGGCCGTACAAGTTTCCCCGATCATATTTCGCGGGTACCAGTGGGCTGTGTGCGAGTCCTCTTCCCCCCTGCCGACCTTCCTGAATTTTCAATCGTTCCCAACTTTCAATGATTGTCAGACTACGAGGAGGGTTGCCATCCTATTTAGCAGGCTGATGGAAATGAAGATTCGGAATGTTTAATATGGCTCTAGACCATTATAGTCGAGTTCAGTTTAAGATACAATGAGTAACCAAGAGTGTAATTAAGACAAGAAATGAAAGTATGGATATCAGTTTTGTATAGCTTATATTTTTCTAATGTTGGCGGAGTAATTTCTTCCATTTATTGTGGGAATGGCTTAAACATCATATATCTCTACTATCCTGTTTATTTTCATTCTGATGATGGATCATGTAGTACGATCCGAAACATTGATAGTTAAAAAAAACACAAACAATCGAATCCAGAAAACTTCTTATTTACAAATGGATTGTGGAAATTTGATGATGTTAATCACACACTAAGCTTAACCTACCGTGCCTCTCATTGCAGGAGACAAGCTACAATCCATAGTCAACATCAACAGACAAGCAATCTTTCTAGCCGTTCTAGCCGCTAAGCATTTAATAATGCATATAATATTATATTTTGATATGTTTGGTTTCTATTCTCATCCCTCTATAAATAGAGGCATTACTTAAGGATTTGGGCATGAGATGTTTATGTGATAATTGTGGATCGTGAGTAGATAGAATGTTGTAGGATTCTAAAGACTTATAATAGATTTTAGTTATGCATGGAGTGCTGTAGCACATTTTGATAAATCTGTGTAATTTACATATTGAATTGAATGTTTATCTTTTAGTTTGTGTTTGTCTTTTATCCACTCCATTCACCTCCTACATCTAGATCTAATTTTATTCTTCTTTATTGAAAAATATACAGGTTGCATTCTTACATTTTGTTCTCTATGTAAGCATTTTTATGTCTATTTAAGTCAATGAAGTAACTTAAATGTAGAGAGATCAAAGTAGAGTGATTACTATACATATCTAGGACTGCATAGTGCTATCATATTTGGGCATTCTTTTTGAGGTTCACAACAATATAAGTGATGAAGTAGAAAAATGTTATCTTTGTAATTTATTGTCATAAAACCTTTTTTCTAATGTCCATCTTAAACTGCTTAATTTTGTCTTAATTAAAGTGTTTGTTTTCCTTCTAAGTATTTTGTTTTTCTTGAAATAATCATCAAACTAAATATTCATTGACATTCAATTTCCTTGCCACACTATAAGTCACATTGACAAAGAGACCACATTAATTTGGCAGGGTGGGTTTTGTGATTATATTTGTTAGCTCTTGTGGTGGGGGGTAACTCATGCCAAGTGCTGAGACATAAACTATCATTAACTTTTTCATACACAATCAACAACATTTGCTCATTTTTGGTTATTATGTTTATATGTAGTCTTTGTTATGAAAAGATTCTCAATATTTACAAGTTCTTTGTGTAATTTGAATGGTATAAAATTTATTTTGGCTAGCATGGAGGATTGCATAGGTTTCTATGCATAAGAAGGCATGAATATCAAAATGGCAATGTTGGGACTTGCACTTTTGAAGATGAGCTCAACAATTGGTGTTTTAGCAAGAGGCCATCAAATGCAAATGCATTGGTCATGCAATTCTTGCATAGGGGTGTTTAGGTTCTAGTTAGTTCATATAGTGTTAACAATTAGCTTCTATGCATATTTTCTCTCCATCTAGGTGACCCATGTGCTAGGTTGTGTAGGCTTTGTTCATTGATTAGGGTGATAGGGGATTCACCCATAAAAAAAAAGTATACAATGCTTTGAAAACCATTAATCTGTAACTCATTTTCCTTTGAGAGTTTTTTGGGAGGTTATGGAGGTCACAGGTTCATTATGTTTAAAACATTATCTTTTTCCTGCAAAACCTTCTTTATGGAAGTTCATGAGACTACAATGATTACAAGTCATAAAATATAAGACATCTTACACACATCTATCAAGTATGGCACCACGTGTCATTTTGTTTGGCATAGTGATTCAAAAATTCAAGATTGTATGCTTTATTTTTATCATATTTGGGTTTGTGATTTGATTCCTTATTGAATCAAGAAATTTTGTGTTTCCTAGTTCTTGATTTACATTTATCTTTCAAAATATAGTGTTTGAAATGATTTATTTATCTCCATTGTTTTCCTTTCATGTATAGAGGTACACACAATCAAGAACTATATGTCTTCCATTAGCAAAGGTCATGCATGGTTTCATTACATGTTTAGCTTAGGTTGAGAAGTAGATTTAAGAAAAAGCATGGGAACAACTGCAAAGGATGAAGTGAGCACAAAATTAGGTGACTTGTTTAATAATTATCTACTAGTATTCCACTGTAAACTACATGGAGACTTGATTTGATTGTTATTTCTTAATTTGGTTAAGACATTATTGTTATTGAAGAGTGAAAGAACATTCATATTGCTTAGAGTTTAGTTTTTGGTTAAATATTTCTTAGTTTCACTTCCATGTGGAAACTTAGTTATGGATTTATAACTTTAATATGATATAAACACTTTATATAATATGAATAGGGTTTGTTAAAACCTTTGTCACAATACAAGCTATGTTGTAATCAATGTACAGATTGTCTTAAAATAATTTGATTTAGTGCTTCTCAACTAGTAACTCAACATTTTTCAATAAAACACCTTCTTCAAGATGAAATTGATTGGGTAATGGTCACAATTGTGGGTGACTATCTAAATGGAAGTATAGTTGCACCTTTCCTCTTGATACTTTTTATTTTTATAATTTCTTATGCAGCCCTTGTTGTTTATGATCTTCATATAGCTGGTGTCCCCACACATGAGCAAGCGAGCATTCACTTGTTAGGTTCTTGTGAGACCCGAACTCATGGTTGCTTTGGTGAGTTATGTTCATTAGGGTTGGGTTGAGAAACTACATTGCCTACAGGCACTCATTATGTGATGAGCATAGGTATGTAGGGTAGACTAGTGGAGAGGCTTCTCTCATAACCATAGGTCTTGTTCATGACAAGGTTGACATGAAGAATTTTCTAATAAGTGATAACTAAATAAATTCATGGGTAATAAAACTAAGATAATAAAAATATGTGACATACATGTATGGTTCATCTGAGGGTATCTACCTATATGGTTCATTTGAGGGCCAAGTGTCTCTATGGTTTATTCGAGGACACAATGTGATGGTCTCCCAAGGGAGTACTGAGGGAGAGTTTTTGTACAATGTTTAGCTTGGGAGTCCCAAGTGATCTACTCTCCACTAAAGTCCCTACATAGTAGACCCATAGAGTGTCTAACTAGGACCTATTGTATTGCATTGTTTCATGATCTTGGGTTCTGATGCAATACAAAGTAGGAGAATCCCCAAAGGAGATATCCTAGCCCCCAACAAATAACCACACAATGAAAGATAAACAATAATGTCAAATTTGAAGCCAAGTCACAATAATTTATTCATACATATAACTAATTACATGAAATGTGTCAGGCTATAAGGCCTTCCTAGTTACAACTAAATACAAAGCAATAAATAGTTCTATAAGATCCCTCAAGATCCAATCCAAACCCTAGCTAGTCCAGATCCACACTCTGGTAGAAACCCCTAAGGAAGATCCAACTAGTATTTGCAAGCCCACCAAGCAATCTCCTCATTTTCCAAGCCTCAACTACTAGCCTTCTCAAAATTTTGCTCCTCTACCACCTCCTCTTCTCCAACATGGACGAATAATGACTAAAGACTTCACCACAACCCCTACTTATACCCAACTAAGCCACAAGTCGGCCAGTAAGATAAAAATTAAATATTCCTTACATTAACTACTTGAAGAGCCACAAATTAGCCTCCAAAAGAAATTAAATACCAAAAGCCTTTAAAGGCTTGTAATACTTATTAAACACATTAAAAAAAATTAACCAAGACCCAAATAGGTCCACTGAAATCCACTAAAATCCATTAATCATGTTGAATAGCCAACTACCTTAGGATTCTCCTACATCAAACTCTCCAGATGCAAAAATATGTTCTCAGTAGCTGGAAGAACATCTCCTGAGATTTAGCACACAAATCCCAAATTGGTTTTTCACATACATGTCCTCCAAATCTTCAACTTGTACACTCTTTCCCTTACTATTATTTTTCTTCTTCAACTCCATCCTCGGTGTTCCATGGGTTTTCTATCCACATTGATCACTAACCCTTTCAGAATCTGCCAACTAAACTCGGCTGCCAATACTTAGGTTCCTTCAATGGACCTCTTCATTTTGCAAAGTAACTAGGGAATGCTTCCTGCCAACTTTCGCAATTGTAAACACATTCTTGACATAATCATGCACAACCTTGCAATCATACTACCAAGGTCTACTAAGAAACACATGACAATTGTTCATGTCCACAATATCACACAACACTTGATCCTTATATTGTCAAATCTGGAAATCAACAAGGCACTACTCCCTCCCTTCCAAAGCATACTCACCTTGCAACTAGCCAATCTTATAAGTACAAGGGTTTCTCACTCTCTTCAAACCAAGTTCATGAACCATCTCCTTAGCGAAAAGGTTATCAGTACTACCATCATCCATGATCACATTACAGAATTTACAACCAGACTTACAAAAAGTCCTGAAAAAATTACTCTTCTGATAAGATTCCAGTGTCCTCTAACCAACTAGTACTCATTGAGCTAGAAAACTCTCTCCTTACTTAGGTTCATGGTCTTCAACCTCATTTGCAACAATAGCTCTTGTGTCACTAGCCTTCTATGGACACTCACATGATTTATGTCCTTCATGACATCTAAAACAAGTACCCTTAAACTCACCTCTACTTGTCCTTCTCTTCTGATCAACATGTTTTGGTTCATCTTCTGCACTCAGTTTAGCCTTTTCCAAGTAGTCCTGCTTCTCCTTCCCTCATGAACTACCTTGATTCTTCCTCTTCAACTTTTCTTCTACTCTCAAATCATATTAATAGGAATCCTCAACCGAAGAAATATTCAACATGCAAACCTCATCCCAGATATTGAATCTCAAACCATTAATGTATCGAGCTATCTTTTCCTTCGACAGTTCTCTATGCCTAGACCAAATAGTCAACTTGTAGAACTCCTCTATATAATCTTTCATAGTCATGTCCTTTTTCTGCAAATTCTACAATCTCTTAAACAACTCAAGTTCATAATCAATAGGGATGAACTTAGTCTTCCATTTAGTTACCATCAACTTCCATCTAGTGATCTTCATTTCACCTTTCACTTCTCTATCTCTTTGCAATTCCTTCCACCAAAGAGCAGCATGTCCCTTCAACTTAGTTTGTGCCAACCTTACTTTGAGTTGATCCTCAATATCCTCAAGCTTAGAGTAGTCTTCCAATTCACCAATCCAATCAATTAGGTCTTCAGGATTCAAAGTACCCAAGAAATAGAAACTTCCATCTTATACTTCTACTTCAACTTCAATTGAGTTCTAGGTCTAGCAAACTGACCAACCCTATTTCCCATAGGTCTCTCCATATGATCAGTTCTAGCCTCGCCACTCAATCTAGAAACTTCAAATTCTTCAATAGCTTCCTCATAACCATCTTTAGTACCCATATGTCGAGGTACACCTCCTATAACACTTATGATCTTAGCAATCATATCACTCTTCATCAATGCCATCTCAAATATAAAAGTGGCATTAACCTCCTCTATTTTAGATCTAAAATCTACTTTAACCTTCTTTAAAATCCTTTCTTCTATAGCATCACTAAAATCATTGATCTCCCTAGGGTCCAATGTGTTCAGAGGCATCTTCCAAGATTTTTGTAAACCCCAATTTAAATCCACTTCATAAGAACCTAGTGCAAACTATCTCAACCTTGACGCTCATTCTACACACTTAAGAAAACCTTCACTTTGATACCACTTGATGCAGTGAAAGGTAGGACAATCCCCAAATGAGATGTCGTAGCCCCCAGAAAATAACCACACAATGAAAGATAAAAGACAATGAAAGATTTGAAGCCAAGTCACAATAAATTATTCATAGATATAATTGATTACATGCAATGTGTCAAGCTGTAAGGCCTTCCTGTTATGACCAAATACAAAGCAAGTAATAGTTCTACAAGATCCCTCAAGATCCAATCCAAACCCTATCTCATCTAGATCCACACTTTGGTAGAAACCCCTAAGGAAGATCCAACTAGTACTCACAAGCCCACCAAGCAATCTCCTTGTTTTCCAAGCCTCAACTACTAGGCTTCTCATAATTGCACTCCTCTACCACCTCCTCTTCTCCAAGATGGATGAATAATAACTAAATACTTTACGAAAACCCCTACTTATACCCAAATAAGCCACAAGTCAGCCCAATAAGATACAAATTAAATATTCCTTACATTAACTACTTGAAGAACCACAAGTCAATCTCTAATAGAAATTAAATACCAAATGCCTTTAAAGGGTTACAATACTTATTAAATACATAAAAAACAATTAACCAAGAACCAAATAGGTCCACTCAACTCCACTAAAATTCCTTAATCATGTAGGATAGCCAACTACCTCAAGATGCTGCTACATCAGTTTTAGTCCAATATACTATTTGACATGAGTGTTAGCCATGGATGATTGTATTGTGTGTTTTTGTTATCAGATCACTATCTCCATCAGCAAAACAACAATGGGCATATGGGTTGCACATGGTTGGGAAGTGTAGCTACCTATACTACTACTAGAGACTAATGTACAATGTTGGCCTTCCTTTATGTTTAGTTCTGGCACTGGATGTTCAAAAGGTTCTACATACCATTCTGGAGTATGTTCACTTGTGATAATGTTATTTCTATTTATTGAGATAATATACTTATGCTCATGTATGTTCACTGCAATATTACTTTGTGCTTAATTACATTAGATGCTATGGATTATATGTTAGAATTATTCAATCTTATTTATTCTTTTGAGTGTTTACTCATTAACTAAAGTGGTTTTAGTACTATGCAATGTGGAGGTGTACTATCTTAAAATGGAAGTGCTTTCACGTTAAGAGTGTTTAGCCCTTTTAGTAAGTGGTTTGGGGTCATGTCAAGTGCCTTGAATGGGTCTTTGACTTGGATCTAGGTTTTTCCCCTTTTCTGCTCCCTTTTCCACTTTCTTTCTGCACTTTTTTGGCATTTTGAACTGAAATCTTGAGATTCTTAACATTTGGGTCAAGGAGGACCTTAGGGTGAAGGATGAAATTTTAGGTCAAGGTTGATCTTGACCCCAACCTAGGTCAAGGATGACCTCAAACCTGACCTAGGCTAGAGTCAACCTTGACCCTGGCCCAAGGTCCAAATTTGAAGGTTCCATGATTTTCAAAAGTCGTGCTTTAGAAAGAATTGTTTTCCCATTTCTAGGTTGACTGTTTTGGTCTCTAAAATGGTAAACTCTTAAATTACATTTAATCTAGGTCAATTTATAGGGTTTAAAGTTAATTGGGATTTAATGCTCTGATGTCAGCCTTCTCTAGAGGTTTGTGCCCTAGATCTCTATATAAGGAAGCCTTCCTCTCTCATTTGAACTAACCATTATCTCACACATCCACTCACTATGAATCTTTGAGGAGATATTATATTGGTCAATCCATTATCAAGTATTCAAGAATTCAAGAATTCAAGAATTATCAAATTCAAGCAAGCATCCATCTTCAAGCATTCAATTCATCAAGAAGACCAATTAGTAGCCACTGAAGGATTCAAGCTCTATGGAGCCCTCTTGTTGACAATTCATCCATTTCCATTCAAGTCTCTTCCTAATACAAGATCCATTCAAGATTGGTGTTGAAGATTTAAGACAATTGATTTGAGACATCCTACATTTAATTCTACATTAATTTGGAGCACCCATACTTTTGGATTTAAGGATTCAATCCTCCATAAGGATTTCAACGTAAGAAAAGTGAATAGTTCCATTTACATTGTTTATTCATATTGCAATTTCAATTCAATTTCAAGGTTAAGTCCAAACTAGGGTTTGATTGAGGCAAACCTCCCATCCAAATAACAAAATTATTTTTCTTGTAGTTACAAGTGTTGAACAATGAATATTAGTGTATGTATTTGGATACTATTTTTGTCATACTTGTGGGATCTGTGAACATAAATTTAGTTGAAGTAATGCTTGTCAAGGTCAAATTATTGGGGCACAATTGTGCCCTGCTAATTGGGTCAACATTGACCTACCCTTAGAAACAAAAAAGATTTCTGGGTTTTGAAGATCTCACAGTTTTGCTTCAAGAGAAAAAATTGATAGTTTTTGAGATCATTTGATAGGGTTTTCAGCCAATTCTTTTTTGAAGGTAAGTACCTTTTATTTCTTCATTTCAATAATAGTCATCCAAATTTACTTTCCATAACATAAGAATCTATATGTATGTGTAAAATGTGATTACAAGGTCTCTTTCATATGTACTATTCTAAACCCTATTCGACCATATTTTACCCTATATAGGAGATTCTAACTCTATTTTCCTTCTAGACTAATCATTGGGCTTTTATTTGGAAACCTAGGTGACATAGGTTCAACATTAGGTGATACTGGAAAAGTATCACATGGCTATAGAAAGAAATATTGTGCAATAATTTTTAGTATCACACGATAGTAGCCATTTGCATCATGAAATACTAGTAACATATTGCACAGTAATAGGAAAGCATACCATGCAATACTAGAAAGTATCACATGGTAGTTGTAAGAAGTATCACGCGATACTAGAAAAGTATTACCTAGTGGTAGTAAGTAGTATCATACAATATTGGAAAGTATCATATGGTTTTTATGCAAAAACCTGCTTAGGCAAACAACAAGTATTTTTGGACTTGTCAAATGTGTTTCAAAGGGTGTTTTGGATACCCTATGGGGTTGTGCCCCTTCCTAGGTCTTGACTATTTGAAGATTATGTATTTCTTATTTTTCTAACTTTCATAGTTGGTTAATGAACATGGTAGGTAGTGATGCTTGGATTCTTTGGTTAAGTCTTCTATTGCGATCTTTTGACTAGTTGCATGTTGATTTTGTTTGAATCCATGTCTATTTATTAAATAAAAATGTATTGGCTTTTACCTATCTTTGTTCCAAGGATCTCCAAGTGAGGCATTACAGAGGCATTGATTAAAAATTGATGGGTTGATTGAGCAATACCAACATGTGAGAGGAGATCATTGTCTTTTTGATAGGTGTCATGTACATATTATTTTAAGCATTCTACAAATTAGAAAAGGAGTTGTCTTCCCTTGTGTTAAACCCAAGACTTTCCAAAATGTCAGTGACTATTTTTCCTTCTCTATAGGTCTATTAAAGATTGATATTCTCCAACCTATCCAAAAGCAAGTTGACACAAAATAACTATTTGCATAATCTCCAATTTTAAAAATTCTTTTTGAGAATCCCATTAATGTTTGTTTGTGAGTCCCCTTGGGTAAAAGCACAGATCTGTGTCACCGTTTGTGATACAAAAACCTATTTTGGTCAAATATCATTTCTCTATCAAAACTCAATTTTTTTCAAAAACTAAAAATACCCTTTTATAGATCTCAGATTCAATATCATCATTATATAAATTTTTGAGTGTTTTGATTAGTTATAATATGTTATCATCTCAAAATATTATAAGTCGATATTTCCAAATTTCAAAAGACACTCTCTCAAAAAATGAAAAAAAAATAGTAAATCATATCAAAAAATAAATAAAATTATATTTATCATTAGAGGAGAGAATCCTCTTCATGAATATGTAATTTTTTTTCAAGAAGGTATAGATTTGATAGGGAAGTTTTGATGAGAGGAAAAAAATGTTGGATTCTAACAAGGTCGAAGTTGAGTACTTATAACAAAGAAAATATACATCAAAAATAATTATTTCTTTTTTTGTTCACTAGCTATCCATGTCATATATAAAATATTTTCAAATCATAACAAAAAAGGATGATTTGTACATACTTGTTTGACAGGAACTACATCCTATATTTTTTACAGTTAAAAAAGGGACTTCAAAATAAAATAAAATGAATAAATTCTTAGTCAAAAAAATTATAAAAATTATAGGCATAAAATTCATACAATTCTACACATTTCATCAGTTTACATCATCTCCATACTTTAAACACAAATACCATTTTTTTTGTCATTAATGTTGAACTGTCACATTCTCATATCATGTTTCTTTGTAAAAGATGACATAGGTTTGTGCTTTTACGCCCTTATATTCCAACTTTAGAATATTTATCTTGTATATAAAGCCTAAGGCCTACCTCAAATGCTCTAATTTCTACTTTATTATTGGTCACATGACTCCTAGACATTCATAAGTCACACTGATGAAACAACCATTTTTGTCCCTTATCACTACTCTATAACTTGCTTTGCCAAGGTTGTCTTTAGTGACACCATTGAAATTTAGTTTCAGCCAATCTTTTTGGGTGCTTTCCAAAGGCCACCCTTAAACATCATACATTAAGGGAAAGATTAAGCTTGGAAAAGATAAGCCAACTTTGACTATTTAACACTTTTAGTTTAGGAATCAAGGTTAGTGTGTGATGTTTAAGCCAACCTATTGCCAGGTAGTGTTATTTCTATTCGTATTTTTGCTACATTGAAAGATAGCCCCATTGTTTCTCAAATTTCATTTTCTTTCCATGCATTTATCCCAATCATTGAAGAAGTTATCTTTTCTTAGATTGGATTTTTCTTTATTATCGTCCTCTGTGTCTAATTTGATTTTAAAAATAATGGACTCTACTAGTAAGTGACAAGCCATCTTTAACTTCACACACTAAGCCTTGATTCTTGGCTAAAAGTGTTAAATAGTCAAAATTAAATTATTTTTCAATCTTAATTTTTTCCTTAGTGTGTGATGTTCAAGAGTGACCATAAGTGATGTCTTTGAATATTCTTTTGTTGTGCTTTTTCCAAAAATGCTAGAAAATCATAGATGGTACCACCAACTAAGTGTCTTCCCATTTAATGCAAATGGATCTAGGTCAAGCTAGGAGAAAGTCTACAAGCTTTATATTTCTTGAACTTTTGAAGTCAACCATCTAGCTAAACTAATTGCAACATTGATTGGTTACTGAGCATTGAAAAAGGTAGTTTCGAGTCTTTTTGTCCTATTTGAAAATGATGCTGCAATTAGGTTGTATAATCATAGAACTAAAATTTTTTTAGATTAAGGTAAAAACAGGTTTTGGAGGGACCCAAAACCCTTAATAGAAAAGAAAAAGACAATCTAATAAGCACAATAGGTTTTATAAGGACCTCAAACTTGCAATATAAAAGTTACAAAATCAAGTTTTACAGGGACCTGAAACCACAAAATAAGACCATAAATCAAAAATAGGTTTTACAAGGACCTGTAACCTAGTGTTTGAACAAAAGGAACCAAAAATAGATAAAAAACCTAGACCAGAGACTAGTTACCAATACCACCACTAGAATAGAGACCAATTAATAGAAACATCACTAGCTGCTACTGCAACTCTTTGATCATTTTCACAACCTCTTTGCCTGCCTCCATAGTGCTTTGGATGGTATTAGCAATAGATCCCTCAATTACCTCAACCACCTTTTTTCTTGAGCTCTATCTTGTTCTTTTGCTTGGTCCACTAGGAGACATGATTTCCTCATTATTTCTCTTCCCTAAGCTGGCAACAACTGTGCAAATGCTAGAAGTAACCTACTCCATCTTATTGCCACTCTCTTTAATCAAAAGATAGAGTTTATGTTCATATTCCTTTAGTTTATTCAAAATGTCACCAACTTGAACTTCCATCTAAATGATCTTTTCTTTGTCAACTTACTAGTCTTGCTACATCTTTTCTACTTTTCTTTTCAAATTTATTAACTCATTGTACATCTATGAATTTCCTTGGAGAGAGGAGTCAGCCTTAAGCTTATCCGTAAGAATGAAATAAAGCATAGTGTCCTTACCAGTAGAATCATCCATCTCCTTTCCTATTTCTTCCTTACTAGTTGACTCATCCTTCTCTTTCCTTGTTTCTTCCTCTAGATTCATATCATTTTTACCAGTGAGGTCCTCTTGTTTCTTCACCATTTCTTCATTTTCACCCCTCTCTCTCTCTTTGGGTATGCTCACTCTAGTTTTTTTCCTCTTCTTCAACATTATCCAACCTAGTATTCTTATCATTACTCTTGTCAGCCTCATCCTTACTAGTCTCACTCTTACTATCAAGGTAACTCTCTAGATTTGAATTGAGATCTCCCACATTGGTATTCTCCTCATCATCCATAATCTTATCATCATTATTATCTGAATTCTTAGACTCAATAATCTCCTCTGCATTTTTCTAAGGAGTTTCTTGCTTCAGACTCCTCCTTCTCACACTAACCCCTTCCTCACACCTACTCTTCCTAGAGTAGGTTTCACTAATAGAGCTCTTCTTTTTCTCAGAGGGAGGGGAAGAAACAATAGCCTTGTTCTTATAGTAATTCTCAATTAATAGGATTAGCCCTTCATGTAGAATTGGACGAGACTCTTTTTTCCTATGGGCTTGAAGAATTTGAAGCAAATAAAATCTTAGATAAAAAGGAAATGAGATCCTATCCTTATACCAAAAATGATTCAGGAACACAAAATGAAATTTATGAACACACTTTTCCCTACCATCTAAAATAAAATAATCACGAATGTATGAGAGAACATCCTGCCAAATAGTCTTAATTTGACCTAGTTCATAAAAGTCACCATTCTTCTCTAGATTCTTTTCCTCCTCATTAGTCTTCAAAAATTTCATAAATTCAACATTGGAAATATTGGTCTCCTTACTGAATTTTATGCCCTCCTTAGGCAGCCCCATAACCTTGGCTATGAAATATTTAGACAAATGAATAATCACCCCATGCATAGAAACCCTATCCTTGATCCAATTTTTGAATAATGCCTTTGTGACATGTGGTTTATAGCCATGAAGGCACTCTAGGTAAGTGGTGACATTTCCCTTTTATAGAATCTACCAAACAGAGGCTTTGGCCTTCCATGCTTTATAGTTCTTTGGTTCATGTTTTCTCAGTTCCCTGCATATTTCCAAAAACTTTGTTTCACTACAAAGTAGATGTAAATAATTAAGAAAAGCCAATGTGTTCATTAAAAAAACTAAGGTTCTCATTAAAACACATATGTGCCAAGCTAGGATAATAATCACATTAATGTACTTTTTCAAGAAAATAACACTAGCTTCCGTAACCCCACTTCCATTTATCATTAAATTGCTAATATTAGCAAATCTTTCCCTCCACCATGTGAGTTCTATCATAAATAATAAGAGCTTTCAAATCCATGCTACTACTTAGGTCATCATGCCATGTTCTCTTACACTCTCGTTGGATAGCCTGGTTAGCAATCTAATCAGCCATAACATTTTCTTCAAGGAATGAATGAGATATAAAGACTTTCTCAAATTTATCCATTAAAGATTTAATTTCCATTACACTAGCTTTGATAGACCAAGTAATTGAGCTTTTACCATTAAGCATATTTATAATGTTCAAGGAATCTCATTTCATCCAGAGGTACCTAAAACTAATTTCCACTGCTAACTTAATCATATACAAAGTTGTAGTAGCCTCATCTTTGTAGCTATTAGAAATACCAATAGGTATAGTAATAACATCTATGATATTACCTATGTGATCCATCAAAACCCCTCCACAACCTGCTTTCCTAGGATTTCCTTTAGCAACACCATCAAAATTCCCTTTAATCCATCCCATTAGAGGAGCCTTCCATTTAATATTCATTCTTAGATCTTCTTTCTTCATATTAGAACCTTTAGAAAACATTGGTTGTCAATTTAGAAATCTTCATTACACTTTCTCTGGGATTCAAAGTTTTCTTTTATTGCCCTGACAATGTTTTGACCAAGCACCCACCTTGGCATTAATTTATTTCTAAAAATTATGTTATTTCTTTCTTTCTAGATAACCCACTAGAGATGGGGAAGAGTAATTTTCCACAGGAAATCAACATCCTTATCCTTAGATGGGAAAATCCAGCTCTTAAAACAATGTTCTATATTATTTTGGTGGACCTAAGTGATATGCTAGAAGTTGAGAATAGAACTCCATACTTTTTGATTGTAAGTATAGTTTAAGAACAAGCGATCTCTATCTTCATAACCTTCTTTACATAGACTACACCTATTAACCACATTAGTGCCTCTCTTTTGAAAATTGTCCTAAGTAAGAATTATATTCTAAAGCAAGATCCAATAAAAGATATTTATTTTTGGTATAAGACCTTTTATCCAAGTTCTAGTCCATAAAGGCCAGTTACCTTTCTCCTTAGATTTGAATATAGAGGAAACCTTGAAATGGCCACTTACATCAACATTCCATATCATCTTATCCTCCTTAAGGGGATACAAAGAAAAGGCATTCAACATAATTTGGATTTTTTGAAAAGCCTAGTTAACATCAACAAGGCTAACCCAAGTTTTCTTAAACCAATAATGTCCCACAAGAGTCCCATACAATTTCTTACATTTATCTATATGGATCCTATCCTCAAGTTCCTTAATCAAAGGATGATCCAAAATCCAAACATCTTCCGAAAATGTGACCTTCTTCCCATTTCCAAGTTTCCATGAACATCCTTTACTTAAGATATTCTTAGTTCCCTGCATAGCCCCTCAGATAGTAGAAGGGAAAAGAACATCAGGAGATGATAGAAAATTAGATAAAGAAGGAGCATTAAATAGATACTTATCTTTCCATATAGTACTCCATTCCTTATCATCATGATATACTCTCCAACCCTATTTGGCTAAAAGAGCTCTATTCATACTTCACACTAACCTGATTCCTAATTTGCCTTCCTTGATAGCAGAGCTAAAATTGTTAATTAATTAGAAAATAAATTGATAAATCAAAATTTAAGATACAAATAATATCAATTAAAAAGTGACATGTAATTTTTATTTGTATGAATAAGCCCTCTTCAATTAATTAAATATTAAAATTATGTATTAAAAAAAGGACAAGGATTAGCATAGGGAGTTAATAATAATTAGGAAATGATGTCAAATAGCCAACTAATATGTAAAAGATATAAAGGAAAATTGAAGGAGAAAAAAAGCTAAGTTGCCTTCTTCGTAAGATTCATTTTTGTTTGTTGTAGAGATGTTGGTGTGTGAAATAGACCTAGAGGGTGCCCACAAAATTAATAATTAATTTTAATTATGAAAATTTGTTCATACCTATAACATTTTAAAAAAAATGAATGGACCCTTCTCTATTTATTCATACCTATAATTTGACCTACTTTTTCCGCTCTACAACTTTTTCCCTATTTTTCTGTTCGAGAGATATTTTGAATTTTAGATGAGCATGGATGCTCCCAAGGGGCTAGGCCTATCCTTAGATCCCTACCTAAACCTACTTCTCATTCTAATTGTGACTGAGGTTACCAAGGGGAATGTCGACGCCATTCATCCTATTGGAGGGATGCTAGTGGAGTCAACAACTTTACTAGTGGACCAGGAGATTCAAACGAGCCTTTCTAGGGCTCAGTTGGTGAGCTAGGAGATTTGAACGAGCCATAAAAAGGTTTTGGGTTCGAAGGAAGTGGTCCTTGGTGAGAAGGAGGCTCTCATCCCAGTGGAAGTACCCAATGTTGTCCTGCTTATTGTCCTACTTTTTTTTCTCTACAACTTTTTTCTTGTTTTCTCGCTTGAGAGATATTTTGAATTTTGGATGAGCATGGATTCTCCTAAGGGGCTGGGCCTAGCCTCAGATGCCTACTTGGACCTATTTCTCATTCTAATTGTGATAGGGGTTACCTAGGGGAATGTCGATGCCATTCATCCTATTGGGGGGATGCTGGTGGAGTCAACAGCTTTGCCAGTGGGCTACGAGATTCAAATGAGCCTTTGTAGGACTTAGTTGGTGGGATAGGAGATTCAAATGAGCCATAAAAAGACTTTGGGTTTGAGGGAAGTGGTCCTTGGTGAAAATGAGGCTCTCATCCTAGTGGAAGAACCCAAAGTGATTAGCAATGATGAGGGAGTAGAAACTATGGTTTTGGATAGCTTGGTCAACAATGTGTCTACCAATATACATCTCTACCTCATTGGTAGATTTGTTTCCTTCTGTCCATCGATTGAGATGGTTTGGAAGTGGGTGAGTCAGAGATGGAAGTTAAAGGGAAGTGTTTTGGTCTCGACCATGTCAGGAGGCCTATTCTATTTTAAATTCAAGGTAGCAGAGGATATGCCAATGGTGATGGTAGGCTCCTAGTCATATAGAAAGCATAGCTTAGTGGTGGCTAAATGGAATCTAACGTTGGATCCAACGAAAGAACTAAATAAGATGGCTCTAGTCTAGGCCATATTACTAGGCTTTTGTCTTGAGTTTTGGGATGAAAGGATCTTGAAATCCATTGGGGATTCCTTTGGGCACTTTGTGGTGGCAGATTTGGTTGCTTTGCAGAGGTCCCAACTTGTCTTTGCAAGGTTTAGTGTTAATGTGGTAGTGGGTACTTCATTACTAGAGTCTATCATTCTGAGCTTGAAATGGGGTAAGAAGATTCGACCCATTTTTTATGAGAATGCATATGTGTTTTGCTAGAAATGCTCATCCTTTGGGCATTTTTTTGTCAACTGTAAGAAGTCAGATAGAATGGCTAAAGAGAAAATTAAGGGAGGTCTTGTAATGGGAGCCCCTCCTCCTCCTAAGGACTTAGAGGTAGTGGACATGCCTCTTGAGGGTGACAAGGAGGTGATTCTCTCTCCAAGGAGTGAACTTGAAGAAATGAATCCTTAGAAGGATAAGGAAATGGAGTAGACTCCCCCTTGTAGGAGGGTGCTGCGTGATAACCCTCAAGTTGGGAGAGGGAGGGTAAGAATGAAGGAGCTGGAGGGGATTTTTGGCTTGGCCTGGGGGCTAGAGTTACTTTGTATATAGGAAGGGGATACAGAGGATTCAAAGGAAGGAGAAATTGATTCTTTCCCCTTTTTACAAGGCATTGAGGAGCTTCTCAGTACCCCTTTGAGGAACCTAGTGATTAAGGAGGTCTTTTGAGGGGGCACCAACATGGCTATAAAGAAGGGAGAGGTGAAGGATGAGGTAGAAGGAGAGGTTTCTAGTGTACTTTTCTAGAATGAGGAGGAGTTGCCAAATAGGATGGTGGATCTGGCCTAGCTGGATGATAAGGAAGAGAACTGGAAAACATAGAGAAGATAGAAAAGGGTTTCAAGGAAACCTAAAGTGATCATGGAGTTGGGGTTGGATGTAGGAAAGTCAGGTAAACAAACTAAGAAAACCAAGCAGTTGGCTAGGGAGATGGCAAGTGGTAGGCAGGCCACTTTGGAGTCCTTAACAAAAGGTAGGAAATGATTTTTCTATCTTGGAATATGAGGGGGTTGAACAACCCTCATAAGCAGTTTGCCCTCAAACAATAGCTAGCAAACTAGAAAATTGATATCCTACTCATCTAGGAGGTTAAAACGTCTATATTTAACTTGGTGAATATGGCAAGTTTTGTTTGGCCTAGGGAAAATTTTTGTTATAGTGAAGCATAAGGTGCATCAAGAGGGGTGGCAACCTTCTGGAACATAGATGCTGGTAATGGTAGTCTTATCTGTAGCTCAAAGTTCTATCTTATTACTGAGCATAGGATAGGTGATAGGAAATGAAATATTATTAATGTTTATGCCCCTAACACAAGAAATGGTAGGCATAGCTTATGGGAGGAGCTGTCAACTTTTATTTCTCAAAAAAAAAAAACCTTTTGTATGGGAGATTTCAACTCGCCCCTGTACCCTTCAAATAAAATTGGAGGAATGATTGATTTTACTGATAGTATGAAGGATCTAGTTGAATTTATGAATGATAATGATCTTTTGTATATGGATATGTGTGGTGTGAAGTTTACATGGTCAAATAATAGAAAAGGGGTTGACCTGATCCAAGTCAGACTAGATAGACTTTTGGTCTTGGCAGGGTGGGAAGGATTAATTTCCTCCTCTCTTATAGGACTACCCAAGATGGTTTTAGATCATGCCCCAATCCTTTTTAATTGGAAAGAAGATTCCTTGGGAGGCCCAAAACCTTTGCAATATAAAATTATGTGTCAATCCCATCTTAATTTTAGGCCTAGGGTGGCTAAGTGGTGGGGGATAAGAATAGAAGAGACAACAATGTATAGACTCTCTGTTAAACTAGACAATGTTAGGAGAAATGTGGTGCCCTAGAAAAAAGGGTATTTCATGGACATTTTTAAGACGAAGGTGGAGGTGGAAGGGAAGTTAGTTGAACTCCAAAAAGATATGGGGGAAGGCATACCAATAGATAACATGATCCAAGAAGAGGGGAATTATAGGAAAGTTTAGAAGGAAACTTTGAGTAGAGAGGAGATTTACTGGAAATAGAGATCAAAGGAGTTGTGGCTTAAAGTGGGAGATAGGAACTCTACCTTTTTTCATAGATCTACTTCAATCCATAGATGGAAAAACACTATTGATAGCATTAAAGATGACAATAATGTGAAGCTGAACAAACCTAAAGAGATAGGGAACTAGGTGATGGGTTACTTTAGTAATTCCTTCAAGGAAGAATAGAGGGACTTCAAAGAGAAGGATTGACATTGGTTGATTGAGACTATGCCCTCAGTGATCTTAGCTAAAGAGAATGAAGAGCTTGTGTAGATGGTAACTAAGGAGGAAGTGCATATAGTTGTGTTTTCCATGAAAGCTTATAAATCCCCAGCTCCTGATGGTTTCCCATCGGCGTTCTTTCAACACTTTTGGGAGATTATCAAGTTAGATCTCCTTCGGGTGGCCCATGACTTCTTTAGGACTGGGAAGCTTCTCAAACAACTCAATAAAACTTTCGTTGCTCTAATTCCCAAGGTGAAAGATCCAAAAGTTCTCTTTGACTTTAGATCAATGAACCTTTGTAACACCACCTACAAGATTTTCTCTAAAATTTTGGTCAATAGGTTAAAGACACTACTACATAAGTTTATTTGGAAAACCTAGAATGGGTTTGTCCTAGGATGAAAAATCCTGGATGCAGCAATAAAGTTTTTCACTCTATGGAGAAAAGTGGTAATTTTGGTATGGCCTTGAAATTAGATATCTCTAAAGCTTATGATAGGATCAATTGGAGCTTTATGTATAAAGTTATGGAAAGGATTCACCTAAGTCAAAAGATTATTAGAATGGTTAATGGGTCATCTTGGGGAAACTTTGAGGGGTAGAGAGGTCTTAGGAAAGGTGACCCTATGTCTCTCTTCCTATTTATTATGGTGGCTAAAGTTCTAGGGAGAGCATTCATGAGGAAGTGGGAGGAGGGGATAATAAAAGGGATTAAACTTGCATCACTTTACCTCCTAAGGTAATACAACAATTTTTGGATGACACCTTCCTTAGTGGGGAGTACTCAGTGGGTGAAGCAAGAGTTTTGAAGTTAGTGCTAGAGATAAATGCTATGAATGCAAGATAAAAGATCAATTTTGACAAAAGTAAAGTGTTCTTCTTTAATACCCCTCTAGACCTTTAGCAAAAGATTGTTAATATTATAGCTTTTAATGTTGCTGAGTTACCAAATACTTATTTGGGTCTTCCATTAACTGTGAAAGAGGTTAGTATTAACTTCTAGAATAGTATTTTGGAAAGAATGGAGAAAAAGTTGATTGACTAGAAAGGAAAAACTCTAAGTAGTGGAGGTAAACTACAACTTCTGATCTCCTCCCTCCAAGGATTACTGGTGTACTTCCTATCCCTATTCAAAATTACTCAATGTATGGCTAATAAATTGGAGAAAATTCAACATAACTTCCTTTGGTTTGGGGGAAGTGAGAAGATAATATTATAGTTGGGATACTATTTGTAAACCTAAGTATAGGGGAGGATTGGGAGTGAGGAAGATGATTGATCTAAACAATGTGCTTCTCTAATTGGTGTAATATTATGAGAGCTATGTACCTTGGTAATATTAATTTCTCTCACTATATTTAAAGAAATGATCTTTTTATGGGGCAACATCATGAGAAATAGAACTCTTCTAAAGGAGAGAGTAAGATGGCTTGTGGGGAATGGTATCTAGATAAATTTTTGGGAGGATCCATGGCTTTTAGATAAACCTTTATCAAAAACAAAGTTTGGGTCTCTTTGATATAACCTCCAAGACATGGGGGGTAGAATGGTTGCAGATTACATTGGCCTAGGAAGAAAATGGAAGAAGATGAGTTTGCAACAAAATGATTTGATAGGAAGAGCCCTGACTGATGAGCTAAATTCTTTGTTGGAAGAGTACATGATCCTTGGAAGAGATAAGAATGATGAGTTCATTTGCAGGGCCACCTTGGTTGGGAAATTATTGGCTAAATCTACCTACAAGTTAATGTTTGATAAATCTCTGGAACCTAATGACTAGGTAAATGTTTGGTTTAACCATTTAATCCCAAAAATCAGCATTTTCTGGTGGACCACTATCCATGGGAAAATTATCACTATTGACAACTTGAGGGAGAGGGGGTTCCAAACACCTAATAGATGTTTTATGTGAAAGAGGAAGGAAGAGAACATCAACCATGTATTCTTATATTGCAACTTTGTGTCTAAGGTATGGGGGAAAATTCTCCAAAAGTTAGAGGTGAATTGGGTGTTTAATGAGGATATGGGGCATTTGGTGATTTGGTAGGGCCCCTTCACACACTCCCTACTTATCAAGTTGTGGAAGATTATTCCCCCTAGGTGTGTTGGGGTATTTGGAAGGAGCAAAATATCAGGGTGTTCAAAAATGAGGAAAGAGAGGTGAAGGTCGTGGTTGATATGGTCTTCAAATTGATAGTTGATAACATCTGATGCAGTAATTGGAGAAAACTAGCATTCCACCCTTCTACCCTAAGGCTAGAATTATGAAGTTCTGGTCGTTGATCGATTGGATTATGGAGCTTGACAACTCTAATCTTATAGCTAGAAAGAGAACTTGATGGAAACCCTTCACTACTAACTGAGTCAAACTTAATTTTGATCGTGTTGCCAGAAATGAGGGATTGGCAGGGGGAGGGATTGTTAGGGACTATAAGGGAAGGATGTTGTTGGATTTTTCTAGTCTATTAGGGAAAGTTTCAAATAATGTTGTAGAAGTGATGGCTCTGTACTGGGGTATAAAGTTTGTCTTGAGTGTGGGATGGTAGGATGTGCAACTTGAAGGTGATTCTAAAGTCATTATTGAGACTGTTAAAGGTAATATGTGGGAGGGATGGGCTATCAAAAGTATTATTAATGACATCGAGTACCTATTAGCCACCCTCAATGGGTTTGATTTGAATCACATTTTTCAGGAGGGAAATATTGCAGTTGATGGTATGACAGCAATTGGCTTAAAGCTAGAAGGGCTAAGAGGTTGGAGGAATTTGAATGCTTTGCCAAATTTGGTGAGGGAGTTAGTGAATAAAGAAATAAATAATGATGAATCCTAGCTGGTTACTTTGTATAATGTTGTTGAGCTAGTGGGGACAAAATGTACTTGATGCTTATGTGGTAAGGAGAAAAGGCTTGGGTATGGCAAATAATTATAACTTATGGCCCAAATATTGGAAGTTTGAAATGGGGTTTTTTTATTCATTTCCCTTCATGGATCATCATACACTGTGTAGGAAAAAGATTTATTTTTTATAGATTTATGGCATGTTGGGAATGATGGAAATGATTGGGGGAAAGATCATGGTGGCTGACTCATGATCTTTCTCACAAATTTGGTAGGTTCCATTATTACTATTAAAGGCAATTATCATCTCCATTTAAGGGTTTATCTTTCTAAGAGTGAAGTATTTTTTAGGGACCGAGATTTGAATAGAGAGAGAGGAGAGAAAAAATTATAGAGATGGGAGGTGACTTGATGCACATTGAACTGTCTTTGATCAATGACAGTGTGAGGAAGCCCTTGATCTAGTACATACTAAAGGAGGGTGGTTTTGTTCTATTCATGGAGACTTCAATGGTCACAATGAGATTTTTTCTATGTAGTTTGTTAACTCATGGGAGAATTGCAAAGTGACAATTAATGGTATCTCATTTCACATTTTGGAGAAGGTGATTTCTATGGTCATAGGCATGGCAATGAGGGGACAAAAATGGTAGAACATGACACGAGTGACTAATGAAACAAGTCTGCAATGTTTCTTTGTGGAGGGTGAGGAACTAGTTTGACATAGAGGGGGTTTCACGAGGGAGAAACTAACTGACTTGTAGAATGAGGTTTGTCTGATTCTAATGAAATATCTTACCATGAAAGGAAGGTATGGAGTTTTCTATTACTACCATTTTACTCTTCTTAATCATTTCTAATACTATGATTTTCTTTCACTTCCCTTCTTCCTATTGCATGATCTTGAGGATACTATTGTTGGTGTGAAAGATAAAATGAGAAGGGGGGTTAATTTTACTATTCTACACCAGGGTTTAATCTTTAGGTTGTACCAATTTCACCTTGCCTTTGTCCCCCCTAGGATTGTGGAAGTTGATATTCCTACTCACTCAAACCCTAGGCCCCAAATGGCCCCCCTTAGGATTATAGGTCCTAGAGCCCCTACCCCTTAGCCCTCTCCCAGTGGGTCCCCAGTGAATCCCTCCCCTAGGGGGAAATAAGGAAAAGGTAAGGAGAAAATGTAGATGGAGTCAGAGGATGAGGGGAGAGGGGGAAGGAGGAGGTCAAGGAGGTTGGCTAAGTGTTAGGCTAAGAGGAAGTTAAGGGAGGGAGCCTCACAGGAGGAGGAATCAGGTTCTAAGGATTTAGGCTGCCACAAAAGAAGAATGAAGGAGAAAACTATTAACTTTGGAGTGAGAGGTATAGAGGAGGTTGAAGAGGAGATTTCTGATTCCTCCAGGTTGAACTCGGGTAATGGCAAGGAGAATAAGGAGATTTTGCATGTCTTGGTGATGGTTGTGCCTGAGTGTGTGGACCTAACAAAAGATCAATTCCCAAAAATGGTGGATATGATGTCTTCCCCTGTTATGATCTCCTCCCATAATAAGGTAGGTTTTAAAAAGGCCACTAACCCCCTTATTGTGTAGGATACTCAGGCTATTAGGGATAGACATCCGAGCGATTCAAATAAGGCTAGTAATGAGCTTCGAGAGAGAATCTAGTTGTTGGAGGAAAGAATGGGACTGTTAACCAAGTTTATAGTTAATGTCACTCATGCTATGACTACCACTCTGTGCTTGTTGAAGGATGCCGAAGGGGGCTTGCCCAAGGTGGACTCCAAGATGCTTTTTGACTTCTTGGTGGAAGACTAGGAAAATGTCCTTCTAGGGAGGAAAGAGGTCAAGAAATCTTAAGTTCCCCCCTCTTCTTTTATTTTTGTGTGCTGTTAATCTACTAGTTTACAAACTTTTTTGGTTTTAAGGCTGCCATGCCTTTGTTTTTGTTAAGTGAATTTAGCTTGTTAACAAGAATTTTATTTAAAGCCTGTAGTTACTTTTGTAATTATAGTATAAACTTTTGTTACTTTTTAATAGGAATTTTGGTTAAAACCTATAGTTATTGTAATAATTATAATATAAACTTTTATTTTTGTTTTAAAAAGCATTAGGGGTTAGTTATGTTTTGATGGTTATCCGCTGGTAGTTGTCTAGCTAGTTTGTAATGGGCCAGGCCCCTTGTTTTGGCTACTTTTATTTCAAAAAAAAATTAAGTAAAAAGAGGTCATACAAATTTGACCATCCAACACTTGAGCTGGCTAGGGAAGTGTGCGCCCTATAAATTAAAGACTCTAGTTAATCAAATTGTCATTATATATTTAAATGTTTTGTTTCACAAATTCAACTAAGATTCTCAATGTTAAGTTTGAAGGAAAGAGAACCTATTGTCACCATTGGAGAAATCTAGGTAATAGTGTCTTGTGAAAATGTATTAATATATTTTGTTCTGTGTAAAAGACTTGTAGCATTTGATAGGTGTAATTTGTGTGTTGCTCATGTTTTTTTATTTGCATATAAAATATATGGCATAGGAAAATTAAATTGTTAAAAGGTTTATTGGGTGTGGAGTCACTGAATACTTTTTTCTTTGAAGATCCCTAATGAACTCAGTATCATTTCCTTGTACACGTTTGCCTCTCATAACTTTTTCTATCTTTCCATTTCTACATATTTGATGTGAATTACATGGCATTGTTGTCCTCTATATTTTATATTCTTGAATGATGTATCTGCCACAACATTAGTTTTTTCTGATACTGATCAAATAAAATTTCCTTTGGCTAAGATTCATTATGTTAACATCAGCTTGTATGCCCATATTTTCTACATATCTTGGCTCTTGGCTTGCATCTAGAGGAATAACTACTCTTTGATTTTCATTCTCAAATCCCTTAAATTTCCTTTTGAATTATATATCGTCAGTATTCCAATAGTAGTGATGGTCAAAAAAGGGACATGGATACAATCATCATACAACTAATATCTATCACAACACACTTTTTCTTCGAATTTATTATGTTGTTTGACTTTTTGACTAAGACTATGTATGACTCGACTTGAATTGAATGCTTTTATATTTTTGTTTAGACATTATTAGTCGATGATATTAGATGGATAAATGAACTTACATGTTTATTTTTGAAGATGTATTTTTAAAATTGGTATTTAAGATGTTATTTAATTATTTTGATGATGACATTACTGATGCAGTGGGTGATGTCGAGTTGTGAGTGTGCAGGTATTAAAGGTAGAAGAGTGGTTCAGGTAGAGGAGTTTAGCTCCTCGATAGGGTTGGGCTTGAATTTTCATGGTGTACACACACACATAGATATTTATATATATATATTAAATCTATTATCTTTTTTTATTTTAGTTATTAATGTGTAGATTGTTTATTTACAAATTCTGTAGATTTGTCTATTATTTTTGAAATATTATAATTTAGATTTTAAATAAATAATAGGCTTCTAATTTCTACATTTGTAATTATTATGCTCCAATTCAAAATAAAAATTTGGATTTTGAGGAATTTAGTGTAAATAAATAGAATTGAAAGTGATTTTTTCATCCACTTGCATAACTAGATTTATTTTCTGAGATCAATGGAAATGGAATGCAAAAAATAACAAGTTAAATTAATGTTAATTTTTTTTTGGCTGGAGAAAAGGAATGATAGTTAATTTAGGGGATGTGGAAGCTAATTGGGAAATGAACTGAAAATTAGAAGCATTGCCACATACACAAACACCCCCAAAATGAAAAATTTAAAATTTGAAAAGTCAAATGTTGACTACACATATATAGGCACTTATTTCCATTTCATAAAATTTGAATATAAGTGCCTATATATATGCAGTCAACATTTGACTTTTAAAATTTTAAATTCCCCATTTTGTGGTTGATTGTGCATGTGCCAATCCTTTTAATTTTCAATTCTTACATGTGGTATCAAAGCAAATGTTAAAAACTAGAACGTAAGGTTTTACTGATGCTAATGTTGTGTAGTTTACTCTTGGAATAGGAGTAATCTGTCATCATATATTCTCATAGAGGCAATAGGGGTGGAGGCAATAGTGGTCCTTAGGATGAACCTAGAGACCAAAGGCTTGACCAGATTGTGGCGCTCCTCACTTAGCAGGGATAGTGCATGGGTGACATCAAAAATGCCATAAGAGGACAACAAGTTGAGGAGGATGAGCACATGGAAGCTTTGTGTTAGCAAGAAGAAGTATGGAAGAAAAGAGAGGAGGACCAACTAGTTGAGGCTTAGAGGAAATAGGAGGAAGATCAAAGATTTGAGGAGCAACAGAAGGAAGAAGCTGACCGAAGGATGGCTTAATTAGTTCATGATAGAGTCCAAATTTCAGAAGATCTCAGTAAGGACCTCAAAAAGATCACACCTCCTACCTTTAATGGTAAGTGTTAACCATATTTGCTTCCTGCCAAAAATTTGAATTCAAATACTTGAGCCCACCCAACAGTCACTTTCCATATTTAAATATTCAAAATACCATGCAAATATGAAAATAAATGAAATAAAACCTTAATGTATTTCCTTGTTTCTAAGTGACTATGCACGTTAATGTTTCTGCTTGCCCACAATTCCCTCACTGTTAGATCTTTCGTGATCTATGGTGGGTACTTTCCTGCTTTCTCAAAATGCACTACCTTTACCTAATGTGGACAAGCCCCTTTGTGACACATAGCTGATAATGACATCATGCATTCCTTCTTCTCAAAGGTAATAAATGAATTCTCTATTGTGGCACTTGTCAGAGCACGTGGGTTTGAAAAGGTGATACTATATTTGTGTAGAAAGATCCATCGTCTAATGTAAACAAATCTATGGTGGGTGCTTCCCTGCATTATGAAGATGCAAGGTAATTAAACAATGTGGGAAAGTGCCTAAAGGACACATGTCCTTATGGGCCTAGCTAAGGCATTAATAGTTAAGGTTGACAGTTATGTGACATCATGGTTAAGTTGGGAAGGTGGCTCAATTAATTGAGAAGATGTGGTCAACCGCGTGGGGACTTTATGGGGTGGCAAAATGAAATGAAATTATTGGTCCATGTGGTCCATTTTGGTTGCAAGATTCAATTGAATTTTGACCTTGCTAACTAGTGAGCCAAAAACAAAGGAAATCAAGTTTTCTTGCATGATTTGATCCTCATGATCAATTCCAACTACTCTCGAATGAATGTTGAAGTTAGTAAATAGTAGGAGAACACTCCACCACCCCAATTTATCCATCTACTTGGTTAGAATGGTCTAATGACATCATTTCTGTCAGGGCCTTGTTTCAACAAAATATTAGATTTCATTATATCTAAATCTATGCCCAGATCTAATTTTCTCCAGATCTCTAAAGAGACTTAATGGTAGTGGTTGTCGAGTAACTTCAGTTAGAGAACATCTCAGTTATGCCTAAGCTATAAAGGAAATTTTTATAGATTTTTTTGAGGTTGACTCTTCTCTATTTTCTCTAATATTGCTCTACAATTTCATTGTAAATCCCCTTTGCCTCCGAATTGTATGACATTCTTATCTCCTTTAGCCATTGATGTGAAGTGCAAGAACTATTTGCCTCTCATTGGTGTATTGTAGATATCTGCAATCTTGTATGATTGTATCTCTTTTGGCCTATGAATGGTATATAAGTGAATCCTCTCTTTCCTTGTATCATTCATTTGGGTTTTTTTTGATCTGCATGTGATTGTTAGATTAAAGCAAGTCTAGATGTGTATATCTTTTGGTGTCATGATGGTTCAATAGTGCATGTATGGGTAGAGATTAGTTTGAACACTCTATTTTTGGTGCATCACACTCCTTAGGTTAGAATAGGTAGATTTTCTTCTATGCATCCCTTCTCCCTTTTCCTCTCCAAGAGTAGTTAGGTGCACCCTGATAGTAAAGGAAGTTGGCCTTCTCCAGAGACTCAACCTCACAATTCAAATCCCATAGCTTGGAGGTTTTTTCCATGTTTCACAAGGTTGTCCTTAGGTAAAAACTTTGGACAAGGGTGTAAAATTTTGTGACAACAGTTTTTTGCACACCCAATGGGACAATTATTAGAAAATTTCAAGTCTATTGGTGTTAAAAGGAAGATTTCAAGATTAATACTAAGGATATAGTACTACTTTTAGTGTTCAAACCTTCAAGGGACTCATTCCTCAAGTACTTGGTGAATCTAAGCTTCAAATACATCTGGTTCTAGACCAAAGTTGTAGTAATTCATGCCCAAAGCTGAAACAAGGGCATCTTCTAGAGGTAAATTTCAGTACCAAGAGCTTTCATTTTCAAATCCTAGAAGAAGGAAGACTAGAGTATCTTTAGCACTAGTTAGGAGTGCAATAGTAACAAATACACGTGCAAGATCCATCTCTACTCTTCTTGCTATTAGATCTCAGCCTAGATTGCCATCAGCACATATCAATAGATCTCTTGTCCATATGGCGTAGCCTAGAGATCATGCCTTTTCCACCTTTAATGGTGGAAGTCCTCTTTTATTGGCCCAAAGACATGACATACCAATAGTTGCACTCAAAAGTATACAAGAATTTATTGGTGAAACTTCTATCTCTCCCTTAGAACATATTCAAGAAGTTGCAAATATTTGCAATATCCATGGTATTACAAAAGATGATGTTGTAGTTAGGCTTCTAGCCTCATCCTTGAAAGGAAAAGCAATATAATGGTATAGAGGTTTGGCTCATGGTTCTATAGAAAATTGGGATGGATTAGGAGTAGGACTGTGCAAACACTTTGAGGATAAAAAGTGGCCATTTGTCACTTTTAGAACATTGACTACTATAAAAAGAGCCCCTCATGAATATATGACTGATTTCAACTATATATTTCAAAAGACATGGGATAGAATACCTACTTTAGTAAAGCCTACCCTTGGTAATGCCTTCTTGCATTGCCTCAGAGATTTTAACAGTGACATTGCCACTACAATCCAAACTATGGGAGGAGATACCTTGCCTAATGCTTATGACATTTTAATAAAGTTAGAAAACATCCTAATACAAGGAGGTAAGCTAGCTCCAAGGCCTCCTATGCCTTTCTTCCTTAACATTCCAAATCACCAACTAGCAATGGCTCCTCTTCCCACAACTTCCACATCACAATCCCTTGCTCCAGTCACTCAAGCTTTGACATCTTTAAATGGAATAGATGAAATCAAGGAGGTGATGCAATCTATGATGCTGAACATAGAGAACATAGATAAAAGATTGTAGGGCCAAGAGAAGAAGCTGGAGGATAGCTTCTTTGTGATGCAGAAAGTGAGCAACAAGGTGGTGACTTTAGAGAGACAACAAGCTCAAGGTGGTAAAGCTCATCAATTGTAATATTAAACTCTAAACAATGGTAGGCCTCCAAATCATAATAATTGGAACAACTCTTTTGATCAGAATAGGCAGAATAGCCATGCTTCAACCTCAAATGTAAACCAAAGTAGGGCCATAGTTCCTCAAAAAAACATGGCCCAAGATCAAGATTTTTGTCCCTCCTATAGCTACTCCTATGCCTGTTGCATGTGTTAGAAGGTTGAATCTTATTTTTCTTTGACCATCCAAGATCCTATAATAGGAAAATCATACAAGGAGGACCAATTTAAAGATGCCTCGTATATGCAAGGATAAGGTGATTGCTCCTTTATGAATCATTAGGTGGAGGAACATTGTAATGTAAACCAGGATTCCATTGCTCACAACACTAGGAGAAAATAAGAGCTATTGAAGATGCTACCCCTCCTCCTCCCAATCATGCCTCAACTTCAAATACAATACCTCATGAACAAGCAATAAATGATCAATCAAATACCTTTTAGCAACAAAGGCAAAATAATGGCAAAAAGGATGTAAGTGATCCTCAAGTTGTTCCATCTCAACCTCCTACAAATGCAGCTCCCAAGGCTTTTACCAAAGTACCTACTATGCCATTCAGTGTGGTAGAAAAAATGAAGAAGACAAATGTGAGTATTTCCATGTGGGATGCTGTTGCTACTATACCCATGCAAAAGAGGTTGTTGCAGCAAGAATTGGAAAGTATTGAACCAAAGGGTCAGCCACCTAGCATGGAAAGTGCCACAAGCCTAGTACAACCATCAAAGGAGGTAGAAACAAGTAAAAAGGTTAGACCCCCTCCATTTTATGTTTCTCTAATTATAGGGGGTAAACTAGTCCACAATTGCATGATTGATTTAGGGGCTAGTAGTTTAGTGATGCCTAGGTGTGTTGTTGATGCTTTGGAAATGAAATATGAGCCCATTGTTAGCGATGTATTACAGCTGGTTGGTAGTACTATAAGGACTATAGGGGTCCTTAGGAATGTGGAAATGGCCCTACATGCATGCCCTGGTTGTACTGTAACTCAAGATATATCCATTGTTGAAGTCAAGCCACATTTTTCCATCTATCTGTCAAGAGACTTCACTGCCCAAATAGGTGGTTACATATCTTTTGATTGGTCATATATGTCTCTTAGAACAAGATATGGGACCAAAGCTTCAATCAAAGCAGAGCCTCTAGCCCTCCATCACACTGGACCCTACACCCCTAATCTCATCAACATGAATTGCACTAACCTAGAAATGGATGAGAATGACATAGTGAATGAGCCTACTACTTCCCTAGTAGAGATACCTAATTTTCTCTTAGATGAATGGGCTAATGCATATCAATTTGATCCTATGTTAGAAACCCTTAAGACAAGCCTCAGTACATATTGTATATTAGAGAAGGATTCTCTAGTTCTGAATCTTGTGGAGACTAAAGAAGATGTGAGTGAGATATGGAGTATGTACTTTGATGGATCAAGGAATAAGAATGGATTAGGGGCTGGTGTGATGTTGATTTCTCCTACACAAGTAAGGTACTACTTCTCCTTTAGGCTCCAGTTTAGTTGCACTAATAATGTGGCCGAGTATGAATAGTTGATTCAGGGTCTCCTACTTGCTCAAAAAAGAGGAATTCAAGCCTTAAGCATATATGGAGATAGTGAGTTGGTGGTTAATCAAGTGAGAAATTAGAATATCACCAAGAACAATTTTCTCAAGTCTTATAAACATTGGGTATGGAATTTTCTTGAGGGTTTCGATGCATTTAATATTCAAAGCATCCCTAGAAAAGAAAATAGATATGCTGATAGACTTGCAGCAATAGGTGCATCTCATGACGTGCTAGGGAATCTTGAGGAGAAGAAGAAGCAACAAATCAAAATGGTAGTAAGGCTTTCCATCCCTGACAAAAACATCCATTGACAAGTGTTTTAATTTGATGAACAAATTATAAGCTTCTTGCAGAATGAAGTAGAATTTTCAGATAGAAACCAGTCGAGACTGGAAGATCAGTATGGTGATCAAATCATTAATCTCAGCTCCAAAAAATTTGCTAAGGGTCTCATTACCCTAGAGAGTGTTTTCAATCCTAATGACCAAGCAAGAGGTAGAGTCATGAACCTAGCTACTGATGAAGATGATCACACCCCAGTCATGGTTGCTAATGGAAAATCCTTAAACACGGGGAAGGTATGTTCTAAGATTGAGAAAGAAAGTTTTATTCATCTATGTCAAGAATTGAATGATGTATTTTCTAGGATGTATGATGATTTAAAGGGTTTTGACCCAAGGTTGTTTCAACATACCATAGATTTAATTGATAATGTCAAACTAGTAAGACAAAAATAGAGGCTAGTGAATCCCAAAATTGAACCCTTAATGAGAAAAGAGCTATACAAATTGATTGAGGCCAATATAATTTTCCACATCAAGCACTCATCATGGGTAGAAAACCTTGTCCATGTTATGAAGAAGAATGGAGAAATTAGATTGTGTGTGGACTTTAGGGACCTTAACCAAGCTTCCCTTAAAGATTACCATCATTTCCCTTCCATGGAGCAGATTTTGTCCAAGGTCAGTGGTTCAAAGAGGTTCTCATTTCTTGATGGATTTTCTGGCTACAACCAAGTGCTGGTCAAAGAGTCTGATAGGTACAAGATTGTATTTACCACCAAATGGGGTACCTATGCTTATTGTAAGATTCCATTTGGACTAACCAATGTAGGTACTACTTTTCAGAAGGAAATGGAGATGGCCTTCAAAGACGTGATTGAAAAGTTTGTATTAGTTTACCTTGATGATATCAAAGTGTATTCAAAGAATGTAGAAGGCTATTTTGATCATTTGAGATATGTGTTCTTAAGGTGTAGGGAGTTTGGGGTATCCCTTAATCCAAGCAAGTGTTTCTTTTCTACCAATCAAGGAAAATTATTAGGACACATTGTATCTAAGGATGGTTTAACCATTGATCTAGAAAGAACAAAAGCAATACTTTCTCTCCCTCTTCCTAAACATAAGAAAGGGTTGCAAAGTTTCCTTGGTAGGAAAAATTTTGTGAGAAGATTTATCCCTAATCTTGCTACCATGGTAAAACCCCTTATGGCTATGCTCAAGAAAAGTATGGTCTTTGCATGGACCAAGGAATAGAAGGAAAGTTTTGAAGAGATCAAGGTAACCATAGCCTTAGCCCCTACTCTCATTAATCCAAATTTTGAAAAGGATTTCATCTTTTATTCCCTAGGTGGTGAGTCAAGCATTTCCACTGTCTTGACTCAAACAAATGATAAAGATGAAGAGCATCCCATAGCCTTCTTTAGTGAAGGGCTTAAAGAGTATGAAAACAAATACAACTATGTAGAAAACCAAGCCCTTGTAATCATCAGAGCTCTAAAGAAATTTAGACACCTCCTATCTCATAATAAAATTCATTTGTTAGTACTCCATGCGAGTGTGAAGGTTTTCCTTTTGAGAAAAGATATTAGTGAGAAGAGAGCTAGTTGGATTACTAAAGTAATGGAATATGATGTTGATATCCAGATCACCAAGCTGGTAAGAGGGAAGGGGTTGTGCAAATAGATGATATCATATTAGGAATCGAATGAGGAAGTCGCTATGATACTAACAGAACAACAAGAGACAAGAAATGATGACCCAAGGAATTGGATGGATGATATGAGGAATTTTTTATTAGGCAACAAATATCCTCAAGGATTAGATAGAACTAAAAGGAGACAGTATAGACTACAGTCAATTCCTTATGTCATAGTTGATGGTATCCTTTTTAGAAAAGATCTTAATGGAGCCCTATTAAGATGCATTGACATAGACCAAGCTGAAAGAATGATCAAAGAGGTTCATGATGGTCCTAATGGTGGTCACTTCTCAGCAAGGACAACTGCAATGAAGATCATGAGGGCTGGTTACTACTGGCCATCCCTATTCTATGATTTTCATAGGTATGTGAGGAAGTGTGAAAAATGTACCTTCTTCTTTGGTAAGCAAAATCTTGTAGCTCTTCCTCTTCAACCCATTCAGGTGGACCAGCCTTTTGCTCAATGGGGATTGGATTTCATAGGCCCTATCAATCCTTCTAGTTCTGGTCACAAATGGATTTTAGCTACTACAAATTACTTCACCAGATGGACAGAGGTAGTTACATTGAAGGACACCACAAAATCTTCAGTTGTTGAGTTTCTTGATAGAATTGTGACTAGGTTTGGTGCCCAGTCAACCATTATTTCAGATAATGCAAAATCTTTTGTAGGAGCTTAGATTTGTGCATGGGAAGTTGACCATAATAGCTACTTGAGCACATCCTCAAACTACTATCCTCAAGGCAATGGTTTGGTTGATTCATCTAACAAAAACCTGATTAGGATTATCAAAAGAACTATAGAGGATAATCAAAGGTGTTGGCATCAAAAGTTGAGGACTACACTATGGACTAACAGAATAACACCTAAGAGGTCAATAGGAAATTTACCATTTATGTTGGAATATGGCAGAGAAGCAAGGCTTTCAATTTCATTAGAATTCCCATCCTTAGAACTAGCTCATTAGCTAGAGCTAGTTGAAGATGATGCCATGACAGTGAGAATGGAAAAGCTGATGGAGCTAGAAGAGAAAAGAAGTCAAGCCATGAAAACCCTAGAAACACATCAGCAGCAAGTGAAAGGGAGTTTTGACAAGAAGGCTAGGTTCAAAATCTTCAGAGAAGGTGATTTGGTTTTGAAATGGGATGCAAATAGGGCAAAACTAGGGAGACACTCAAAATTTTATGCACTATGGAGTGGTCCCTATGTGATTGTTAGTTGCAAGCAGGCTAATGCTTTTTAATTAAGCAAGCCTGGTGGTGAAATTTTGCCTATCCCAGTCAATGGGATCTATCTCAAACCATGTTTCTGACAGGGGTTGAGGTTTCATGTACATAGGTAGCTCAATTTTCTTGCTGTTGGTTTCCAACTTTCCAAGAAGTGCACGAGCACATGTGTTTTGCTAAGTTTGTAGAGGAGTAGAGATAGAACTTTCAGTGTTTTACTACCACAGAGGTAGGGTTAGGGTTTCATAATGCATGAGATCCACCTTTTTTACAACTCTATGGCCCAATGGATGTATAAGGTCACTAGTCATACACATAGCTGGTTTGTGTCCCCTTTGAGTCACTAGAAATGTTAACCATATTTGCCTCCCGCAAAAAATTTGAATTCAAATACTTGAGCCCACCCAACGATCACTTTCCATATTTAAATATTCAAAATACAATGGAAATACAAAAATAAATGAAATAAAACCTTAATGTATTTCCTTGTTTCTAAGTGACTGTGCACTTTAGTGTTTTTTCTTTCCCGCAATTCTCTCACCGTTAGATCTTTTGTTAACTATGGTGGGTGCTTTCTCACTTTCTCAAAATGCACTACCTTTACCTAATGTGGGAAAGCCCCTTCGTAACACGTAGCTGATAATGACATCATGCATCTATTCTTCTCAAAGGTAATAAATGAATTCTTTGTCATGGCACTTATCAGAGCACGTGGGTTTGAAAAGGTGATACTCTATTTGTGAAGTAAGATCCACTGTTCGATGCAAAAAAATATACGGTGGGTGCTTCCCCACATTATGAAGATGCAAGGTAATTAAATAATGCAAGAAAGCACTTGAAGGACATGTGTCCTTATGGGCCTAGCTAAGGCATTAATAGTTAAGGTTGATGGTTATGTGACATCATGGTTAAGTTGGGAAGGTAGCTCAGTTAATTGAGAAAATGTGGTCAACTACATGGAGAATTTATGGGGTGGAAAAATGAAATGAAATTATTGGCCCACGTGTCCCATTTTGGTTGCAGGATTTAGTTGACTTTTGACTTTGCTAACTGATGAGCCAAAAATGAAGGAAATCGAGTTTTCTTGCATGATTTGATCCTCACAATCAATTCCAACTACTCTCAAATGAATGCTGAACCTAGTAAATAGCAGGAGAACACTCCACCACCCCCATTTATCCATCTACTTTGTCAGAATGGTTTAATGACATCATTTCTATCAAGGCCCTATTTCAACAAAATATCAAATTTCATTGCATCTGAATCTGTGCCCAGATCAGATTTTCTCCAGATCTCTAAAGAGACTTAATGGCAGTGGTTGTGGAGTAACTTCAATTAGAGGAACATCTCTTTTATGCCTAAGATATAAAGGCAATTTTTTAAGATTTTGTTGAGGTTGACTCTTCTTTTTTCTCTCTAATATTTCTCTACAATTTCACTGTAAATCCTCTTTGCCTCTGAATTGTATGACATTCTTATCTCCTTCAGCCATTGATGTGAAGTGCAAGAACTATTTTCCTCTCATTAGTGTATTGTAGATATCTGCAATCTTGCATGATTGTATCTCTTTTGGCCTATGAATGGTATATAAGTGAATCCTCTCTTTCCTTGTGTCATTCATTTGGGTTTTTTCTAATCTGCATGTGATTGTTAGATTAAAGCAAGTCTAGATGTGTATATCTTTTGGTGTCATGATGGTTCAATAGTGCATGTATGGGTAGAGATTGGTTTTCACACTGTACTTTTGGCGCATCACCTCCCTTTAGGTTAGAATAGGTAGATTTGCTTCTATGCATCCTTTCTCCCTTTTTCTCTCCAAGAGTAGTTAGGTGCACCCTGATAGTAAAGGAAGCCAACCTTCTCCAGAGACTCAACCTCACAGTTCAAGTCCCATAGCTTGGAGGTTGTTTCCATGTTTCACAAAGTTGTCCTTAGGTAAAAACATTGGACAAGGGTGCAAAATTTTGTGACAGTAGTAAGACTACAAGTGAAGAGGCAAAAGCTTGGATAGCCACCATGGAAAAGTATTTTCATGTTCATAATTTCATAAGGAAGTTGAGAGTAGTATGGGCTACCTTTTAGTTGGTTTGTGAAGAAGCTATCAAGATGAGTCAATTCCTATTTAAAGTGGCTATCAAAAGGAGTTGGCTCTGTTTAGAAACTCAAAAGACTCTGAAAGAACAATCCAGGTTCCTCATTTATATTTCTTTTAATGGTTGTCTGTATTTTAAATGTTATGAGTTGTATGTTTCAAAGAATGAATGGTGAATCTTTATTTTCTATGGTATGTGTTGTGGATTTCGGTCCTTACAATATCTTCAAACTATCCCTTGAATTTGGCACCCATGAAGTGTCATATAGGATTGCAAAGGTTGCATAGGTGTTTTTTTACATTGAAAACAACATTTTTGAGAAGGTTACAATGCAACGATCTCATTTTATTCACAAATATTAAGCACTACTCCTTATTATCTATTAAGATATCTAATATTTCCCATTATAAAACTCCTTTAGCTAGACTAAATATTTTCCTATGGTTTGATATAAACATTTTGTAGACATGCAAATAAATATATTTATAGTAGATCAAAGATCAATCTATTTCTATTTCACTCCAATTAAACCTCCTGCCACCAGATCTTTGCATGTCCCTTCAGTTTTTCCTTCATAAACTTGACCCTATTAGGATCATCAATATCTTCATACTGAAAGTACTCCTCTAGTTCATTGATCCAATCAACCAACTCCTCTAGTTTATGATTTCCTGAAAATGTGGCAACCTCAAACTTAGGTCTTTTTCCAATCTTGGAGATGGCCCTAAAAAGCCTCTATTCCTCTAGATTTAGAACTGCCTATACTTTGCCATTTTCTTCTACTTCATCTTCATCCTCACTTTCATCTCTTATGGGAAGATTCATTTGATTCATTCCTTTATGCATTTGTTCTTCCAATGCTTGCATTTGTCTTTAGAGGGCTCAGAAACTCTCAGGTGTAACACCTACAACTCTTCCACGATGCTCTCTTCATGGAGGCATTTTTGCACTTCCACTAAAATCCTAGTGCAAACTACTTCACAATTGGTGATGTCATGTCCCCTTTTAAAATAATTAAAAAATAATAATCTTTGCTAAGGCAGGCAGGCCTAAGAAAGTGAAGTTTCAAAAAAAGGAGGTTAATCTTTGGAAACCATTGGACTAATAAATGAAAATTAATATTAAAATATGTTTCATTAACCTCTCTTAGACGCGAGTTACGGTTATGCCCTCTTTTAAGGGGTTTGGAGGCATTTTGGGCTGATTCTAGAACTTGATTTTTGCTAATTTTCTTGTTGTTCTTCAGAGGCTGCCAAACCTGTGGAGAAGGAGACCCAAGAATGGGAGTTTGCAGGTTTTCAAGAAGGCTAAGGATGAGATTTTGAAGCCATTCCATGTGCATGCTCATACAGAGTTTTCCTTTGTGCTGAATAGTGCCGATTGTGGGTTTTCAGGGTTGTTTTTGGTTTGAGTTTGGTGTTTTTAGTTGAGTGTTTCATATCAGTTTGGGTTGCTGCTGTATTTCAGACTTTAAGATGTTAAAATAGAGCTGAATATATGTATTGGGTCATGATTAAACTTTTGAGATAGTTTATGAGTATTTTTGTGGTGTTTTCGGGCATTTTTGTGTTAATTTCGGGAGCCCAATTGAGCATAGTTTTGTCCTACATTTGTGAGCTGTTGTGTAAAGGCTATACAAATTTGGAAATTTCATTTTGTAGGCTGTTATACTGCTGATATTTCTGTAAAAATGTCCATTCTCAGATTTATTAATAATTTGTGAAGTTGTGAAGTTTTTTGGCACTAATTTGGACATACCCGATTTGGGTTTTATTGGGAAATTGGCAGATCTTTGTAATATTGGTTGTTTGATTTTAAGGATCTGATTTGAGGCTGGAAATATCATGCAAAATTAGTAAAGGGACATTTCAGTGGTATTAGAGCCATGATCTTGCCAGCCTGAGGGTTTGTAGAAGTTGCATGTCAGTTTTGACAACTACCCAGATCTTGCATTTCAGTTTTTAGAACTACCCAAATCTTGCATGTCATAATTTATGGTTGCATGTTGCTTCTAATCAGCTACATGTCAAAATTTATGGTTTCATGCTACTTCTAATCATTTTCATGTTAGTTCTTGGTGAATTTGGTGGTTGTAGAAGTTTGCATGTCAGTTTTGACAACTACCCAGATCTTGCATGTCAGTTTTGACAACTACCCAGATCTTGCATTTTTGACAACTACCCAGATCTTGCATGTCATCTTTCATGATTGCATGTTGCTTCTAATTAGTTGCATGAAAAAATTTATGGTTGCATGCTACTTCTAATCATTTGCATGTTAGTTCTTGGTGAATTTGGTGGTTGCATGTTGCTTCTAATCAGTTGCATGTCAAAATCTATGGTTGCATGCTACTTCTAATCATTTGCATGTTAGTTCTTGGTGTTTGAAGAACTTATATCCTATTGGGGTTACACTCTACTTTATCCAGAATGGACAGGTATAGTACAGAGTCTCAGAGGACACGATCTTGGACAATTGATATCCAGAGTCAAAACAGTAGAAAGGATGGTTATTTAGACATTCGAGATAAACTTATGAAAATAAGCCATGACATGTTTGAATAGTTGATTGAGAACCACCATATAATGAATGACATGTTGTCCGACCCAGCTAAGGTGGATAAGTTGACTGGATTTCTATTTGGCAGATTTTCTCATAGGGCAGATGATACAATTACCAAGAATTTGCATGAAGAGTTTGAGAAACTAGCTGATAGCTAGGTAGAGGTCTCAGATTCTACTCTGCCACAGGAGGTGGTGGGAAAGGATATTACATAGATTGATAGTAATGGTCAACTTGATACTCAAATTGAGACAATTGTTTATAGGTCGTCAAAGGGTGATGCCACAGGTATTCAGGTTGGTATAGTTACAACAGGTAGTGACTACAGTGTAGTGGGTTCAGATGATGATTATGAGGATGTTGTTGTGCAGGATGGTGAGATACCTGGTAGAGATGAGCAGACATTGAGCATTCATGATTTTGCTAAGAAAGAGTACCAGGCACAGTTAGATGCTTCACCACATGAGGTTGATGCTGGTAGTACTTCACATGATTTGTCCAACGAGCTGAAGGTGAAAAAAGATAGTATTGTGACTTCATTATCTCATCATGACAGGTGTGTGGAGTTAGTTGGTATTGGTCATATTACTCAGGTGAGGAGTTTTCTTGAGTTACTAGTTGATTCTAGTTTATGGATATGGACTCGAGATTGTTATATTGGCATTTGAGATTTAGTTGACTGGAGATCTTTAACACTTTTTGGTAGCAGTGTTTGTTTGGGTGCTATCATGGATTTGATTAGAAAATTACATGGTGTTGTCTTTTCTTGTGCCAGTATCTTGTCTGATGTTGGTATTATTTTTTATACACTGATGTTGGGCTTTGTTCATATATCCAGTCGACCATATTTGCTGGAATGTGTTGATGATCTTTCATATTTGGCAGTGTGTACAGATGAGTCCCAGGATCATATTGGCATTGATGACATCCAGGAGGATGTAGTAGGTAGTTTTGAAAACTTAGTTTCCTTGGGTGTAGAGGAGTTGGACAGTAGTGCTAATGTATTTGATACTCCATATGTTGATATGAGCTTTAGATTTGATTCACAGGATATGGATTGTAATACTCTAGAGACTAGTGACTTTGATTATACTCCTTTAGACAGTGCATCAAAGGAGGTTTTTAGGAGATAGTCAAGCCAGTGCCATCATGTGTCTAATCAGTTGAGAGTTAGTAACTGAGACATTGCTATTACTTTCCAACATTTTGATGCTGCTTGTCAGCTGTTAGCAGTTTATGGATGGGGTTCTCCTACTAGTGATGAGCAGGAAGGAAGTTATCTTTCCTTGACAGAGATCCACTCTTTATGGGAGGCTATTCAGATTTTGAGACAGAATTATATGTAGTTGGTAGCCAAGGAAGATGAGGTGAGTGAGCTTACTGAGCAGCTTGAGGTGACTTCTGAGATTCTTGAGAGTACACAGTTGGCTTTCAAGGAGTCACAGTTTCATTTGGCTAAGGTGACCATGGAGTTAGAGTGACTATAGTCTTTACCTGATTCTATACAGTCACAAGCTATGGTGTTTGGTGATTCGAGGATGTCCATGGCCAAGATTTTCAGAGACGGTGGAGATGGGGATGCATCCATCCTTGATACTATAATTGGCATATCAGGTTCATTCCCACTAGAGTTAGGTTTAGTTGAGTTGGGTGTTGTAGCAGATTGTTGTATGCCTGACAGGGTGGTGGCCTCTAGTACTGAAGGCACGGAGACTAGAGATGTATCAAAGATCATGTGTGATGTTGGTGAGTCGGCAGTTGGCATTGTTCTTGCTAGTAATACTACTCCCTTGGTGATATCTTCGGAGGTAGTAGTTAGTTCCAACATGGTTAATGATCAATTGCAGTTAGTTTCATCTAGATTACAGTCTGAGCCACTGAGTGAGATTGGCACATTCTATCGGCATTACACTATGAGGTACACTCATCAATTTATCTTTGATGACCATGTTGATGAGATGATGATACAAAGATGTACTTTGGTTCCTAGTGCTTGTCATCAGTTATGGGATAGTTTGACACCTCAAGATGAGGGTTGTGATGGGCATGACATGGCGATAGGTTCTACAGTTGACAACTTGATAATACATGACTTAGAGCAGGAGTTTCAGAGTGATGCTTCAGTGGGTGTTGTTATTGATTCTACTCCTTTGGCTATGACACCTCCTGACTTAGCTGGTGGTCATTCACAGTGGGTTGTATCACTTGTTCATGGTGAGTTGTTGATGAAGGTTGGTTTTTTTTATCAACATTATATTGCAAGGTATGTACATCATTTAGCATTTGATCCTTGTGTTGAGGAGTTGATGGCAGGAAAATTTGGTTTGGGTTCCAATTCTTGCTATTTATCTTGTGATGGCTTTTCACCATCTGGGGTGCATGGTAGTTATGGTTATGAGATAGTGGTCGATGATCTATAGAGTTGTGTTGACTGCAAGCATTGTATACTGTGTGGATTCTCCATACTTGGTATAGTTTCATTTGGGAGCATTCACCATTGTTGCAGAGTTGGATTGTACATTCTGTATAGGCCAGTGGAATGCATTGATGGTATTTACTGTGTTGGTAGTCCACTTTACTTGGGTTTTGATGTTCTAAGAGTTTGTGTCTCATGGATTTCTGACTGTGGAAGTTGTGATTTTGGAGTTTGGTGGAGCTATAATTGTCCGTTTGATTATGGATTCCTCTTGGTCATATTGCAGGAGCCTGTGTTAATTGGTAGTAGTATAGTTCATGACTACATTTGGAATCCAGGTGGATTGATTGATTTATTGTTCAGCCATTGCTTGAGGACAAGCAATGTTTGGGAGGGGAGGACTTGTCATGTCCCCTTTTCAAATAATTAAAAAATAATAATCTTTGCTAAGGCAGGTAGGCCCAAGAAAGTGAAGTTTTAGAAAAAGGGGGTTAATCTTTGGAAACCATTGGAATAATAAATGAAAATTATTATTAAAATATGTTTCATTAACCTCTCTTGGACGTGAGTTACGGTTATGCCCTCTTTTAAGGGGTTTGGAGGCATTTTGGGCTGATTCTAGAACTTGATTTTTGCTAATTTTCTTGTTGTTCTTTAGAGGCTGCCAAACCTGTGGAGAAGGAGACCCAAGAACAGGAGTTTGCAATTTTCCAAGAAGGCTAAGGATGGGAGTTTGAAGCCATTCCATGTGCATGCTCATATAGAGTTTTCCTTTGTGCTGAATAGTGCCGATTTGTGGGTTTTCGGGGTTGTTTTTGGTTTGAGTTTGGTGTTTTCAGTTGAGTGTTTCATATCAGTTTGGGTTGCTACTTTATTTCAGACTTTAAGATGTTAAAATAGAGCTAAATATATGTATTGAGTCATGATTAAACTTTTGAGATAGTTTATGAGTGTTTTTGTGGTGTTTTCGAGCATTTTTGTGTTAATTTCGGGAGCCCAATTGAGCATAGTTTTGTCCTACATTTGTGAGCTGTTGTGTAAAGGCTATAAAAATCTGGAAATGTCATTTTGTAGCCTGTTATGCTGCTGAAATTTTTGTAAAAATGTCCATTCTCAGATTTATTAATAATTTGTGAAGTTGTGAAGTTTTTTGGCACTAATTTGGACATACCCAATTTGGGTTTTATTGGGAAATTGGCAGATCTTTGTAATATTGGTTGTTTGATTTTAAAGATCTTATTTGAGGCTGGAAATATCATGCAAAATCAGTAAAGGGACATTTCAGGTGATCTATCTACATGCTCAGCTCAAACCACGGTCTTGGTGTGAACTACCTAATAGACAGTGATCTACCTACACACTCAAGAACTCTAGCTCTGATACCACTTGATGGAGGGTGCTCCCCTTAATACCATAAACTCATAACAAAGAAAAAAGAAACAAAATCAAATGTGAGAACAAAATATAGAATTCTTATTTGCATCTCAAATTTGGAATTATACAATTCACAAGTACAATATGCTAACCCACATGGGCACCTTCATTACAAAAATTTGCAAGACAAGCTGCGAACTATCACCTAGAGCTGTCCTAGACAATGTTCGCGCCTTTCTTAAATAGGCAATTTTATGTCACCTAGGAAGGTTCTAGATGCTAAAACTTGATACCTAAGGTAGACAAGCCCTAACAAAACATATAGAGTCAGCCAAATACATCTTTGGCAATTATTTTAGAAAATTTGGGTAGCCCAACTTCGGAGGGCCATAACTCACATACTGTTACTCCAATTTGCTATTATAACCACTTTTTAGAAATGCTAGCCTCTGATATATAGGCTCAAAGTCATGCTAGTACCCTTCCATTGAGTTTTAGACCTCATCCATACAATCTAAGGCCTCTAATAGTGAGCCTAAAGATTTTTCTGTAAATTTTTCCACTGAAAATCTGCAATAACTTCTTTGATACTTAAGCTAGAGTAATGAGATTTTTGTGGTAGGTATATATCTCTAAAATGAACCTTCCTATAGAAAATGAGAATAGTTTGAGCTCATATGAAAAAATTACTAAAAATAACAAGTTTCCATAAATAGTAACCACCCTATCTACTAGTCCTTATTAAAATAAAAAAGGCCGAAAATAATATATTTTTGGGTGATGCAAGATTTCCCTTACACTCAAGATGCTCCTGCATCATTTTTTTTTTTTGTTGCTACCTTCTTTCCCCTCAATAGTGTGCATTTGGTTGGTAAAATTTGAAGAATTTTCTCAATATCCTCTTCAAAATACCTTGTCATTACTGGAGATCAAGATTGGGATCATGTAGTATGTTTTCTACTCTTGTTTTTGCATTGTTTTGAATGTTATTTTCGTTTTTCATTAATTTTTTTTAATATTTTAAATGTAATTGGTTTGTTATTAGGAAATGTGAATAATCAACCACCAAATCCCCAAACTGATCAACAAAATCAAAATGAATACCCTCCACAAGATCAAAATAAAAAACCCTCCACAAAATCAAAATGAATTTCCATGACCTCCACCAATTCAAAGACCTCCTCCTAACAATCAAGACAATATAATGAATGAAATAGAAAGTGGAAAAAATGAATTAGAAGCAATCATTGGTAGGTTGAAAGCTTGTGGGGATACTAATCCTATGAGAGCACAATTGGCATCCTTTGTTGAGTCCATTATGAGAGATGTAGCTTCCACTACTAGTTAGTTGGATATTTGGTGTACTAAAGGAGAAGAAAAATGAAGATATTATGCAAAAAAATTATCCTTTAAAGATGTAAGGAAAAAAGGAAATAGAAAAAGGTAAAATATGTGCATTGTTTAAAAAACCCAGAGAACAAGATGATGTTAAACATATAAGTAAAAGGTTCCCCATCCATTCGTGCATACATGATGATATTAGAAATAACTTTTGGGATAGATGATGGATGGTCTTTGATGCCCCTCCCTAAAATAGTCACAAGGTTCCAAAGTATTTCTTAAATAAAAAGTAATGTGAATTTGTCCCTAGCGAGATCCACAATTATTTTCATATGTTAGATTAGTAGGGTAGAGGTGGGGGTCATCATTTGAGAGGTCAAGGGAACATTGTGACCCTAATGTAAATATGGCACCTGTTGTCAAGCTATAGGGTAAGCATGTGATTATTCCTTTAGTAATGAAGGAACATGTAATGACTAGTACTCTAGGGACTATTAATGCTTTGACATAGACCCTCATTCATTGTGCCTATCTATTATTTG